>JBBCBC010000009.1:32028556-32628556 GCA_037126765.1 Stenogyne calaminthoides
CCTGTGAAAGGGCTACAATACCGGGAACCATTAATCTCGCCTTGACAGGTCAGGAATTGTCCATTTTCAGCGTGCACCAATCGTGGAGCGGATGTGGAGGGCGGATTAGTTGTGTGTCGGGAGTTGTCATTGACCACGTGAACTGTATAGTTACGGCTGGTGCTGGTCGCTCCCGACTTGAGGGTATAAAGCGGAAATCGCATCACGACTTCCCGAACTACCGACTACCCGAGTTGCCGACCTTTGTGACTTGAAGGTTTGGTCTTGCGGGAATTACGTGGGCTGGTCCCTTGGTCCCCTTACAGAGGTCGCTTCATGCAGTCCTTGTTGGATTGTTTGTGGTCCTTCGTGCCCAGGTGAGAGGTCGGGTTTATCCACACTACAACAATTGCCCCTCGGGCTTGACACATGGACGAAGTCGACTTGCGACCATCCGACCTGGGAAGTTTCCTTTGAGCGGCCTACTACCCTCGGGCACTCCAATGAGATGCCGTAGTGGATTTCACGCGATCCCCTCGAGTCTTTTTGTTGCAAGGGGCCGAAGTTTTTGCTAATTTCCTTTTGGCCCCTCCTCCTCTTCGATAAATGGGCGGGGAATTAGGTTTTGAAAACTTTATTGCCTGCGATAGTCTTGCGAAAGAATTGCTTCAAGATAGTCTTCCTGATTCTTTCTCCCTTCCACCGGAAACGTATTCTCGTGTTCCTAAAGCGAAATTAATCACAGGTAAGCACTTTGATGCCCTTCTTCGATTTTATGGATTCTAGCGTTTCCAAATCCCTTTTTGCCTATCTGCCCATGGTGGCTTCCTCCTCTTCTGAGGATGACATCCCTATTGCCCTGCGTCACCGCCGATTTTCCGGCTCCGCCACCGGGCATGTGGGTGAAAGTTCATTGGTTAAGGTTATGGGCGACCGCCGGGAAGACGATGCCAATGATGAACAGGTGGATGACCAATTTCTGGAAGAATTGGCCGAAATTACTCATCTTCCCCCGTTGGATGTCAATCTCTTTCATCTTGCCCCTCGGGAACGGTCGTCAACGGCTGGTCCTTCTGTCCCGGCCCCAGATTATGGGGCTTATGAACGAGTGTTCAATTATGATATGTATAGTAACCGAGCTCTGTACAAGCGACCTGACCGGGCATACCGCAAGTCAGTCGACTCTCAGTTCGCAGCGTCCGATAAAAGATACCGATCTGCTCTTCCCGACGGTATAAAGGGGACTTCGTCATATGTACAAGGTGCCCCGGGATGTGAATTTTTATGGGCCGACCCCAGACGAAAGCGCCAATCAGCCTCCTCCCAGAATGATCACTGTGAATGAGTCTTCTATATCGGCCGACATTCGATTCCCATTGCACCCGGACATTTCCCATCTGTTGGCGGTCTGGAATGTGAGCCTTACGCAGATCACCCCCAATGGGTGGAGTTACATCATCTCCACCATTGTTATTTTGGGGCAGGCCGGGCTGAAGAGACTGCCTAATCCCGGAGAGATATCCCACTTGATGACGCTCGTTGCTCAGGCCGGAGGCTATCACGCTGTGCGGCTTCGCAGAAGCAAAGAGCTCGTGAGTGGGATTCCGAATAAGGTCGACGAGTGGCACCAAAAATGGTGGTTTGTAGGAGGAGCATGGGAGTCGGTGGCCCCTTCCAGCACTTTATCCATTAGAGTTCCTACGGATTATGTGATCCTTGTTGAAAATGGTACTTTGCCTTAAAATTTTTGTGCTCGATTGTACTGATCTAATTCTTTTCTTATCTTGCAGTGTTTGGGCCCCGACCTTCTGAGCTATATTAGGACTTTCTTGAGGCGTTTAAGGAGGTTCGAGACACACCCCCTAGCTGGCAAGACGTTAATTTGTTGAACTCCGAGCTCGACCGCTTGCAAGCCAGACTGTATACTTACCCTCGCCACTTGAGAATTTCCTGTAAGTCTCGACCGCATCTTTTCAAATGTATTTAGCGATTTTGCGCTAAAGGTTCTGTTTTATGTTAGATCCGGAGATCCCGATCTACCACCGTCGGCCTTCTGCCTCCGAGATGGCCTCGCGACCTCAATCAGTACTTAGCTCCATGAGGCGTCTGCCTGACACTGTTGCCCATGGGGACATTCTAGTTCAGACTCCTCCCCCTGCTGCCGACAAAGGCAAGAAGAAAGCTGCCGAACCCACCACTGTGGCTGGTGAGCGACCTCCTAAGAGGGTGCGAGCTGAACCTAGCACGCACCAATCCACGTCAAGTCGGGGTGCTGGAAGGGTGGCTCCCAGCCCGACACCTTTGCCTACTTCTACCCAGGAGGGAGGTCGCCATCCGAAGGATGATTCCTGGATTGGTTAGGATGAGGAGAGGATGCAGAGGTAGGTCATTTGCAACTCTTAATGAATTTACTTCAAAATCGGGACCAAACTTAATATATTTGTTCCTCCTTGTTGCAGTCAGGAGCTGACGACCAGCAAGTTCTCACCAGAGGTGCTAAGCTTCCTGAGATCCCCGATTCCCACGCTGGAGGGCATGCCCGGAGACTGCCCGGCGCATTAGGAATGACGATGAAGAACGGGTCGCCATGCGATGGAAGAAGGATGATCACCTTCTTCCATCGCCAACAAGTCACGCAACAACATGTATTCGGGCCGTTGTCCACTCAAGGCCGCCATCTACATGGAAAAGGCTTTCATGATAATCCGAGCTCGAAGCCCAAACCGAGAAGGCCTGCATAACGACCTCCGAGCAAGTGAACATCGATACCGCCCATGAGGTGCGTAATAAAACTAGAGGTTGCATAAGGCCGACGGGCTAAGAGGGCTTGGAGTCGAGGGCCACCAAGGAAGCCGAGAGACTGCTTGGGAGAAAGAAAGAGGCCGTTACTCGTATGAAGGCGGAGCCGATCCGCCAGGATGTAGAGGTCGGGAGAAGTTGGCCGCCAAAGACGACATTTTACAGGCCAAGAGCAAAATGCCAAATCGGCTTATGTCGTGGCGCTTATGGGCGCTTATTCGAAGAAACAACGAAGAACCCCCGCTGTTTAATTTCAATCGACATTAGGATCGGATCGATCGATCACGACGTCATGACTTCCCTCCCGACATTGTCTTTGAGATTAATGATCTGGAAGATCTGGGCATTGATTTGTCCTTCTTCCCTAATCGAGTCGGATCGTGCACCCCACTCCCGATCCAGATGAGACATGTATGAGGACTCGGCGGGTCCTCGAGACTCGTGGATGAATGAGGCCAAAGCACGAAATGAGGTCGCCGAGATGTCCGGTCTTGGCTCCTCAAGAGAGCGGTGCCACAATCGGGCTCTAGGGAGGTGTTTACCAGCCCAAGATCCTGGAGGCGGCCGCTCACACCCTTACCAAGGTTACTTTCAAGAATAATTAGGCGGGCAACCTTTGAACATAGTCGGGCAGGAAGGGCGATGGGATTCTTTGATCATTCTTAAGAATGATGACATCAAGAATCCCGATAAGAAAAAAAAAAGGAGATTGAGAAGTTGTTGAACCCCATCTCCAACAATACTTTTGATCAAAGATGCCTTAAGTTCAAGGAAGTCATCTCGCCAACATGGATATTGGGTTATAGTAAAACATCGTAAATGGCCGCTATCATGATGTATCTTGGTTTTCCGCTTGATGTAATCTAGCCTTTCTTGCTTTTGTAATGTTCCGACCTTCGCCTGTTGTCATTAATGAAATCGTTTTTCTTTCCTTTATTGTGCCGACTTGATTTCCTTATGCGACTATAATTTATGCATATGTTCATTCGTCTTATTGGCATTGTAATTTTAGATTGAACCTTGCTTGGTCGTCTTATAAAGTTAGGGGAGGATCACACCGCTAGGGTGGCGATCTCGCCGCAAAATATGTCGAAAGTCATTTTCCGGGGAGGTTGATGTTTCATCTATCGACCTCCCAGGTTTAAACACGTGAATTGTGAGAAAGAAAATTTAACTCATTATTATTGACTTCCGCGAAAGTTTACAAGTACACCGCCACGACCCTCTTGATAGTATCTCTTCGGATGAGATCGTTCCACGCATCGAGGATCGAAAATATCTGGGTTCTCGAGCTCGTATACCCCGTTGGATAATACTCGAGCGACCTTGTATGGTCCTTCCCAATTTGGTCCGAAAGTTCCTTTGGTTACTCCGAGAGTCTTCTTCAGGACCAAGTCACCTTCTTTGACTTTTCGAAGTCGTACTTTAGAGTTGTAGTATTTTTTTGACTGTTGTTTGTATCTCGTGATTTCGGATACCCGCCTCTAATCGCTTCTCTTCGAGCAAGTCTAGGTTTACCAAGGCCTCATCGTTCTGTAATCGGGTCGCGATCTGCGAGGTTACGAGTTTGAAATTTGACCTCTGCGGGTATGATTTGCTTCCCGAGCCAAATGCCATTGAGTAAGGGTCTCTCCGGTCGAATTTATTGGTCGCTCAGATGACCCAAGACATCTGGTAGTTCACTAGCCCACCTCCCTTTTCCTCCCTCAATCTTAGTTTTCAGGGTGTGCTTGATGATCTTGTTCACAAATTTCGACCGACCGTTTGGTGAGGGGGTGATAAGGGTAGAAAAAGCTTGGTGATTTTCCATTTTCTCAAGAAACTATCGACCTTATGACCATCGAACTGCTTCCCATTATCGGATATAATTGCTTGGCGGTAGGCCGAATCTGTAGATGATGTTTCGCCATATAAATTTGATGACGTGATCCTGATCTATGGTCACCAAAGCCTCTACCTCGGCCCATTTTGTGAAGTAATCTACTGCGACTAGGGCGTGTTTTGATCAACCCGGTCGTTGGTAACGGCCGATGATATCTATCCCCCACTTCGCAAAAGGCCAAGGACCGAGGATGCTGGTGAGTTCCTCAGGTGCGACCTTGATTGATGGTGCGTGTATTTGACATTTGTGGCATTTTCGCGGCGAAAACCATGGCATCGGCCTTTAAAGTTGGCCAAAAATACCCCTGTCTCGTCGTCTTATGAGCGAGCGACTACCCCCCAGTATGGTTTCCGCATACCCCATCGTGAATATCTTGCAGGATAGTCTGCCCTTGCTCCGGGGTAACACATCGGAAAGCGAAAGGTATCTTGAAGCCTCGCTTATATAGTTCATTACCAACCAATGTGTACCTTTGTTGCCCTTAGTTGCAATTGCTTTGCATGAATTACATCGGTTGGTAATGCCCCTACATCAAGTAGTCGATTAAGGGGGTCATCCAAATTAAACTTCGGGGTGTCTAGGGCAAATTGCTCGTTGTGTTAGCAATGGAGGGGTGGGAGAGTTTTGTGATGGTGACATCCCTCATCTCTGCTTGGTCCTCCGGTTTGCTAGTCGTGCCAATGCATCGGCTCGGAGTTCGCCTCCCTTGGTACTAACTTGATGTAGATTTGTTCAAATTTCAGTAAAGTGCTTTGACGACCTCTTGGTAGGTCGACATCCGCTCATCTCGGCCTCATACTCCCCTAATATCCGGCTTGCTACAAAGCCGAGTCGTTAGTACTTGAAGTCACTTGATGCCCGCCAAGGGTGGACATTTCTAGACCATTGATCGGCGCTTCATATTCGCCTCGTTGTTGGTGGTAGGAAATCGAAAGTGATGGCATTCTCAAAAAGAAATCCTATCCGGATCGATTAACATAACTCCCCGCCTCGATTTGTTGGCGCTTGTTGAGCCATCTACGCACAACTCCCATGGTGGGCCGATCGAACCGCTGGCCCCAGGAGGAGGGGTTAATTTAACGATGAAGCCGGCCAAGGCCTGAGCTTTTATTGTTGGTCGCGGTGCGTATGTTACCCCATAATGTCCAACCTCGATGGCCCATTTGAGGCATCGACCTGATGTGTCAGGTCGATGTAGCACATTGCGTAGGGGTAAGGAAGTGAGGACCTCCACTTGGTGATCGAAGAAGTAAGGCCTCAGCTTTCTCACACTCATAACTAGAGCAAGGCTAATTTCTCTAGAAGAGGGTATCGCTGCTCGGTTTCATTTAGCGTCCGACTGACAAAGTAAATGGGCAGATGGGTTCGCCCTCCGCCTGCATAAAGCACTTGCGGCTCGAGGCGGTTTACGAGGTCACCGGGTATAGAAACAGTTTCTCGCCAGGGACCAGCTTGGCTAAAATGTTGACGTCGGCCAAATATGCTTTGATCCTATCAAGAGCATCCTAACTCTCAGATGTCCATTCGAACCTCTCCTTCTTTCTGATGGTGTCGAACATGGGCTTGCATTTATCCCCCATTCGGGAGATGAATTTGTTCGAGCGCCGAGCACCCCGTCGCTTTTTAACATCCTTTTTTGGTTTTAGGGCCCCCATATCCAAGATAGCTTTGCACCTTTGGGTTTGCTTCAAACCCCGCGCTTCTTGACCGAATGCCCTAGAACTTCCCCGACTCCTCAAGTTGCACTTTTTTCGGGTTGAGTTTCATATTATACTTCCCAGTATCTCGAAGGCTTGCGCCAATGAGCCAAAATGATCTTCCTTTTCGGACTCTTCACGACAATGTCATCAACGTACACTTCCACGACTTTTCCCATCACGCTCAACAAACATACGGTTAACCAAAATTTCTTTGATCGTTTTCAAAGATTCTTCAAACCAAAAGGCATTCTCTTCAACAAAGATATGTTCTTCTCTATTAAAAATGAAGTGTCTTTCACTGTCGCCTCGTGCATAGCTATATCGATGGTATCCGAAGAATCGTCCCATGAAAGACATCATCTCATGGCCCGCCGTATTGTCGATTAAGTGGTCGATATGCGGCATTGGGAAGAAGTCCTTGGGGCATGCCTCATTAAGATCTGTGAAATCGATGCAAAGTCGCCAAGTCCCATTTGACTTCTTTACGAGGACCACATTTGTGACCCACTGTGGTTGGTCCGCTCAAGATGATCGGTCGTTGTCAAGCAACTTCTTTACCTCTTCAGCGAGAGCCGCATATTTTTCTGGACTAAATTTCCTTCTTTCCTAAGCTACTAGTTTTCGGGCTAGGTCAATGTGTAACCGGTGACATGCGATCTCAGGATCGATCCCGACCATATCCTTGTGTGACCAAGCAAAAATGTCCAGGTTATTCTTGAGGAAGTCGACGACTTCAATCTTCATGTCGTCGGGAATTTTGGACCCAATGATGATCTCCAGGTCTGGCTGGGCTGGGTCCACCTTGACCCTTTCGAGTTCCTCCACGGGTACCGCTCTGGGTCCCCCAAGTCGTGGATCATCTATCTCGGCCTCGAGTATAAAATCTTTGGGCTCTGGACCCATTCTTGGATCAAACTCATCACACTTCCTCTTCTAATTTTTCTTTTCAGTATCCAGCATGTTATCATGCATTTTGTGATCCAGTGTCATTATATGGCGACTAGACGTGCGTGCTGAATTTAAATAAGGCAAAAAATAAAGAAAATAGCCTCTCGCATCCACTTGGTCACCTTTAACGGTGCCAACCAGCCCACCCTTGGTGGGGAATTTTACACAAAAATAATAGGTGGAGGACGCAGCCTCGAATTCGTGCTCAAATGGCCTCCCGAGGAAGACGTTATAGGTGCTCGGGAGGTGGATTACAAGGAAATATAGGAGCCTAGTGTTCTTGACCTTTTCATCCAAGGTGGATACGAGCTCCACAGACAGGCGGATCATGCCCATAGGTTTGACCATGACGTTCCCGAAGCCCTTCACTGTATGATCACAGGGGGTGATGTATGCTTCGTAATCCCCGAGTTGGTTTAGGGTCTTTTTAAACAGAATGTTGCAGAAGGCCCCCCCGTCGACCAACATCCGGCATATAGTCGTCCCCATGATATTGGCCTTTATGACCAATGGGTCGATGTTCGGGTACACGACTCCAGCTTTGTCTATTTCACCGAACTCAATTTTGTGGGTTTCTTCAGTCACAGCCAAGATGGGCAGAACCATTCTTTGGGCATTCTCCATTGCCCTAACTTCCGCCTTTAGGCGACGCTTTGATGAGGAGGCTGGAGATAGGCCCCCTATCGTGGCAAGGGGCGAGATAGTGTGGATGACGCGACCTCCTGTGCCCTCTGGTATGGGTGGCACAGGCAGCTCGCCCTGTGCGGCCCCTATCACGGGCTCTCTTTGCACCCGATCTCCCGGCCCGGGTTGGTAGTTATGCTGCCGACCTTGCCCCCCTGATTGTTTGCCCGAGGATTCTTGACAAACTCATTCAGCCGGCCATCTTCATAAAGCTTCCACAATTGCTTCAATGAGATCTCTACACTTTTGGTGTAGTGTCCCCCTCTGGTCATGATAGTGGCAATACTTGTTAGGGTTTTGCCAAATTTTTGTCTTTCATGGGGCGGGTGCTGCAAACATGTCTAGATCCTGGATGCAGGTATAAACGTTACGGGCATCATACCCCGCCCTCCATCAATTTCACCCGAATGGACTCCTCAAATGGTTTAAAAGTCGTCGGGTGTCTTGTAATGACCCCGGTTTTCTTGGAACCTTTCTTGGGCTCCGTGACTTCCTTTGTCTCGAGAGCGGGTCTCTAGCAATTCCATGGTATGGATGAGGTCATTGACCCTTTTCCTAAAATCGGTAGGAAGGGTCGGGTAGTCGACGGTCATCTGCGCCGCCATAGCTTGGTTCTTTCCGAGGGCGATATCGCCCCTAAAGCTTGGCCTCGTCCCCTAATGGGGTCGCCTTCAATGATGAGTCTATCGATCCTCTCAACATAGGATCGATCCGACTCCATCTCCCCGACGATGTTCATGAGCCTCGTCTTATCGTGGGGTCGGGCGCCATCATGTTTGATAGTGGCCCAAGAATAATCGAGTCGGTTGTTCGAAAAGTATCAATGGAGAGATGGCGGCGAAGTGTACCACATGTGGGCCCGGGCGCCGGCGTCGGGAGAAAAGTCTACACTTGTCAGATCCGATGCCCCCCCATTGAGGCCATATCGCATTGTACTTTGCCATATGGACTCGGGTCTCAGATTCCGTTGTAGCGATCTAGAGTCGCTATAAGCCGATTTTCCTCCGGCAAAAAGCCAGATTGATCATAGTTCCCAATGGCGAATCTGGGATGACAAGGTCATTATTAGACCCAGACGGTCCATCCTGGTTACCCACCTTTTCCAACAAGCTGTTGGGCCGGTCCTATGAATGCGACTGACAAAGCGTCAGCGGCTTTCTTGCCCCTGCCCGTGACCATGGTGGTATGTCGAATGTCTCGGCGACCCTCCGTGGTGCATGTCCAGGGCCATGGCAAGATCTCTTTCCACCAGTTCATCATGGCGTGGTTGAGAGTGAGCTTCGTCCTCGCCCCTCATGATGGCTTTCCAGGCCGCTTGGCTTCCGAGGCGGTGAAAACACTATTCGAACCCGCTAGTCTATCCAGGGCCCGGTGGTTCCGAACAATGGCATGTTTAGCCGCGTTATACGCCAGTTGGCCCATGGACCGTCCCTTTTCCGTCATAACGCGTTTACCCTTGGAGGTTCTAGCGTCATGGGTTGTTCCTCCTCGACGCCAAAATTGAGACGTTTCTTGTTGAGGATGACCATCACCGCTTTGGCATCCTCAAGTGTTTGGACAAGATTCCACCAGTCGGGGCTTCCCGATGAGTGGGTTGAGAACTCAGTGAAACCTCGATCGTTGTCACGAACGTTGGTTTCATTTCTCGATTATAGCTTTCCCCTGGTTGATTGCCATTTGTTTTTCTTAGAGTTCGGAAGGTGAGGTCTCCTTAAGAATTGATGAAATTTCTCAAGACAGACGGCGCCAATTATTGTAACTGGCTATTATCTACTCAGTTAAACAATAATTATTATGAAATGTGTATGCTATAGGCACTCGAATCAGGGAAAGAGACAAAGAAATTGGTGACCCGGTTCGTCTTTGGAATCAAACTACGTCCGGGGGCGTCCAAGCCAGGGAGAGGATATATGTATATGCCTAGAAGTCTAAGGTGTTCCACCTTTTACATAGGTGGCCGTGGTGGCCTATTTATACTATGATTCCCACCCTTTGGGGGGGAATTTACATAAGGAATAATGCCTGTGAAAGGGCTACAATACCGGGAACCATTAATCTCGCCTTGACAGGTCAGGAATTGTCCATTTTCAGTGTGCGCCAATCGTGGAGCAGATGTGGAGGGCGGATTAGTGGCGTGTCGGAAGTTGTCATTGACCCGTGAATCAGAGAAGTTCTGGTGGTGCAGGTCGCTCCAGGCTTTAGGGTATAAAGCGGAAATCGCATCACGACTTCCCGAACTATCGACTACCCGAGTTGCCGACCTTTGTGACTTGAAGGTTTGGTCTTGCGGGAATTACGTGGGTTGGTCCCTTGGTCCCCTTACAGAGGTCGCTTCATGAAGTCCTTGTTGGATTGTTTGTGGTCCTTCGTGCCCAGGTGGGAGGTCGGGTTTATCCACGCTACAACATTTATAGTGGAGTAAATTAATATTAATGGGCTTGAATAATATTTTGGCTAAATGTTAAAGCTTCATAGCCCATTGGAGGTCCAATCTTAATTCTCCTGAAGGCCCCTCAAATAGCCCAAACTAAAGTCCAATTAATGAAAAGGAGAAGAAAATATTTTGGCTTATTTTTCCACAATAATTTCGAAAATTTGGGTAGGGAAGAGAAAAAGATTTTTTCTTGATTTTCTTGGAAAGATTTTATGGAATAAGTATTCTTGATATACAAGTTTATCCCATAAATTCAAGAAAGAAAAAATATCTTATTTCTTCTTATTTCATGAGATATTTTCAAAAATATTGAACAAGAAAGGAGGAGGAAATTTTGTTGGAAGATATTTTGGGAAATAGAATATATTGGAGATTGTATCTTGAGGAAGAAGCAAATAAATTTCCCAATGCCCAACTAGACCTAAATTTTCGCCCCCCCCAGTCTATAAATAGGGGATTGATTTTTCATCCCAAAGTGCAATTCCATGTGTTGGAAAAATTAGAAATCCACAAAGGTGGTGACCAAATATTTTATTTTCTCCTTTTAGATTAAAATTGTTTGTTGATAATCCTCCCACCGGATTACGCTCGTGGACGTGGGACATATTTGAGAAGGTACTTTGGGTTGATCCATCGTCTCAGCGGTTGTCTCTACGAGAGGTTAGTATTTACGTAATTCCTAGATTCCGCATGCTTAGATTTTACGTGAAATACGTGTACGCATGATGTTTATTTGTTCATTAATTATTATGTTGAATTGAATTAGGATTATTTCATGTTAATAATTAATTGATTAATTTAAATATGTATTTAAATTCAACTCGAATAGATCCGAGCACCCCTAATTTCCCAACAGTGTCTCGTTCACATTGGTCGAACGTTTCCTTTTATTACTCGAAACAGTAGATGTGTTGTAGGATGCATTATGTGAGTGATGTGCACCATTAATAATATAGAGATTGTTCCGTAAAGTTCCATGACAGATAACCACATCGTTACGCATAACAGTAACATGTTTAAAACGAACAGAATATCCATCAACAAAAAATTTTGAAACAAAAATGAGGTTTTTGCGAAAACAGGAACATAAAGAACATCTCTTAACATTAAACTCTTATCTTCAAAAGATAATTGCACGTCTCCCACTGCTTCAGTTGCCACTCTCGTAGCATCGCCTAGCGTGATGAGGATCTCACTTCCACTAAGTTGTCGGGTCCGCTTGAACCCGTGAAGTAAACATGATTAGTGGACCCCGTATCCATTACCCATGAATGGGTAACATACGCCACTAAATAATTTTCAACAACTAGCGCTGAGAATTGCCTTTCTTTCCGGCCCTTTTGGGGTTGGAACAGGCTGACCTCCAATGTCCTTTTGCAGTTAGAGCACTTCCTCTTTGGATTTTTCTTGACACCACCAGCATTCCTCATCTTTGTTGGGGTTATATCCCAACAATCTTACCATTGCCCTTGGCAACGGTTGAGTTTGATTGCATATGGCTTTTGGTCCTCTTCTTCTTCTTGCCTTCCCTTGGTCTAGAAGATGAAGACAAACCACTTGTCGTCAAAGCTTGAGTTTTGTGCTCCATCAATGTCCGAGACTAAAGCTTGCAATAAATCAGCTAGAGAGGCCAAAGTGCTCAAAAACTTTTGGATAGAGAGTGGAGTACCAAATCAATCTATGTTTCCAGATCATAATCTGTACCCAGAACCTCAAGTTTGTTCAGATGGGCCATCAATTTTGAGGACGTAATCCCTTACGGGTTTGCCCTCCACCATTTTCAGCGACGACATTTCTCGCAAGGTGATCTGACGAGCCCCGCATTTTTGACTCGTCAGTTGGCCCATCTGAATTTTGGTGTGTGAAGAATCCACTTGTGCTTTTGTGCAGTTAGAACAATCATAATTTTTTCGTTTCCAATCAACATAGTTTCCATATTATTCTATTGACTTTAAGTATATTAACAGTGGATTAAAAAGTTGTGACATGCTGAACTGAAATAAACACACATCTTGTGTCGATATCCGGATCAACACAAAGAAAATCACATAATTCGATCACATGATTCATATTGAAATCTAAAAAAATATGAACATGCATCAGCCAACATCTCAAAACAGTTTTAAATGAGCCTCTTGGGAGGGTCATCATTTAAATCACATTCAAGCAGGTTACAAACAAGAACAGTTACAAACCTTTAATTAAAAAAAATTAATTAATTGTTGGCTCCCACTTGACCAATACAAAATTGACAGGGACTTCGGCGAAGTATATGCATATCAATTTTATACCTAAGTAATAACCATGATTAAATACAGAATTACTACTTCGTTTTGATCAAGCCTCTTGGGAGGGTCATCGTCGCCACTAATAATAATTCACAATCATCCTTTTGATAATTTATTCATGTGAAAGCTTTCTTTTGGCCGTCCCTTAGGGGATCCAAAAGATTTCACAAATAAATAAATCATGGAGCTCAAAATTAATTTGATTCAAAACCAAATTAATTATTTAAAACATACTTAGTAATTTTTGAATTTGAGATTTTTCGTTGGGCAATTCTCATGCAAACACATTTAAACAAATTAAATAAAGCATAAGAAAATACAACAATAAATCAAGCAAAGCAAAAAAATAAACATATTGGGCACAAATTATCCAATTGTCATGGTTTTATTTTTCTTGGCTTGATTTTGAAGAAACGTCGTCTTGAATTTCTCCCACTCGAATGTCTCGAAAAGAACTTCGTCTCGAAACGCCACGCCAAGTAGCTCGCAGCCGAGATGCACGCCCGCATCCGGCATCTAACAATTCTACTATCCAATTTTCAATAAAATTTAATGGCCAACATAATTTAAATAACAATTTAAATACAGAGCTCGAAACCGAGGCTCTGATACCAGTTGTTGGGAAATTAGGGGTGCCCGGATATATTCGAGGTGAATTTAAATACATATTTAAATTAATTAATTAATTACTAACATGAATTAATCCTAAGTCAATTCAACATAATAATTAATAAGCAAATAAACATCACGCGTACACGTAATTCACGTAAATCCTAAGCATGCAGATCTAGGAATTACGTAAATACTAACCTCTCGTAGAGACAACCGTCGAGACGATGGATCAACTCAAAGTGTCTTCTCAAATATGTCCCACGTCTTATCAACGAACGATTTTAATGTTAAAGGAGAAAATAAAATATTTGGTCACCACCTTTGTGGATTTCTAATTTTTCCAACACATGGAATTGCACTTGGGGATGAAAAATTCATCGCCTATTTATAATACTAGGGTGGTCGAAAATTTTGACCTAGGAATAAGATGGGAAAATCTTTTTCTTGATCTCCAAGAAATCTTGAATATATCTAATATATTCTTTTCTCCATATTTAAAATATTCCACAAGAATCCCACCTCCTAATATTAAGGAAAATTTTGAAAAAAATAACTAGTTAGGAAAGAGATAGAATCTTTGACTTTTCTTGAATTTATGGGATAAACTTGTATTCCAAGAATACATATTCTATAAAATATTTCCAAGAAAATATTTTCTCTCTTCCTATCCATTATTTTCGAAAATTAATGAGAAAAAATAAGGCAAAATATTTTCTTCTCCTTTTCATTAATTGGACTTTAGTTTGGGCTATTTGAGACAGGAGAATTGAGATTGAACATCCAATGGGCTATGAAGCTTTAATATTTAGCCAAAATATTATTCAAGCTCATTAATATTAATTTACTCCACTATAAAATTAATATTGAACTATCCATCTTAACCCACATTACGACTTCACAATAATATGGCTCCCGGTCATTATTTCCCGCGTTTAAGATTATCTTAGTCCACTAATTAATTAAGCCACTGAATAGACTTTATATTAATTAATATCTTTGTCCTTGGAGTAAAGACAACTCAACATTATTATCCATACCGGAAATAAATTTCAACTTGCAAGATTTGGTATAATAAAGATTCTGAGCCCACCAAGGGGACAAATCAAGGAAGTCGTACTTGCACGCGATTCTCCGTATTAAATCTTAGCAATCGTCATGTAATTAATAATATTGCCTGTTGCGAGTCATTTTTTATCGAGAGTATTATGTGGCTAAATTGGTAACAACTCACAAACAAAATGATTAATCGAACAAGAACACTGCGGGAAGAACCGTAGTTCTTCCCTGAAATGTGGGTGTAGGTATATAAGTGGAATGAGGGAAACATTCAAGTGTGTGTGTTTACAATGAACTATGAGGTCCTTTATATAAAGAGGACCAGCACGACAAATCGTTAAGCACGACAAATCGATAAGCATGACAAGTCGTTAAGCATGACAAATCGATAAGCACGACAAGTCATGTGCATAAAGCATGACAAAACATATGCGTAAGCCGCGACAAAATCACGCGTCTCTCGGTGGGACTGGCGGCGTGTGATAAATTGTCATGCTGACGTGTGATCAATCTGGTGATGCTGACGTGTGATATATCTGAGCACAACAATAGCCCCCAAGATCGGGTTGTGACGTTGTTCAGAGCTTGATCTTGTTCCATGTCTCGACCAGATTTCATGCTTTGTTGTATCTGCAGTCGCATTGTTTGCCTCCGAGGTTGCTCGGGTGCCGTATGAGATCTTGATCGTTTGGAATGAGCCCCTGCATAGAGGATCTTACCTTCATCATTCGATCTAGTCCGCTCAGCCGAGGTAGGCCCCGTTGTGCGAAGTCTTTTTTACGTACTTTCGTGCCGGGGAGCCCCGCCATCTGAGTCTTTTTTCAGGTTTCAGTGCCGGGGAGCCCCGTCAGATGAGTCTTTTATGCTCAGATGCCGGGAGCCCCGTCGTACGAATCTTTTCTATGCTCATACTTTGGGGGGAGCCCCATCGTACGAGTCTTTTATGTGCTTTCGTGCCGGTAGAGCCCCACTGCGTCGAAGTCTTTTCTCGTGGTTTCGTGCTTGGGGAGCCCCATTGTACTAATCTTTTATGTGCTCAGCCGGGGAGAGCCCCCACAGATGTCTTTTTTTCGTGCTCAGACTGGGGAGAGCCCCATTGTACGAAGTCTTTTTTCAGGCGTGCTTTGGGGGAGACCCTTCAGACGAGTCTTTTAAATCTTCGTGCCGGGGAGAGCCCGTCAGATGAGTCTTTTTTCAGGTTTTCCGTGCTGGGGAGCCCCACAGACGAAGTCTTTTTTGTACTCATATTTTGGGGGAGCCCCACAGACGAAGTCTTTTTCTGGCTTTCGATTGGGAGAGCCCCACAGACTGAAGTTTTTTCCCCAGACTTTGGGGAGCCCATTGTGCGAGTCTTTCTGGCTCGTACTTTGGGGGAGCCCCCTGTCTGAAGTCTTTTTTTTTCATACTTTTTTTTTTTTCAGACGAAGTTTTTTTCTCAGGCTTTCGATTTTGGGAGAACTGCCAGTTATGAAAGTTTTTCTATGCTTTCAGACATTGGGGGATCCCTCAGACGAAGTCTTTTTTCTCTGGCTCAGTATTTTTTGGGAGCCCCACAGATGAAGTCTTTTTATGTGCTCATACTTGGGGAGAGCCCCATCAGATTTAGTCTTTTACGTTTCTCAGATTGTTTTGAGCCCCTCAGACGAAAATTTTCGGCTCAGATTACGGGAGCCCCATTGTATGAAGTCTTTTTTCGTACTCAGACTTTGGGGAGCCCTCAGACGAAGTCTTTTTTTGTCTTTCAGACTTTTGGGGAGCCCCCTCAGACGAGTCTTTTCTGTTTCAGTGCCGAGGGAGCCCCGTCAGATGAGTCTTTTCTATGCCCGTGGGAAAATGGTCGTCAGGGGTGGCTTGGCCGGGAGAGAGCGGATGGTATCCCCTTTGACGGATGAGCAGATCTTCATGGATGGCTCGTCATCGAGAGCCGAATGGGATCCTGCTCGAGATGAGCAGGTCTTCTGAGATGGCTCGTGAGAGAGAGCAAGATGGGATCCTACTCGAGATGAGCAGGTCTTCTGAGATGGCTCGTGAGAGAGCCAGATGGGATCCTACTCGAGATGAGCAGGTCTTATGAAATGGCTCATGAGAGAGCTAGATGGGATCCTACTCGAGATGAGCAGGTCTTCTGAGATGGCTCGTGAGAGAGAGCCGAAGATACTTGAGGGAGCTAGGAGAGTTTATACTGCCGTCGACCACTTACGGTCGAAAGCACTTTTGATTTTCCTCTCGCTTAGATCGGTTCAGGCGATTTATAGGAGTAAATTTTATAAATGCCGTCGTTTACTTACTTTTACGAGCAGTTTGCGATATTTACCCCGTATAAATCGTCTGACTGACTGTGTGGTCTCATAAAAGAGCCAAAGTCGATGAAGGCAAGCAGGTTAATGCTGAAAGAGGCGGTCCGGTCACGCCGAAACAATGAGCCAACATCTCATCGCCGAGAAGGCAGAGAATGCTTCGCTAAAACGGCGGACTAGGCATCGCTGAGTTAACAAAAAACCGACGCTGAGGAGGCGGGCTGGTCGTCGCTGCGAAAACCGACGATCTCATCGCCGAGAAGGTGGAGAATGCTTCGCTAAAACGGCGGACTAAACATCACCGAGTTAATGGAAAGCCGACGCCGAGGAGACGGGGCTAGTCGCCGCCGCGAAGTCGACGACATCTTTCGCCGGAAGCCGGAGAATACTACTAAAATGGCGGATCGACATCGCCGAAAGTTAACGGAAAGTCGACGCCAAGGAGGCGGGGTAGTCATCGCCGCGAAAAGCCGATTCTACGCCGGTAAGGCGGAGAATACTTTGCTAAACGGCGATCGACATCGCCGAAGTTAACGGAAAGCCGACGCCGGCGAGGCGGGTATAATCGCCACCGGTAAGGCGGTATTAAGGGGCCGCGCTAAGAAGGCGGATATTGCGCCGAAGTAGGCGTATAATCGCCGCCGAGAAGCGCGATAGCTCGCGCCAGTAGCGGGTATAATTGCCGCCAAGAAGGCGGTATAGCTTGCGCCGAGTAGGCGGGCATAATCGTCGCCGAGAAGGCGATATTGCCAAATACCGCAGTGCCGGGCATAATCGCCCCCGAGCGCGATTGCTCGCCCGAGTAGGCGGCATAATCGCCGCCGGTAAGGCAGATAGCCATAGCGCCGGTAGGCGGGCATAATCATCGCCGAGAAGGCGTATTGCTATTGCTCGCACCGGTAAAGAAGTCGCATAATCGCCACCGAAGCGCAGATAGTCATTGGTAGGTGGGTATAATGTCGCCGAAGGCAGATATTCTCGCGCCGAGAGGGCGGGCATAATCATCACGAGAAGGCGTAAGCAGCTCACGAAAAGCGCGAGCACACCGTCACGAGCGCTGTGATTGCCCGAACGTAGTAAAGGGCATAATTGCCGCCGAGAAGGCTGTGATAGCTCGCGCCGGTAGGCAGCAATCGCCACCGGTATATAGCTCGCCACGAAAGTGGGGCGAAAAGCATAATCGCTACCGAAGGTGGTTGCCACGCCGAAAAGCGGCATAATCGTCGCCGAAGGCCAGAGGCTTTACGCCGAGCAGGCATACCGCCGCCAAAGGGCGATGGGTTCGCGTAAGTAGGCGGGCATAATCACGCCGAAGGCTAGACAAGGCCGCCGCAGGAAGGTGTATAATCGCCGAGATGGTGGTAGCCCCGCGCTTTAGTGGTGCTGGCAGTTAACGCCAGACATAAGATGTTGCACGGCCAGCAGGCCACATAATCGCTGCAATGAGAAGGCTGTGATGCGGCCGGTAGCGGTACACCGCTGCCGAAGTGATATTTCACGCCGAGTAGGCGGCATAATCACAACGAGAAGGCGCAGATGGCAGCGCCGCAGAGCGGGCGCCAATCGTCACCGGTGCGCGTATTGCCCGCCAGCAGGCGGCTAATCGTCACCCAGACATGATGCCACGAGTAGGTGGGGTATAATCGCCGCCGGAAGGCGATTGCCACGCAGCAGGCGGCATAATCGCTGGTTTGGTGAAGGCGTATTGCCCCGCCCGGCAAAGGGCACCTGCCGCCGAAGCGGTATTGCCGCCACCAGCAGTGAGAACGTCACGTAGAAGGCGATATTCTGCCCAGGCGGGCAACAGCCGCCGGTGAAGCGCATATTGCCTACCAGTAAGGGCATAATCGCCGAGAAGCGGTCATGCCACCGAGTAGGCGGCACACCGTTTACGAGAAGCGAAGATTGCTCGGCACGCAGTACGGCATAATCGCCGCCGAGAAGCAGATGGTTCTCAGCATTGTAGGCGGCATAACGTCAGCGGTATTGTCGCGCCGAGTAGCGGGCACCGCCGCGAGAAAGATTTGTGGTTGCCAAATACTTTAGCAGGCATAATCATCGCCAGTGAAAGACGATTGCTCGCGCCGAGCAGCGCATAACGTCGCTGTTAGCGTGGTATACCGCGCCGAGCAAAGTGTTATTAACGCCGCCGAAGATGCATGTTCGCCACGTAGCAGTATGGCATAATCGCCAGAAGGCTGGCGAAGCCTCGCGCCGTAGGCGGCATAATCGCTATTGTAGAAGGCAAGATTGCTCAGCTAAAGCGCATAATTGCCGCCGAGAAGCGCGGTATTGCTCGCGCCAGTAGCGCATAATCACGAGAGCGGCTGTTCGCGCTTTAGGGGGGCACTGCCGCCGAAGGCGGTATAATATGCCACGAAAGAAGCGTGCTAATCGTCACCAAACAAGTATTGCCCTTGTTTAAGTGGGCGGGCATAATCGTCACCGAAGCGCGGTAGTCTGCGCCGAATAAGCGAATAAGTCGAATCGCATAAGTGGCTTTTTTGTAATTTGGTTGGTAGTGCCCATTTTCTTCTGAATGATTTCGAACATTGGGTTTGCCTATGTCCGCTCCTGACTTCTTTCGTTTTTGATTGTCTTATTGACGTTGCAATCGGTTGATCGTCTTATTTAGGTGCGACCAGATGGGTTACTTTATGAACCCCCCCTTTCTTGGTTCGCGATCGTCTTATTTAGGTGCGATCACTTCGTACTAGGGCCGTCTTATTTAGCTGCGACCCCGCACTCATCACCCGGGCTTATATTCTGAATTATCTGTAAGTCTGCGAGTCGTCTTTTGAGACCAGCGTACCCATTACTCGCTTTTTTTGCGGGGAATCAGTCTGAACTTCGTTCGTCAGGTGAACATAGACCTGGGCTCGTTCGTCTTTGTTCGGGTCGTCCGGCTTAGGTGCGACCTCTTCGCAGGCACGGCCAAATTTAAATGAAAATAAATGAATGAATGAAAAGCCACGAGGACATAAATATAATAAACCTGGTGGGGTGGGTAAAAGGACTACCCGTAGATTCTTTGAGTAGCTCGCGAGACTTCGGGTGCTCGTCTAACTTTCTTCTCCCGAACTGTTAGCGCCTTTTTTTTTTTTTTTTTTTTTTTCGCGAAAAATAACCGCCCAAAAAATTAAACAATCCAATGACCCGGAGCCCATATACCCATCGATTAATCGCCCAGCCCATAACACATCAAATTTCACCTTTTGGGCCCCAATCTTTGAGCCAATAATTAAAAATAAAAAACTGGGCCCAAAACCTCTTTGTTGTAGGGGCCCAACAATTATTAAGTTGGGCCCAAATAAAAAATAGGATCAGATCAAAACCCCTTTTGCTCTCATTCCTCAGACGCACACGCGACACCATGAAACTTTCCACGCTGCGCGGCAAAAATCAAGTTTAAGTGTGAAGCGTGATGGCGAATCCGGTGCAGCGTTGGTGCGACGGTGAGGCTAAGCGATGGTAAAAGCTGGTGTTGCGGTTTCAAAAGCTTAGCGGCGATAATGGCTTGACGATTTGCCAGGGCTGCGGGGTTGAAGCAACAATGATGTTGGAGTCGACCGGCGACGGGCGAAATCTGTTGAGTTCGGGGGAGGGTGGTGGTGGCGCGATTTGCAAAAATCGCGGGCGAAGGCGGCAGTAAGAAGAAGGTGTCGGCAGGTTGCTCCGGTGTAGACGCGAGCGGTGTTGAGGCGGCGACCCTTGGTTTGGCTTGAAGCAGAGTGAGATGACGGTGGCTTTGGTGGTCCGGTGGTCTCCTTTCTCTGTGTATGTATGTATAGGTGGGTTTCTCTATTTGATTTTTTGTTTGGGAATTTTGATTTTGGGATAGGGGGTTTTGTCTGTCTTTGACGAGAGGCGGTGGGTAACGGTGGCAGTGATGTCAAGGGCGGCTGGCGGCATGCTTTACCACCTTCCTGCCTCTCCTCTCGCTTGTTAAATCAGACTATGTATATCGCATTTTTGGATTTTTTTTTGTTTTTTTTTGTTTTTTTTTTTTTTTTTTTGGATTTGTGTATTGAGGAAGATGATGAAAATAGGAATGAAATTGAGAATTTTTATGGGTTGTGTTCTTGTGATTTTTTGGATTTGGATTTGAAAATTCAACGTTGTTGTTGATGAATTTTTCAATTGACCCTCCTTCTAGCGCCAATTGTTGCGAGTCATTTTTTATCGAGAGTATTATGTGGCTAAATTGGTAACAACTCACAAACAAAATGATTAATCGAACAAGAACACTGCGGGAAGAACCATAGTTCTTCCTTGAAATGTGGGTGTAGGTATATAAGTGGAATGAGGGAAACATTCCAGTGTGTGTGTTTACAATGAACTGTGAGGTCCTTTATATAAAGAGGACCAGCACGACAAATCGTTAAGCACGACAAATCGATGAGCACAACAAGTCGTTAAGCACGACAAGTCGTTAAGCACGACAAATCGATAAGCACGATAACTCATGTGCATAAAGCATGACAAAACATATGCGTAAGCACGACAAATCACGTGGTCTCGGTGGGACCTGCTGGTCTCGGTGGGACCTGCTGACGTGTGATCAATCTGGTGATGCTGACGTGTGATATATCTGAGCACAACATTGCCCAAGATACAAGGTATCGAATCGCATTGATTCTCTTCCCATCATAAGTCAAAGCAATAGTTTTTAATTTCACACGATCCTATTTAAGGAACGAAGATTAAGAAATAACGCACCACTGAGGTCTAATTCTTGTATATTCTGTATCGAAGAATTTATCCTCATGTAGGTCCTTTTCAGCATATCAGGATGCACTAGTGTAATCCCTTGGTCAAGACAAGCCAATTTGAGCCTTACACTTCAACCTTTCATGATGGGTTGTTCATTTCCATCTGGGTTGTGAATTTGTACTTAGTCACGAGGAACTGCTAATTTGATCTTCTGTGATCTGGTATCACCAAATTAAATACAACGTAACATGTATTGACTTTATCGAAACGGTATGCAGTAAATATATATAACATTCATTCATATTTAATGCAACATGTGATAAATAATTTATTTCAGTAAAATAAATAAGAAATTCAGTTTGATTATACAAAGTAAAAGCATACTTTTCAGTATAACCCCAACATGATGACCTTTGACCATGACCGACGCTTGCGCCCTAACCATGGGTAGATATGGCTTGGATTGTGTTCATCACGAAGTACATGTGCGTGGTAGTTGAGCCAAGAATAGGATTCATTCCTCAAAGTGGATTTAGAGAGAATACTCATCTTCTCATCATAATTGGATCAAAGTCATCAGCCGATGCACGTCAACTTAGACTTTGTGGCTAAGTGTGAAGCACATGATCAATTAGTGATTTGAGATAAATTGATTAAGTTATTTGAATAGATACTTCATCATGTTCAAGGCTTAATCGAGTATTCATGAATGAAAGAAGGAAATCGTAATAGCTCATGTTTCAGTTATAGGTAGTTGCACATTTCCTCGCAACGTACCTCATATATTGAGAATGTCTGATTTATTATCGAGGGTTCAATTAAGAACGTTAGTTTGACTAATCGCTCGATATATGAGGGCCTATGGGTCACACAACAAGTAATGGTTGTTTACTAATTATAGTTGATTGATTAAATGTTAAATTAGATTTAATATTTAATTTATGGAGAAGTAATTAATAATAGATTAATTTGGAATTAATTATTATTAATGTTTAATTAAATTGGATCTAATTAAATTAGAATTCCCAATAATAATATTTGGAATATTATTGTAGGATTTAATATACATGGAAATAAATAGTAGAGATTTGTCATATATGAAATTTAAATCCGTAGAGATTTATATGTGGGAAATAAATCTGAGAGATTTATTTTATTAGGGATTTTTCCTAATAAAGGTTAGCTTAAGATTTAAGCTGAGTCTGTCCTATATATATGAGCACTTGGGAATTCATAATACGCCAGTTCATATTTTCTCCATAAAATCTCTAAGTTAGAATTTTCCTAGCAAATTCATCTCGGGGATTCAACGCTGGCAGATCTGTGCAGATTAGTAAACGAATGTTACGTGGATATCATAGTTGAGGAATCCGTGTACGAATTGCTGTAAGAATTTTGTTTACGTTTACTCTTATTTAATTATGCAATTAACTGTTCGTTGTTGGTGAACTTTAATTTCCGCTGCGCATGTATTACGTGTTTACGTGCCTCTAAATTCCAACAGTGGTATCAGAGCTTCAGGCTCTTGATTTGATTGCATAATTGGTTTTAAATTAAAGGAATTTGTCTTTCTTTTATTTGGAACCGTAAGGTTGCACCCCCTATTTTAATTGACCGCACAATTTTTTATTTGGGTGTGCCTATTGTTTTTGTTTCGTCTTCGCTGTGCTCGTCTCCTTCACTATACCCAGATTTAGGGTTTCCTTTAAAACCTGCCGCCGTTGCAATCCTCCGCCTCCATGTCGATTTCACGTCCAAAGCAGGCATCGACGGTGTCGCTTGAGTCGGTGGCGTAGTGCCGCAACTTGCGATGCCGGGACGACGCCGCTATGGAGCAAATCTGAGCGGGTCAGACCCCGACGCAGTCAATTCGTCTCCGATTCATTTCTCGTTGATTCTTCCTTCGACTTGGGGTGACACCTTCGTTTCAATACGTTGGCGCTACCTCCGTGTTGACACGATTCGCGACGAAACAAGATCGATTTCATCTCGCCCCTGTCTCCACTGTCTGAGTGTGCACCGCTCGATTGTGTGTCATTTTTCGTTTGACGAAGATGGCAACGCGACGCCGCGTGCATTTTGAGATTTGATCCCTTTAGTCTTTGGTTTTATGGAGCCTCTGAACATCCGATTCGAACCGGCAGCAGCGTCGAATCGCCCTCACGCGCCTAGCGGCGACGGTGACTCGACCGCATGCACCGCCTGACTTTTCTGTGTTTGTTGCGACTCGGAATAGTGTTTAATTGATGTTTATGTTTTGGGCGAATTTGTACAGATTGATGGACATTCTTGAACAAATTAGATAATTCGAACAAAATTATTGAGTGTTTTGTGATTGAATTGGATTAAATCTGAAAACATTTGATGAATTGTTGGTATCGGTTGTCCGAATTGAAGGACGGTTTTTGGGATGAGGGAGGGGCTGTTTTGCAAATTGGATTTCTAACAGGTCCCTCCGTGCAAATTCGAGTAATTGCACATGAGCCCTCGACAAACAATTTAAAAACCTTTTTAAATTAATAAATTTATTTTGAAAATGAAGTTAAAAGTTGGACTTTTAATTAAAATAATTAATTGGATTAATCAATATTGATGACAATTAAAATTAAGCTATTTTTCAATTTGATTTTAAAATTGTGGCTTAATGTTTAATAGGTTATTAATTCCCACTTGGTTAACTTGTTTATTTAAAATTTGTTAACACATTTATAGTCCGCATTATAATTGTTTGGGTAGGCGGCGCCCAATAATTGTCGGACCGTATTAATTGTTTGGGTAGACGGTGCCCATATAAGTGTTAGTCCGTATAAAATCATGTTTGGGTAGGCGGCGCCCAATAATTGCTCAAATGTGATGTAGATTAACGTGTTGGATCTCGATTAAGCAATTAATACCCCGCCTTTAAAACGTTCCTCACTAAAATATGATTTTCATTAAATTGAACGATGCCTTCCATCAAAATTAAAAGTAAACCAGAAATTTCGTTCCAATGAGTATTTAAGGCCCAAGTCTTTTGCTCGGATCTACATCTAACGGGACTTTTATAGGGACACGAAGTGTCGCTGCTTGATGGTTGTAAATCAACTTGACTTTGTTTCACCAAACCTGCCAGGAAACGAAAAGTCGAGGGCATCGAATTGAACTAGGTTCAATCAACTAGGAATTGCAGTTTTGCAATTTGTTTGGAGACCTACCGGTTATGTTATTGCGATGTCAGCTTGGCGAGATATTGTAATAGTAGGAATGTGGATCCTAGTCCATTACAATTTACATCTGATATAAATTCGTACTCTTCCGATGAGGTTGTCGAAGTATGTGAAAATAATGGAGACAAAATAAACACTAAATAAAGGCCATGTTTATTTTGATTGCTGAATATTGATCATAGGAATTATGTGTTTAATTCCCGTTTTATTTATTTCTCTTGGTTAGTTGAAATGTATAACTGTTGTTGAGATGTGTTTTGGAAACAAACAAATTGGCTAGGCCAAATTTCTGGACTAGCACCTAAACGTGTGTTTGGTGCTAAGGCAAGAAAAGATTGAGTACGTGTTGGACACGCCAATCCCTGTTACCCCTACAGCTGGTTTCTTGAGACAACTACGTTTGACGTAGCACCTCAGAAGAAGCATCAAAATGATGTTTCCCAGACGCAGTGTGTGATGTTGCTCGACATGACTCCCGAATTACTTAAGGCAAAATGAGAAAATGGGTCCTTTCGATATGCTCAAGCATCTGAAGGATCTCTTTCATTCTGAATCTCGTTCTGAGATTTATGAAATGATGAGAGATCTGTTCAGATGCCGGTTAGCTGAAGAAGGGAATGTTTCACCTCATGTGCTTAAGATGATAGGCCTAATTGAGAAACTTGGTAATTTAGACATTGAGCTAAAAGACCAATGTTTCCATTTATGCTATCCTCCAGTCACTTCCGGATTCATATTTTAGCTTCATTGTGGACTATAATATGAACAAGATGGATGCGACTATGCCTGGACTTCACAACATGCTCAAGACTTTTGAGTTCACTATCACTACGATGATGTTCAAAAGAAGGAGCGGGTAGACAAGGGTGCCTCTACTATAAGTAGAAGAGGGCACTGGAAGAAGGACTATAAGGTTCTGGTTGCTAAAAGGGTGCTTCTGGCACTAGAACATGTCTGTTTGTTATTAAGATAGACATATCCACAAATAGCGCTAACTGTTGGGTATTAGATACCGGATATGGCTCACACATTTGTACGAATGTGAAGGGGCTCATGTGTCTTAGGGCAGTTAGGCCGGGTAAAGTCGTCTTACACGTGTAAATGGAGCAAGAGTTGCTACTGAACGTGTGAGGACTTATGTGTTAGACTTACCCTTTGGTTTTAGATGAGAACTTAATGATTGTCATTTCGTTCTTCCTATTACTCGTAAAATTATTTTCATTCACATGTTGGACATTGAGGGTTATTCCTTCCATTTTAGTGATAATAATTGTTATTTCACGTTGAATGATGTGGTTTATGGAAATGCCCCTATGGTGAATGGTTTATACTTGTTGCATTGTGGATATAATGTTCTCAATATACAAAATAAAAGACTCAAACTCAGTAATCATGAAAACCCGACTTACTTGTGGAATTGTAGACTTGATCATGTAAATGAGAAAGGAATTGCAAGGTTAAGAAAGTTAGACTACTTAACCCCATTTGACTTTGAGTCTTATGGAGATTGTGAATCTTGTCTCAAGGGCAAGATGATCAACAAACCTTTTTTCTGGGAAAGGGGTGTGTGCCAAAGAAGTTCTAGAGCTGATCTACAACGATGTTTGTGGACCATTGTCCACTCTAGCTAGGGGTTACTTCGGATTTTTCATCACTTTTACTGATGATTTCTCAAGATACGGATATGTGTATCTTATGAAACACAAATTCGAATCTTTTGAGAAATTCAAAAAGTTTAAGGCTGAAGTAGAGAAGTAACTTGGTAAGAGTATCAAGACTCTTCGATCAGATCGAGGAAGTGAATATCTTAGCCGTGAATTCACTGAATACTTGAAGTTACATGGAATCCAGTCACAATGGACTCCTCCCGGAATACCTCACATGAACGGTGTGTCCGAGAGGAGAAATCGAACCCTGTTAGACATGGTGAGGTCCATGGTGAGCTTTTCCTCTCTTCCGACATTCTTATGGGGATACGCGTTACAAACCTCAATTTACATTCTGAATAGGATTCCATTTAAATCGGTTGAGCATACACCATATGAACCATGGTGTGGCAAGAAGCCAACTTTTACACATATCAAACATGGGGTTGCCCCGTAATTGTGAAAAGGATGCTTACCGACATGTTGGAATCCAAAGGTGAAAAGGGTTACTTTGTGGGATATCCTAAGGAAACTAAAGGATATTACTTCTATCTACCTGAGAAATAATCAGTGATTGTTTCTAGGCAGAAACCAAGTTCCTCGAAGAAAACTATGTCTTTAAGGAACAAGGTCATAAGCTGATAGAACATGAAGAAATTCAAGAACCACAAATTAATAAAGAGACTGATATCTTGTCAAAGCAACATGACAAGGAATCGGTGGGAGCATTCAACAACTTTCACGGTGGGAGTCTTTCACTAGGTGATCGTCTTTCAGCCAGTGGGAGAGTAATTGGAGTTGGCTTGCCTGTGTAAGAACCTCCAAGTGGGCTGAATGAGAACAACATAGTTCAAACTCCCGCCCAAGAGGCATCTGAAAGGGTAGCTCTTGAGGACTCTTTGGACATTGATGATATCGATGCACCAAAAAAATTTCACGATCAGAATGAACAGCCTGCACAACCAAAGCTCCATAAGTTAATTAGGAATTGTAATCCGCCCATTAGATATGGTTACCTCTTGGAGGAACTCGATAATATGGACATATCGGATAAGGATGATCCTAATACTTATTCTAAAGCAATATTAGATATTGATTCAGGGAAGTGGCATGAAGCCATGAAATTCGAGATGAACTTGTTGTACACCAATCAAGTCTGAGACTTGGTTGAGTTGCTGAAGGGTTAGACCCATATGTTGCGATTAAGTCTTCAAGAGCAAGACCAATGCAAATGACAAAGTACAAACCTACAAAGCTAGGTTGGTGGCAAAGCGTTATAGTTAACGCGAAGACATTTACTATGACGAGACCTTCTCACCAGTTACAAAGATCAAGTCCATTTGAATTTTACTTGCGATAACAGCACACTATGATTATGAGATTTGGCAGATGAATGTCAAAACATCTTTCCTCAATGGAAACATTGATAAGGAAGTGTTTGTGACTCAACCGGAAGGTTTTACATCTAAGTCAAATTCTAATCTAGTATGCAAGCTAAGATATCCATTTATGGATTGAAGAAAGCTTCTAGGAGTTGGAATATCCGATTTGATGAAGCTATCAAGTCCTTTTTACTTCATCAAAAATTCGAAAGATCCTTGCGTTTATTGTAAACGCAGGGGGAAGAATATTGTTTTCATAATCGTGTATGTCGATGACATATTGATTTTTGGAAACAATATCCCGTTAATGCAGACCGTTAAAGAATGAATGTTAAAGACCTTCATGATGAAGGATCTTTGTGAAGCCTGCTACATCTTAGGGATCAAGATCCACATGGATAAATCCAAGAGGATGTTGAGGCTATCACAGTCCACCTATGTAGACAAGGTGTTGAAGCGTTTTGCGATAGAGAACTCTAAGAGAGGGTCTCTACCGGCAAATCATGGGATAAAGTTGTCGAAGAAGGATTGTCCTTCTGTTGAAGCTGATATCAAGCACATGAAAGATGTCCCACATGCATATGCAATTGGGTCAATCATGTACGCCTTGACTTGCACTAGGCCAAACGTGGCCTACACTATCAACATCACTGGTAGATACCAACATAATCTAGGTAAGTCTCACTAGATTGATGTCAAGACCATTCTGAAGTATCTCAGACAAACTAAAGAATGTTTTCTTATCTATGGTGGACAGTCAGAACTAGTAGTGACTGGTTAAGCTAACACAAGTTTTCAATCCGAATGTGATGATTACAAATCACAGTCAGGTTACGTTTCACTCTCAATGATGGGGCGGTCAGTTGGAATAGTTCCAAGCAAGAGACGACCACAGATTCAACAACTGAAGCTGATTACATTGCTGTATCAGAAGCCTCAAGGAGGTTGTCTTGATTTTATAGTTCTTAAGAGAACTAGGGTAGTTCCGAGTGCCAGTTGTCTAATAAACTTGTATTGAGAAAACGTTGATGCGATTGCGCAAGCAAAGGAACCGAGATCGACAAGCAGTACCAGGCTTATCACTTGATCCGATAGATCATAACGATAGGATAAAAAAAATTAAAATGTATTCCCACATACTTAATTTGGCAGATCTTTTCACCAAAACACTGAGTGTTCATGTACACACTAGACATTTGATGGTCTGGGGTTAGACATGTAGGTGATTGACTCTAGTCTAAGTGGGAGATTGTTAGTGTTAGTGTCCTAGAGACAATCTATTGTAAGGACATAATACTCGATGATATTCAATTTGATTTAATATTATAGTTCACTTAATATTAATGTATGGCAATACACTTGTTTAAATATTATGTTTGATTGTTTGCATTTATTCATGCAAGTGTTCCCATGAGTCATTGTTGTCATTGAGGTTGTGTGAACTCAAATGACTTAAGCATGATTCTCAAATAGCCCCGATCAAGGATCATTAAGAATGGGATATTGATGATACAATGGAGATTGGAGTGCAATCTGCATCATACTCTTAGAGAGTGTAGTAAGATCTCACTTACTACGAGATACTAGGTATCTCATGATGGATGCACAAATACCTTAGAGAGCATTGATATACCCATCCGAGAAACTGTTTGATGTATTTCCACTATATGTGTCTACAGGTGTCTCGGTTAGTGGAAGCGATGCGATACTCCTTTGACTTGAGGTCAATACGCACGACATGTGTGGGATGATGAACTTTGACCATGACCGACGCTTGCACCCTAACCATGGGTAGATATGGCTTGGATCGTGTTCATCACGAAGTACATGTGCGTGGTAGTTGAGCCAAGAATGAGATTCATTCCTCAAAGTGGATTTAGAGAGAATACTCATCTTCTCATCATAATTGGATCAAAGTCATCGGCCGATGCATGTCAACTTAGACTTTGTGGCTAAGTGTGACATACATGATCAATTAGTGATTTGAGATAAATTGATTAAGTTATTTGAATAGACACTTCATCATGTTCAAGGCTTAATCGAGTATTCGCGAATGAAAGGAGGAAATCGTTATAGCCCATGTTTCAGTTACAGGTAGTTGCACATTTTCTCGCAACGTACCTCATATATTGAGAATGTCTGATTTATTGTCTAGTTCAATTAAGACCGTTATTTTAACTAATCACTCGATATATGAGGGCCTATGGGTCACACAACAAGTAATGGTTGTTTACTAATTATAGTTGGTTGATTAAATGTAAATTAGATTTAATATTTAATTTATAAAGAAGTAATTAATAATAGATTAATTTAGAATTAATTATTATTAATGTTTAATTAAATTGGATTTAATTAAATAAGAATTCCCAATAATAATATTTGGAATATTATTGTAGGATTTAATATATATGGAAATAAATCGTAGAGATTTGTCATATATGGAATTTAAATCCGTAGAGATTTATATGTGGGAAATAAATCTGAGAGATTTATTTTATTAGGGATTTTTCCTAATAAAGGTTAGCTTAAGATTTGAGTTGGGCCTCTCCTATATATATGAGCTCTTGGGAATTCATAATACGTCAGTTCATATTTTCTCCATAAAATCTCTAAGTTGGAATTTTCCTAGCAAATTCATCTCGGGGATTCAGCACTGGCAGATCTGTGCAGATTAGTAAACGACTGTTACGTGGATACCATAGTTGAGGAATTCATGTACGAATTGCTGTAAGAATTCTGTTTACGTTTACTCGTATTTAATTATGCAATTAACTGTTCGTTGTTGGTGAACTTTAATTTCTGCTGCGCAGATTCATGGGCAAATTTGGTGGAGAAAATTCGGAAGCGTCTAACGAAGTGGGAGGATAAACAAATTTCTTTCGGGGGGAGGATCACACTAGTTCAAGCAGTTCTTTCGGCCATACCGATCTATTGCCTATCTTTCTACAAAATTCCGAAGAAAACCCTTAAGGATATTGTGAGTTTACAAAGAAACTTTATTTGGGGTGGGAGTGAGAATCAAAATAAAATCCCAAGGGTTAAATGGGAGGTTGTTTGCAAAGAAAAATCTCTTGGGGGACTTGGGGTTAAGGAGTTGGGGACTTTTAATAATGCTCTTTTGGGGAAGTGGATTTGGAGATACCTTAGTGAGCCAAATAGGTTGTGGGCGAGGGTCATTAAATCAAAATATGGGGGCTTGAGAGAGTGGGGTAGTGTGTTGGGGTTATACTGAAAAGTATGCTTTTACTTTGTATAACCAAACTGAATTTCTTATTTATTTTACTGAAATAAATTATTTATCACATATTGCATTAAATATGAATGAATGTTATATATATTTACTGCATACCCGTTCGTTAAGTCAGTACGTGTTACGTTGTAGTTAATTTGGTGATACCAGATCACAGAAGATCAAATTAACAGTTCCTCGTGACTAAGTACAAATTCACAACCCAGATGGAAATGAATAACCCATCATGAAAGGTTGAAGTGTAAGGCTCAGATTGGCTTGTCTTGACCAAGGGATTACACTAGTGCATTATGATGCGCTGAGAATGACCTATAGGAGGATAAATTCTTCGATACTGAATATACAATAATTAGACCTCAGTGGTGCGTTATCTCTTAATCTTCGTTCCTTAAATAGGATAGTGTGAAATTAATAACTATTGCTTTGACTTATGATGGGAAGAGAATCAATGCGATTCGATACCTTGTATCTTGGGCAATATTATTAATTACATGACGATTGCTAAGATTACATACGAAGAATCGCGTGCAAGTATGGCTTTCTTGATTTGTCCCCTTGATGGGCTCAGAATCTTTATCATACCAAATCTTGCAAGTGGAAATTTATTTCCGGTATGGATAATAATGTTGAGTTGTCTTTACTCCAAGGACAAAGATATTAATTAATATAAAGCTTGTTCAGTGGCTTAATTAATTAATGGACTAAGATAATCTTAAACCCGGGAAATAATGACCGGTAGCCATATTATTGTGAAGTCGTAATGTGGGTTAAGATGAATAGTTCAATATTAATTTTATAGTGGAGTAAATTAATATTAATGGGCTTGAATAATATTTTGGCTAAATATTAAAGCTTCATAGCCCATTGGAGGTCCAATCTTAATTCTCTTAAAGGCCCCTCAAATAGCCCAAATTAAAGTCCAATTAATGAAAATGAGAAGAAAATATTTTGCCTAATTTTTCACAATTATTTTCGAAAATTTGGGTAGGAGAGAGAAAAAGATTTTTTCTTGATTTTCTTGGAAAGATCTTATGGAATAAGTATTCTTGAGATACAATTTTATCCCATAAATTCAAGAAAGGAAAAATATCTTATTTTCTTCCTACAAACATGAGATTTTCGAAATTTAGGGAGCAAGAAAGGAGGAGAAGGTTTTGTTGGGAGATATTTTGGGAAATAGAATATATTGGATATATTCTAGATTGTATCTTGAGGAAGAAGCAAGGAAATTTTCCAATGTCCAATCTTGACCTTAAATTTTTGTGCCCCCCCTACTCTATAAATAGGGGATGGATTTTTCATCCCCAATGCAATTCCATATGTTGGAAAAATCAGAAATCCACAAAGGTGGTGGCCAAATATTTTATTTTCTCCTTTAGATTAAAATCGTTCGTTGATAATCCTCCCACCGGATTACGTTCGTGGAAGTGTGACATATTTGATAAGGCACTTTGGGTTGACCCATCGTCTCAACGGTTGTCTCTATGAGAGGTTAGTATTTACGTAATTCCTAGATTCCTCATGCTTAGGATTTACGTGAACTACGTGTACACATGATGTTTATTTGCTTATTAATTATTATGTTGAATTGATTTAGGATTAATTCATGTTAGTAATTAATTAATTAATTTAAATATGTATTTAAATTCACCTCGAATAGATCCGGACACCCCTAATTTCCCAACAACTGGTATCAGAGCCTCGGTTTCGAGCTCTATATTTAAATTGTTATTTAAATTATGTTGGCCATTAAATTGAAAATTGGATAGTAGAATTGTTAGATCTGTTTTGCAGGTATCCAATTGTCATGGTATTTAATGTATTTTAATTTTCATGCGTATGAATGGTTTTAATTCGACTCGTTCGAATTTGTTTTTCTCGTGAGAAAATCCACTAGTAGATTAGGCTATTTGATTTGTTCAATGTAATAGACTAGTCTAAATTTAGGTTTATTTATTTTGTAAAATAAATTATAACCTCGATCAAGACGGCAACCAAGCGAAAATTAAAAACGGATCCGAACCGGCGCAGTAAAGATGCGTCACGCGCGAAACATGTTAAGGGAGGCAAGCGCGATGCGATGACGGGCGGGCACGGCACGTGACGGCGCTGGGCGAGGCCGAGCCGCGACGGCTCCACATAAGCCGAAGCGACACCGGCGCTGAATGGTCGGTGGAGCGGTGGGGTGCACTCGGCGGTAATTTAATGTGCATGCGGACGAACGCGCGCGGACTAGGGCGTGACGGGAGTGAGCGGGCACGCCGGCGCTGCCGAAAGTGCCGCCGAGACCGGCTTCCTCGCTTAAAGCGACGTCTTTGAGAGCTTGGTGTCTTGCGCCGACGGGCGCAATCGACAAGTCGGTTTGGTGCAAAGCGTGCACCCCGAATTCGCGAAATGGTGCACGGGATGTGATTTTTCGAGACGTTCGAGTGGGAGAAATTCAAGACGGCGTTTCTTCAAAATCAAGCCAAGAAAAATCAAAACCATGACAGTTGGATAATTTGTGTCCAATATGTTTATTTTTCTGCTTTGCTTGATTTATTGTTGTATTTTCTTATGCTTTATTTAATTTGTTTAAATGTGTTTGCATGAGAATTGCCCAACGAAAAATCTCAAATTCAAAAATTACTAAGTATATTTTAAATAATTAATTTGGTTTTGAATCAAATTAATTTTGACCTCCATGATTTATTTATTTGTGAATTTTTTTGGAGAAATTCCCCTAAGGGACGGCCAAAAGATAGCTTTCACATTAATGAATTCTCAAAAGGATGATTGTGAATTATCATTAGTGGCGATGATGACCCTCCCAAGAGGCTCGATCAAAACGAAGTAGTGGTTCTGTATTTAATCATGGTTATTACTTAGGTATAAAATTGATATGCATATACTTCGCCGAAGTCCCTGTCAATTTTATATTGGTCAAGTGGGAGCCAACTATTAATTTAAAAAAAAAAATTAAAGGTTTGTAACTGTTCTTGTTTGTAACCTGCTTGAATGTGATTTAAATGATGACCCTCCCAAGAGGCTCATTTAAAACAGTTTTGAGATGTTGGCTGATGCATGTTCATATTTTTTTTATATTTCAATATGAATCATGTGATCGAATTATGTGATTTTCTTTGTGTTGATCCGGATATTGACATAAGATGTATGTTTATTTTCAGTATCATCATGTCGCAACCTTTTAACCCACTGTTCAATATACTGAAAGACAATTTGCTTATTGGAGAAAACTTTGTTGATTGGTATCGAAAACTTACTATTGTCCTCACTGCACAACACCATTACCACATCCAAACCAAAAAAGTCGACTGATGAGTCTAGTAAAACGAAAAAGAAAGAGTATGCTGACTGGGAGCGTTCCAACGAAATGGCAAAGTGTACCATCTTGGCTTCTATGTCAGATGTGTTACAACACCAACACCAAAATGTTGAAACTGTTGCAGACATCATGGTCAATCTTAAAGCGATGTTCCAACATCAGAACCGTGTGGCTCGCTAGATCACCATGAGAGACATGCTCTCAATGAAAATGGTGGAGGGAACGCCCGTAAGGGAACACGTTCTCCAAATGATGGCTCACCTTAATAAACTTGAGGTACTTGGTGCTAAATATGACATCGAGACCCAAATCGATTTCATACTCCATTCCCTGCCCAAAAGCTTCGAGCAGTTCAGGCTCAACTACCAAATGAACAATCAGAAGTTCTCCTTGCCTGATTTGCTACAAGCTTTAGTCTCGGCTGAAGGAATATTGGGAGAGAGCAGCCAAGCCCTAGCGACAGCTGGTCCATCTTTCTCTTCTAAACCAAAAGGAGGTAAGAAGAAGAAGAGGACCAAAAGTGAAGCTAACTCAAGTGTTGCCAAGGGCAAAGGAAAGGTGAAGAAGGAGGGTGGAGTAAAGAAACCGGCTAAGGGAAAGTGTTTTAACTGCGGTGAAAAAGAACATTGGAGGTCAGCCTGTTCCAAACCCAAGCGGAATGGAAAGAAAGGTAATTCTCCCGCACTAGTTGTTGAAACTTGTTTAGCGGCGTATGCTACCCATACGTGGGTAGTGGATACGGGATCCACTGATCATGTTTGTTTCACGTTACAGGGGTTCAAGCGGACCCGGCAACTTAGTGGAAGAGAGATCCTCGTCACGCTAGGCGATGCCACGAGAGTGGCAGCTGAAGCAGTGGGAGACGTGCAACTGTCTTTTTGAAGACAAGAGTTTAATTTTAAGAGATGTTCTTTATGTTTCCGTTTTTCGCAAAAACCTTATTTCAGTTTCAAAACTATTTGCTAATGGATATTCTGTTCGTTTTAATAAACATGTTACTGTTTTTCGTAACGATGTGGTTATCTGTCATGGAACATTACAGAACAATCTCTACATTATTAACTGTGCACATCACACACACAATGCATCCTATAATACATCTACTATTTCGAGTAAAAGGAAACGTTCGACCAACGTGAATGAGACACTTCTTTGGCACCTAAGATTAGGTCATATTAATCCAAAAAGGAGTCAAAGGTTGGTCCAAGATGGTTCATTGGAGTCCTTCCTGATTGAACCATTTCTAACTTGCGAATCATGTTTGGAGGGTAAGATGACCAAGAGGGCATTTGGAGCCAAGGGGCTTAGAGCTAAAGAAGAGTTGGAGATCGTTCACACCGATGTATGTGGTCCAATGCAAATCAAAGCAAGAGGTGGCTACGAGTATTTCGTTATGTTTATCGATGATTACTCACGCTATGATTACGTTTTCCTAATGAAGCATAAATCTGAGACCTTTGATAAATTCAAAAAATTTAAGGCTCAAGCAGAGAATCATAAGGAAAAGAGTATCAAGTTTCTACGATCTGATCGTGAAGGCGAAAACCTCAACGATGAATTCTTGAACTACCTGTCGGATGAAGGGATTACATCCTAGTTGACTGCACCCGGTACCCCTAAACAAAACGGGGTTGCAGAACGAAGAAACAGAACGCTTCTAGAAATGGTAAGATCAATGATGAGTTATGCGGATTTACCAAAACCGTTTTGGGGTTACGCCTTGTAAACAACAACTTACATTCTGAACTTAGTGCCATCCAAATCGGTTCCAAAAACCCCTAGGGAATTGTGGACGGTACGCAAGCCCATCTTAGGACACATGAGGATCTGGGGGTGTCCGGCATACGTGTTGGATAGGGAAGCGGGGAAATTGGATGCACGTTCAGAATTAAGGTTGTTTATAGGGTACCCCGAAGGAACGAATGGATGCATATTTTATGGTCCACAAGATCAAAAGGTCGTAATCAGTACGCACTTTAGATTTTTGGAAGAAGACTATATGAACGATAAAAAGCCTAGAAGCGAGATTACCTTAGAAGAACTTAGGGGGCCAACTCCGTTGCCAACTATACAAGAAGACATTCCACGCGTCACACCTACACAACAAGAACCTCGTCGTAGTGGGAGGGTTGTCAGACAACCCGAGCGATTCTTAGGGATCGGAGAGTCCTCGAACTTGATCTCAGGAGAAGAATCAGATCCATGGTCCTACAACGAGGCGATCCAGGACAAGGATGCAACATCTTGGCAAACAGCAATGAAAGCCGAGATGGGTTCAATGGATCACAATAAAGTGTGGAGCTAGTCGAACCACTTAATGGGGTAAAACTCATTGGATGCAAGTGGGTATACAAGAGAAAAAGGGGACCGGACGGAAAGGTTGAAACCTTTAAAGCAAGACTCGTGGCGAAAGGGTACACTCAGAAAGAAGGGATCGACTATGAGGAAACCTTTTCGCCCTAGCCATGTTCATGTCCATCCGAATTCTCTTGTCGATTGCTGCGCACCTAGATTTTGGAATCTGGCAAATAGATGTCAAGACAGCTTTCCTCAACGGAAGTCTTGATGAAGAGATCTATATGCAACAACCAAAAGGCTTCATTGAAAAAGGCCAAGAGCATCTGGTTTGCAAGCTAAAGAAGTCCATTTACGGACTAAAGCAAGCATCCTGTGCTTGGAATCAGTGTTTTGATCAAGTTATAAAATCCTACGGTTTTGATCAAAACAATTTCAAAAGTTATATGTATAAAAAGCATGATGGAACTACCTTGGTATTCTTGGTACTATACGTAGATGACATTTTGCTCATCGGGAACGATGTAAAGATGTTGTCAGACATAAGGGCATGGCTGTCAAAACAGTTTGATATGAAGGACTTGGGAGAAGTCGGTCACATCCTAGGGATCAAGATCACTCGAGATCGCAAGAAAATGATGATCGGGCTTTCGCAAGCTTCGTACATAGACACCATTTTGAAGCGATTCAGCATGCAAGATTCCAAGAAATATTTTGTACATTTCAGACACGGAATCCATCTATCCAAGGAAATGTGTCCCAAGACACAAAAGGAAATAGATGACATGAAGGGCGTCCCTTATGCTTCGGCTATGGGAAGCCTCATGTACGCGATGTTGTGCACGAGATCGGATATCTGCTTCGCCGTAGGAATGGTGGCAATATATCAAAGTAACCCTGGGAAAGAGCATTGGACTGCGGTTAAGAACATTCTGAAGTATTTGAAGAGGACATGGGACAGAATGTTGGTTTATTAATCGGATAGTCTAATCCCCATCGGTTATACGGACTCAGATTTCCAATCAGACATAGACTCCAGAAAGTCAACCTCGAGTAGTGTGTTTTGTATGGGGGAAGGAGCCATGACGTGGAGAAGCGTTAAGCAGAAATGCATAGCCGATTCTAACATGGAAGCCGAATATGTAGCTGCTTGTGAAGCAGCGAAAGAAGCGGTTTGGCTCAAGAACTTCCTGGTGGACTTGGACGTCGTTCCAGATTTGCCCAGCACGATCACGGTTTACTGTGATAACGCCGGAGCAGTTGCAAATTCTAGGGAACCGAGAGCCCACAAGGCCAGCAAACACATAGAAATAAAATACCCTCTTATACGAGAAATCGTTAAGAGATGAGACATAGAGGTGGCAAAGATAGCGTCTGAAGACAACCTAGCAGATCCATTCACAAAGGGTCTACCTCAGAGTACATTCGAGAGACATGTGGAAGGAATGGGTGTCAAGAGCATTGCCAATCTGCTTTGAGTATAAGTGGGAGAAATATTATTAGGTTCGTGTAGGGTGACATTGGATGTCACATAGAACACGAGACATGCTGTAGTATACTTAAAAGCAGACTTTGAGTATAAGTGGGAGATTGTTGGGGTTATACTGAAAAGTATGCTTTTACTTTGTATAACCAAACTGAATTTCTTATTTATTTTACTGAAATAAATTATTTATCACATGTTGCATTAAATATGAATGAATGTTATATATATTTACTGCATACCCGTTCGATAAGTCAGTGCGTGTTACGTTGTAGTTAATTTGGTGATACCAGATCACAGAGGATCAAATTAACAGTTCCTCGTGACTAAGTACAAATTCACAACCCAGATGGAAATGAACAACCCATCATGAAAGGTTGAAGTGTAAGACTCAGATTGTCTTGTCTTGACCAAGGGATTACACTAGTGCATTATGATGCGCTGAAAAGGACCTACATGAGAATAAATTCTTCGGTACTTAATATACAAGAATTAGACATCAGTGGTGCGTTATCTCTTAATCTTCGTTCCTTAAATAGGATCGTGTGAAATTAATAACTATTGCTTTGACTTATGATGGGAAGAGAATCAATGCGATTTGATACCTTGTATCTTGGGCAATATTATTAATTACGATTTAATACGAATAATCGCGTGCAAGTACGGCTTGCTTGATTTGTCCCCTTGGTGGGCTCAGAATCTTTATCATACCAAATCTTGCAAGTGGAAATTTATTTCCGGTATGGATAATAATGTTGAGTTGTCTTTACTCCAAGGACAAAGATATTAATTAATATAAAACTTGTTCAGTGACTTAATTAATTAATGGACTAGGATAATCTTAAACGCGGGAAATAATGACCGGGAGCCATATTATTGTGAAGTCGTAACGTGGGTTAAGATGAATAGTTCAATATTAATTTTATAGTGGAGTAAATTAATATTAGTGGGCTTGAATAATATTTTGGCTAAATATTAAAGCTTCATAGGCCATTGGAGGTCCAATCTTAATTCTCCTAAAGGCCCCTCAAATAGCCCAAATTAAAGTTCAATTAATGAAAAGGAGAATAAAATATTTTGCCTAATTTTTCATAATTATTTTCGAAAATTTGGGTAGGAGAGAGAAAAATATATTTTCTTGATTTTCTTGGAAAGATCTTATGGAATAAGTATTCTTGAGATACAAGTTTATCCCATAAATTCAAGAAAGGAAAAAGATCTTATTTTCTTCCTACAAACATGAGATTTTCGAAATTTAGGGAGCAAGAAAGGAGGAGAAGTAGGGGATGAATTTTTCATCCCCGATGCAATTCCATGTGTTGGAAAAATTAGAAATCCACAAAGGTGGTGACCAAATATTTTATTTTCTCCTTTAGATTAAAATCGTTCGTTGATAATCCTCCCACCGGATTATGTTCGTGGACGTGGAACATATTTGAGAAGGCACTTTGGGTTGATTCATCGTTTCAACGGTTGTCTCTACGAGAGATTAGTATTTACGTAGTTCCTAGATTCTGCATGCTTAAGATTTACGTGAACTACGTGTACGCATGATGTTTATTTGCTTATTAATTATTATGTTGAATTAATTTATGATTAATTCATGTTAGTAATTAATTAATTAATTTAAATATGTATTTAAATTCACCTCGAATAGATTCTGGCACCCCTAATTTCCCAACATAGTGCGGTTGAGAATAGGAGGGATAGTGTTAGAGGGAGTAGAATTTGCCCACATTTTTCGGGATGGTGGAGGGAGGTGTGTGAGCTCTATGAAAATTCTTGGGGATGGGAGAAACACTTTATTTTGGGGAGATAGGTGGATAGATGATGTGGTATTGTGTGAGAAATTCCATAGACTATATAAATTAAGTTTGTTAAAAGAAAAGACAGTGAGGGAGATGGGGAGATGAGGGCTGGGTGTGGGAGTTTAAATGGTGCCGGGAGATTTGTGATAGGGATTTAGAGTCTGTTAGCGAACTGACAACTTTCATTAACAGGTTCCAGTTACAAAAGGACGAGGAGGACAGGTGGGAGTGGAGCAGGGCTGGAAATGGAGCGTACTCAACAAACTTGGCTTATAATCACCTATTGCAACAGATTCTGGACGACGAGGAAAACAACTTCAAGAGGAAAATGCTTTCCAGGATTTGGAAAAATTATGCACCAAGGCGAGTTCAAGCGATCGTGTGGAAAATTCTTAGAGGACGAGTGGCGACAAAGGACAACTTGCTCAGGCGAGGAATCCTTCCAACAACTGAAAATGCCACGTGTGCTCTATGTTCGACGGAAGAGGAGGATATAACTCACCTCTTTTTTCAATGCAATTTCGCGGCAGAGATCTGGAAAAAACTATATCAATGGCTAGGAGTATATATGGTGACACACATTAACCCATTCATTCATTTTGCTCAGCACGATTCGGTTTTCGGTTCAGGAAAGACGGCAAGATACGCGGATACATTGTAGGCATGCATTATTTGGTCCATCTGGAACGCTCGCAACGATTGTGTTTTCAATGATTCCGTACCCGATGTCAACAAAATATGGGAAGAAATTAGAGCTCGGGCTTGGTCCTGACTCTCCATTAAATCAGCCCAGGTTCGAGCGGCTTCGTTTCAGGTGTGGATTAATAAACCCAGTTCATGTTTACCTAGCAGATAGTGCTCTGTTGGTTTGGAGAAATCACTTTGTAGAGATTAGGCATATTGGCGTTTTTTCTTTTGAGATTTGTGTAGCTGATTCTAGCTACTGTGTTGTATTTGACTCAGACTGGATTATTTCTTGTAGTCCAGGCTGCTTGGAGTATCAATGAAATTTACCTTTACTGATAAAAAAAAATTGTACCTTGATTTCAAATTAAATGTAAAAAAGCTCTGTAAAAGTTTTCGTTTCTTGCTTGTTATAACGATAAGCGAGACAAACCACAAACTACAAAAACCTGGAAAAGCAACAAAAATATCTTCGTTGCATGTGGGCTACTTTAGCTCTTGCTAAAAAAGGCATTGATTTGATATTGGTTTAGCATATTTTTATTTTTATTCATTTATCTACATTTTCTTAAAATTATTTATTTGGCAAGTTTTCTGCATTACACTACTACTAATTTAGTTTAGTTACGAGATATATATATATATATATATAAAGCTTTCTTTGAGTTTATTAATAGTAAATTTTTTGGGAATTTTAGTTCACACGAACTCTTTTAACTTTTTCCAATGCTACCATAGTGCATACAAAATCGACAATGTTCAAACAATAATACTTTGCATGCACAACAATAATATTTGAAAAACAGTTTATGCGAACTCAACTTAACATGAATTTTTACCGTTTATTAAGGGAGGGGACTAAAATTTATAATTATACTAGAATTAAAATATAAATAGACAAAGCTACATGATATAATTAGGAGTTTTATCAATCCAGGCCCTGAAAGATAGTAAATCTATCAATTTAAGGCCTGAAATTTTTTTTCTATCGATTCAAGGCCTGAAAGATAGAAAACTATCAATCCAGGGCCTAAAAAATAGAAATTATCAATTTGAGGCTTATAAATTTTAAGGTCTTGTTTGGCACTAAACCCTAAATCCTGAACACTAAACCCTAAACCCTCAACGTTGAACCCTAAACCTTGAACCATGAATCCTAAACTCCCCTGAACCGTAAACCTTGAACCGTAAACCCTAAAAATAAAAATAAATAAGAACATGAAATAAGTACATGAAATATATGTGTCAAACATGGTCTTAAAATTTATAAGCCTTAAATTGATAGTTTCTATTTTTCAGGCCCTGGATTGATAGTTTTCTATATTTCAGGTCTTGAATCTATAGAAAAAATATTTCAGGCCTTAAATTGATAGATTTACCATATTTCTGACACTGAATTGACATTTTTCCATATAATTATACACATGGCCTTTACTTTTTTCTCTTTTGGCAGAATAACTACCCATATGCACATCGAACTTTAGGATTTTCATTATTGGGCCTAGGCCCATAATAAATTGTCTCGTGGGCCCGATGAATAATTCTGATCGGGTCATACTTTTGCCATATCGGAGTATCCAGTCACGTACCCGAATCCGTTTATCACATAATTTTATTTTTTATTTTTTAAAAAAAATTGCCCTTCTTCAAACCCCATTGCCAAAACCCTACTAACCTCATTCCATACACATTTCTTCTGCAAAAAACACTCGCACTGCTGTTGAACATTCTTGCGGGTTTTAACGATTGCAATGAATGTTCAGAGCCCGATTTCAAACGGCGCCCATGTCTGACCCGTTTTCATGTTTCTTCCGTTTTGCTCTAGCCATGTTAGTTCTCCTGCGCAGGCTTAAAACCTCCCGTTATCATTCTGTAAGCTCATTGCTATTCGATTCTTCGCGTTGTTTGTTTTCCGGGAATTTAATAACCTGGACCAATCATTTCCTGTGTTGTCGATTCTCATTTTCGAGTTTTAGCAGTTTTGATGTAGTGTTTAATCGAGAAACGATAAGGGGCATTGTGAGAGAAGGGAGGTGGGATGATTCTCGGTTAGTGGGGTTCTTTGATTCGGCTTTAGCCCCTGTTCGGGTGTCAAAAATCTTGATTGAACTTAAACAGGATCCTTTAATAGCTCTGAAATTGTTCAAATGGTCCGAATCCCAAAATGGATTTCGGCATACAACTGAGAATTATTGTGTCATTGCTCACATTTTGTTCTGTTCGCGGATGTATAATGACGCTCACAATGTTCTTAAACAGTTGGTTACTTTATATAAAAGGAGTAACTATGATGCCAAACCATTTAATTCTTGTAGTATAGTGGATGTTTTGTGGTTAACGAGGAATGTTTGTGTTCCTGGTTATGGAGTGTTTGATGCGTTATTCAGCGTAATGGTTGAGCTGGAAATGCTAGAGGAAGCTAGGGAGTGTTTCTTGAGAATGAGAAGCTTGAGAGTTATTCTCAAAGTAAGGTCTTGTAATAATCTTTTGCATAAGTTCTCAATTGTAGGAGATGGAGGGTTAGTGAAGAAGTTTTTCGATGATATGGTTGGGGCAGGAATAGCTCCATCGGTTTTCACTTATAATATAATGATTGGGCTTTTGTGTAAAGAAGGGCGCCTGATAGCTGCAAGAAGCTTGTTTATGGAGATGAGGAATTGGGGCGTCTCTCCTGATGTTGTTACTTATAATTCACTTATAGATGGCTATGGGAAACTTGGGGAATTGGGTGGAGTAGTTTGTATATATGAGGAGATGAAAGCAGCAGACTGTTCTCCTGACATAGTTACATACAACACCTTGATTAATTGCTATTGTAAATATGAGCAATTGCCAATGTCGTTTTGCTTTCTTAGGGAAATGCTGGAAAGATGCATTAAACCTAATGTTGTAACTTATAGCACATTCATTGATGCTTTTTGTAAAGAAGGTATGTTGCAGCAGGCTATTAAGTTTTTCATCGACATGAGACGAGTTGGCCTGATTCCTAATGAATTTACTTATACTTCTTTGATTGATGCCAACTTTAAGGTGGGAAATATCGATGATGCCCTAAAGTTTGTAAAAGAGATGGTGGAAACTGCTGTGAAGTTGAATGTTGTCACCTACACAGCACTTCTTGATGGCCTATGTGAAGGAGGGAAGATGAAGGAAGCCGAAGAAGTTTATATGGCTATGTTAAAAGATGGGATAGTACCAAATGAGAAAACATATACAGCTCTGATTCATGGGTACCTTAAAGCCAAAAGGAGTGATGATGCTTTGAGGATTTTGAAGAAAATGAGGGAGAATAACATGAGAATTGATTTACTTCTTTATGGAACTATAACTTGGGGGCTTTGCAATCTACGAAGGTTTGAAGATGTGAATACGTTGTTGGATGAAATGAAGGAGAATAATATAGAGGTCAGTAAAGTGATATACACAACCCTAATTGATTCCTATTTCAAGGCAGGGAAGAACGAAGAGGCAAGAAATACTCTTGATGAAATGCAGGAAAGAGGTATGTCTCCGACAGTTGTGACATATTGTTCACTAATTGATGGCTTATGCAAATTGGGATATGTCCAGGAAGCAAGGGATTATTTCAACCACATGAATATTGTTGGTCTGCAACCAAATGTTGCAATTTATACATCACTAATTCACGGTCTTTGTCAAAACGAATGCATTGAGGATGCTAGAAAGCTGTTTGTGGAAATGCCTGAAAAGGGCTTACTACCAGATAAAATTACTTATACATCTTTAATCGATGGAAATATGAAGCATGGAAATATTCAGGAAGCATTGGATCTTGTAAAGCAAATGACTGAAAATGGTGTGGAGCTTGATCTTCATGCCTACACATGTTTAATTTCTGGGCTCTCAAGATGTGGTCAACTTCAGCAAGCACGAGACTTGCTTAGTGAAATGATTGAGAAAGGAGTTCAGCCTGATGAAGTTGCTTATGGTTGTCTCATACGTAAGTACCATGAAGTTGGCAACAGGGAAGAGGCTGATGTCCTAATAAATGAAATGATGGAAAGAGGTTTAGCTCCTGTTAAAGGCCAGCTGCTAAACAAAACATATGATCCTGAGTTGGTATGAATTTCTGATGCTTTATTGAAGCATAAAAATTGAGACGAGCCATTCGATGTTTGGTTATCCTCGTATATCTGAACTTCAAGGTTGCACAGAGCGGGTAAGCATTTAATGCTTTGGTTACCATTTCATTATAATGGTTTGTTTTGAAGTATTGAACAGCTATGTATGTAACTGATCTGTAAATTGAAGTTCTTTTTTATTCTATCTAGTTATTTGAGACCTTGAGGGAAAGCATATTGACCAATTGCATATAAGAAAGTCCTTTTCTGGGGGGGTATTGCTTTCCATGTGCAAGCTTATTAAGCATGATTCATGCATGCTTTATTGATTGTGTGTGTATATAAATTATGCATGTTTCTCCACATTTACTCTCTTACCTTTTCAAGCTTTACTTTGCAGTTCGAGATGGGTGTAGATGGTTGTCTAAATCTTGCATATCGTGGGATATGGAAACAAGTTATCGGAATGATTGTTGGAGATAAGGTACTGTTTGGCATTGAGCAACTTGGAGAGTACTCTTTCAATGGTGTACATCATCTTTGGTCATTATTATATTCCGGACAACATTCATCTCTTGCAAAATTTAGGGCTCATATTCCAATACATAGGTAAACAACTTAAACTGCCCTTTTCATTATAACAGTAAACTTTTTCTTCGTGAAATATATGCCATTTTCAGCACGTGCAGGTCAAAATATACATATTATCTATTGTTGATATGTGTGCGTTTTTGCTTATAGATCATATCAACAAAGAAAAATAATAGGCTCACTGCTTACATGCTGACTCGCCGTAATTGGAAGGCAACAAACATTGTTGAAGCAAAGGCAAGTAGTTCACTCTAAGCCCTAATTCTGAGACCAACTGTGGAATTGTTATTGGACTCTTGACTTGTAGTTGGACTTTGTTAATCTACAAACTTGGATTAAAAATTTCACATGTTTTTATGATTTTATGACGTTGCAGATTATATGTTATATGAGAAACCGTTGCTTTTCTGGGGAAATGTTTTATAAAATCAAACTTGCACAGTTCCATTTCTACTCCAGCAACTCAATTTGGTTGATTTTGTGCATGCAATGCAAGATGAAATGTAAAATTTGTTTTTCAGCCTTTATTTTCATTTAGATCAAGTAAAATGTAAACATCTTTTAGGTCTTGCGCATACACAAGTTGAAGTCTGTTTGTGTGATGGTGCATATAATTTACGAGCAGTTTAGTTTCCATCATTCCATCATTAACTTTTCATCATCACTTATCTTGATATTTTCCCCTGTCCCTCTTCCTGTTTGCTTTCTGCAGTTGAGATTTTCTGAAGGAAACTCCTGGAACCTGAGAAAACACTTTGTAACTTCAATGAGTATTATCGGTTGGCTGCCTGTCGTGCACTGAATTGAGGAGAATGTACAAATGAGGAGGCCTAAGACCATGCAATTTTCAGGCGGCTACAGACAGACAAACTTCACTTGTAAATTTATTGTTAATAATCAGTTGATGCATTGAGGTTTTATTGCTTGAAAATGGTGGTATGAAGATGCTGGTGTTAAAGTTGATGACAAGTGTGTGTCCATGATGTTAACGTTATGCTGACATGGGAAAACAAGATTATTACATACAAATATACAATATGATGTACCCTTTCTAGGCAGACAGTCTTCCAAGTCCAAAGGAGATTTAGTGATTATTCGGGAAACTTATTATTAATAGGTATAATTTTTTTATGCAAATTACTAATAAGTACAAATGAGATTGCATATATAGTCAAAGTTGTGTGTGAAAGTGCAAATGTGTCTATGTTTATGAAATTATTTTGTAATATATAGTCAAAGTTGTACGTAAAAGTGCAAATGTATCTATGTATATAAAATTATTTTATATCTATTAATAAATTGTAATTTTAAAATATACCTATAACTAAATCTCCAGATTATTCCTTCTCTCTTAACCCCATTTTTAATTCCTTTCAGCACGGTGTACAATATTCACTCCACTTGAAAGATAAATACAACACAGGTGTTATATGTAGTTAATGGTATGTTTGTTTTGAGAGGATGGACTTTGGATTTTACAATTTCACATACCCATTTAATACAATACTAAAATCAGGATTTCAAAATTCAATTTAAAACTTAACATAAACCCTACATCTGCACTTATTCCCATTAATAATAATATTATCACTTTTACACAATATCTAACACAATACTCAATCATTCAATCATTACTATAATAATATAATAATACAAATCAATCAATTTTTTACAATTCTATATAATCATATCCTATAAAATCTCAAAATAAACATACAATTTTACTATTCATTAGGATTTTAAAATCCTAAATTTTAAAGTTCAAGATTTTTCCCGCCCACTGTAAGCCCAAAACAAACATACCCTAAAAGAAATATAGAATCACGATTTACATTTAACGTAAATTTCCCCATTAAATGTAAATCCCTCTATTAACAAGTTTCTTAGTATAAAATTTGTTTCATTCATTAATACTATTTTCTTTATTCAGTAATACTATTATTTATATAAATCAATACACTACCCCCTCCATTTTTGACATTTTATATAATTTGTAATTTAGATGTTGTTTTCAAATGTTAATTAATTATGTTTTCTCTTACTTTATTCTTGGAATCATTAAAAATATATTAAATAGTAGTAATAACTTTCATAGTTTTTTTTTAGAATTTCAAAGCAATTAATAAAGGGTGTAAGAGGAAATTAATAAATTCTTAAAATGTGTGCCTTGATCTAAAATAACATGTATTTTGAATTGGAGGAAGTAATATTTTACACACGGAATATACGGAACAATATGTGTGACATTAGTTTATAAATATAACAACGTGTATTACTAAATGAATATTATGATAATATTAAATAAAATTTTATAAAGTGAATAAATTTCACTGAAACTGACTCCACTTTCAATTTTGAGGGAGTAAATGTTTTTTGTACATAGAAGCAATGTTTTCAAAACCGGGTTGAACTGGGGCCGTTCAACCCGGTTGAACCGAAACCGCCGGGTGAAACTGACTTAAAAAGTATTTATAAATTTTGAGGAAAAACCCGTAAATTAAATTTTAATTTATATTAAATATTTAAAATTTTAAATCTATATCCCTCTTATAGAAGTATAAATGTATTTGAGACAAAATTTATAAAATATGATATGAAAAGAATATATATTTAAATTTTTTGTAGGTGTATACTTGCCTTTTTAACTAAACATAAAAACAACAAAGAAGAAGTTAATTATTTTTTCCTAATATTATTTGTTTCACTCCAGAATCATCTTGCCTTGTACAACAAGAAGAAGTTAATTATTTTTTCCTAATACACCAACCTCTCTCTTCTACTCCAATTTAATATAACAAAAATAACCCAGTTGTGTATGTAATATTTAGGAGTTGTATATTATATCCTGTTAAAAGTACCAATGCATATTGTATATTATATTTAATTTTTTGGCATTTAAAATTTTTATCGTCACCTACCAAAATTTTTGGTAAATGAATAATACTTAATGTTAGTGTACTGAAATTTGATATATCGATTTTTTGAAGGTCTCATTAATAAAATTTTAATATACAATTTCATACCAAAATGTATATACAATAAAACCTCTATAAATTAATAACTTTGGGACCGAGGATTTTATTAATTTATAGATATATTATTATATCGATAAATTAATAATTTATTAATTTAAAGAAATTTTAACGATATATCTTGACAAATGACCTTCAAAGTTTCAAATTTTTTGAATAACTTTAAGTATACATGCATAGTTATTGATGAAAATTAAGTTAAAATACAAATGTACTAGTAGAATTCCATGAATACAAACTCACGTGGAAGTTGGAATGACTTGTTTAAATTAATTGGTTTTGGAAAATACAAAAATATGGTTCATTGGACTAACATTTGTGCATTGAATCATGGATAGAAATCAGCACTATATATTTATCCATTGGAATCTTGGTAAATCACACACAAAAATGACCAGTCATCTAAAAGGAATTTAAAAATCAACAATGACCAACCAACAACGAAAGATATTATGTGAGTATAAGAGAGATCAACCTGGATGCACTCAGAATGATTTGATGAAATGGGTTGAAAAATCTTTCAATTTGAAAGTTAACCAAGCAACAATTTTGAACACTCTTAAGAGATCTGCAGAATTCCTATCATCTGACTTTGAGAAAGGTGGGTCGTCTAAGCGTCAGAAATCAGCCAAGTATCCGGACCTTGAGAAGGTTGTTTATGAGTGGTTTCTCCAACATCAAGAGCGTGTGAATATAACCGGGAAGCTAATCTTAGAGAAGGCGAATGAGGCTCTTAAGCTTTTACATCCAGAGGATCCCGCAGATCATCGACTTTCACAAGGTTGGCTTGAGAAATTCAAATCAAGGCATGGTATCAAATCATATCACCGTTTCGGAGAGAGTGAATCAGTCAACATGCATGATATGGAGAATAAATTGGAGTCCATTAGGGAAAAAAATTGATCAATTTCCAAGGAAATATGTTTTTAATATGGATGAAACTGGTTTGTTTTACAGGTTACAGGCTGATCATTCACTTGCAACAAAGCAACTTGAAGGTAGAAAACAAGATAAGGAGAGGTTGACAATTGTTATTTGTTGCAATGAAGATGCCTCTGAAAAAAATTCCTCTATGGATTATTGGTAAGTATGCAAAGCCCCGTTATTTTAAGAATGTCAATATGAATAGTTTGAACTGTCAATACCGTGCCAACAAGAGAGCTTGGATGACTGGAGTGCTTTTCGAAGAATATGTTCGTTGGCTGGATGAACAAATGCATGGAAGAAAAATTGTTTTGATAGTCGATAATTGTCCAGCTCATTCAAATAATATTCAAGGTTTACGAAACATCGAGTTATTTTTCCTACCCCCAAACATGACCTCAAAAATTCAACCATGTGATGCCGGCATAATAAGAGCCTTCAAAATGTATTACCGCAAAAGATTTTACCGTAAGATTTTTGAAGGTTATGAGTTAGACATACCATCTCCAGAAAAGATCAATGTTTTAGATATTATCAATATGGCAGTGTTAGCTTGGACCGAAAATGTTCATCAAGAAGCAATAACAAATTGCTTTCGACACTGCAAAATTCGCTCGGAAAATCAAAGCGACTCAAGTGCAATTGATGCAACTCCTGGAGAAGACATTCGTGAGCTTGAGAATTTGATCACCGGTATGCAATATCACCACAAAATGGATGTGAATCAATTGCTCGACTTTTTGGGTGAAAATAATCAATGTCACGAAGTTTAGTCTAGAAGAGATAGTAGCCGATGTCATTCATAATCCGAAAGATGATGAAGCAGATGATGATTCAATAGTTTTGGAACCGGTCACTCTAAAAGAAGCATTGCAAACATCAACAACTCTTCATAAATTTTTGTTGCAGTACGAGAAGACAACGCCACAACTATTGGGTGCAGTAAGGAGATTTAAAAATGAGATCAACATAGATTTGAAGTTCAAGAAAAAAAATAAGTTCTGATGAGATTCTTATTTTACTAAGTTGTCTTAAGAATATTCAAGTGCATCATATATATGTATATGAATTATTTTTAATAATTATTAATTTATAGTTTAAATTTTACCAATATATATATGTTTGGGATCTCAAAAAAATTATTATCTTATAATTTTATTGATTGAGTCCCAAATTTGTACTGGTCCCAACTTGGGACCGGACAAATTATTAGTTTTAACGAGGTTATTAATTTATCGAGTATTAATTTAACGAGGTTTTACTGTATATCAATTTTTTTTAATCGAAATACTAAAATTCTTGGATATGCATGGCATTAGACTCATTACCGTAGAAATATTTAAATTGTGCATCTTATTAGAGAATTAGTAGTAGCAAAATAAGTAAAAACAAAAAACTCGTTTTTTGCTAATGCTAATTAATGCATATTTCGGGACAAATTATAAAAATCAACACTTATTTTTACCACTAATTGTATTTTAAGACCCCCTCTTGTAGAGCATGTAAGAAAATTTTAAATTACTGTAAAAAAAAAAAGGGGACCTCAGATAAATTTGTTGGCAGATATTTATCCATTCATATCGACAAATTTACCCAAAAAAACTAAATATTTGATACCTATTCTAAAAGAAACAAAAGTTTAATAATTCTCGAAATATAATTAATAAAAAAGATGAGCCCCGTTTTTGCAATTTGTGACCCATCTCTCGATATTCGCGTCTCCCCAGTGTATATGCATTTGCTGCAACTGTAAAACAACACCAGCCTGCATGAGACTATCCGCCTCAACAATCAAACCCTAGCCCTAGATCGCCGCTTAATAATCACAGCGCTTCGCCAGGATCGCACAATGGTCGCCGCCGCCGCCGCCGCCGCCGCCGCCGCCGCCGCGCCTCGATCTCTGCCGCTTTCTGCCGAAGAGGAAGCGCTGAAGCGAAACACCGACTGTCTTTACTTTCTGGCTTCTCCTTTAACCTGCAAAAAGGTCCCCATTATTTCTTCTCATTTTGCTTCCCGTCGTATTTTGTATGTGTCCACCCCTGAAACCTTTTAGTTTCCGGATTCGGCATATGAGTAATTAGGATTTTTGTGGTGAAGTTGCACTGTTTTCGGATTTTTTTAGATTTTTTGAGGCGTGGAGATTTAATTTGTTAACGATTAGTTTGAAGTCCTTGCTAGATTAGCCCCTGGATATACCATTTCTTGTTGATTTCCAATCCTAAAATCTCTTATATTTATGGTGTTAATTGTTATAATTACAATGTCGTTTAGTTTTGTTTGAAATCGTGTGGGGATTTCTACTATGGAATTCCTTAAGCTAGACGATTGAATACTGAGTTGTTTGAAGTGTTTATGCTGGTTTCTGGTTGTTGTATTATTTGTTTAGTCGTTTCAATTGTGTATTTTGATTGAAAAAAAAATGGGCGGCTTTCTGGAAGAGATGGGCGGCTGTAACTTCTGATCCAATCCTTTCCTGTTCAAGTTGAAGGAAATTCAGTTTCTTGTTATTGAATTGTTGAGCAATTGCTTTCTATGGTAATCTTGCTTTTACGAGAGACAATTTAGCGTAAACAACAGTTGTTACTTTTTTTTAGATTTTTCATCAAGCATCCTAAGATTTTGTAAATGGAAAACTGATGTTTAATTGATGCTGTTAAGTATATTTTAACTGTTAGTAACACGTGGTCTTACATTTTTTAAAATACAATCTCCTCTGAGATGTAAAGAATTTTTGTTTTATTTCTACAGGGATTTGAGTGCGACTATCGGCATAGTGGCATGGCCAGGGCAAATCCAAGGGACTGTTGGTTCTGGTTAAATGGTAATTGCTTGAATCCAAAGTGTGCATTTCGGCATCCGGTTAGTCATTTACCTTTCTTGATTGTAAATATTTTATCATCTACACGCCAACGAGCCTGAATCAGATCTTAATTTTGGATATGATATATTATTCTAACAAAATGTAATAATTTTATATACATCTTTTCGGTGGGTTTCGGGCGTACCACGGAAATGGTAATGAGAAACAAGAGATACCATTTTTGAAATATAAACACGTGGGAGTTTAATTCTGAATGAATCACTTCATTAGTATAAAATGTTAGTGGAAAATTGTTAGGTTAGTTTCTAGTTTTCAAACTATTTTTTCTTATTGATTCTTCAGCCACTGGATGGAATGCTGGGAACACAAATGCCGACATCCACCAGTACCCCTCACGTTGAGAATGCGACTAGCAAAGCAGTGGTGCCCTGTAAATATTTCCAAAATGGTTTCTGTTTAAAAGGTGATTGGTGTCCATTTCTCCATGCACCAAATCCTGCGAAAAACAAAGCCTCTCTGATTCCAGTGGCTGCCTCAACTTCCAACAAGGTTGAAATAAGTGTGCATGAGAAGAAGCTTCCACCAACAAATACTGATAAACCTATCAAGGATTCTCCAGATTCACAGGTTGCAGGTGAAGTGGAACCTGCTATCGTTAGAAATGAACTTTCTAAAATAGAGGGGATATCAGGCATCAATGAACATCCTTACTACATTACCCTTCCTGTGTCTAATGAAAACCTGGCTAGCTGGTCAAACTGTGTTCATCAACCTCACCTGGATGAACCTGGGATGATGGACACTCAGGATGCAGGAGAGAATTCGAGGGAACCCTCTCCTGGGTTTGATGTTCTTGTAGATGACGAGGTGAGAGATTCCGATGTCTATCGTAGTGAAGATCACTATGGAATATTAAGGGAATACGAGTATGATATCAATCATTTGACTGATTACAAAATGCTTGCCGAAGGTAATAATGGTAGACGTAAGGATTCACACATTTATGACTCAAATGGGCATCATAATAGCCATTATGGTCTGGAGCAGAACAGAGCTTCTTCCGACAGGATTTCCAAAAGGAGGCCTTATGGTAGGGATAATTCTCGTGGTGAAGTTTATCATGAGTTGGATCTAAGACATCATTTAGCAAGGAGTGAGCATCGCATTGGATTGATGCATGTGATTAATGATGATGATCGTAGCTACCAAGGTATGCATAAGCATGAGACGCCTTTTAGCAGTCGTCTTCAAGGAAGAATAAGACTTCCACAAAGATCATCATCTCCGACTGATAGGGGTATCAATAATGGATGGAAGAAGCACAGAGTGAGGAGAGACATGATAAGCGACGATAATGCTGATTTTGATAGTCCAAAAAGTCTTGCAGAGTTGAAGAACAGAAAAATTGCTAAACCAAGTGGAAAAAGGGTGATGGATCAACAGCAACTAAGCAAGAAAAAATACGATGGCCATCAACAAAACGGGAACAATCTATCCTTTGATGGGCCGAAGCCTCTGGATGAGATTTTAAAGCGGAAGAGAGGCGGCCCAGACGGAACTCTTGGCAATGGAAATTCTTCAATGGGTGGAGATGTTATTCAAGATAATGATCAAAAGGAATGTAACAAGAAGCCCAGTAGAAGGTTAGTTTCTTCTACTGTTGTTAAAAATGAGGTCGTATTTTCTGCATCAGCGGCACAGGTGTATTAAGAGAGGAATGTGTTCAATTTTGAGTAAGAGGGTTTGAGCTAACTAATTTTGAGCTAAGAAGTAGAGATAATTAGCCCCTATTTTTATGCATCATTTGAGAGCTTATAGTTCAAATCCTAACTGGGACTATTTTTTTCTTTTTTTTAGTTTCACTCTACTTCACAATTACTATCTCGTTCACTTCATCAAGTTTAATAGCTGCCTTTTTCATTTTTTCCCACTTTTGATGCTGGCTAGAAGATGTTTTAGAAATTTAATTGTATAATTGATAAGTTCAGGGAAAATTTTAAGTGCCATTGCAAAGAAAGTTAATTGGCGTTTTATACGTTGGGAAGATTCAATTAGCCAGGGATGTGCGCCCATGTTTGATGGGCTAATTTGATGAAAAAAATGACAAGGTTCCTATTTCAGTTGGTTGAGTTGTGTTTTATCTATACATATCTAATAACAAAATGTTTGGCCAAAACATTATTATAATTTTTAATAATAAATTTTTAAATATCTTAATACATTTGATGTAGATCAAATGGTATAACAAATATTTTTTTATCTTCTTTGTATGTAAGAGGTACAAGATTCAATTTTTCATATCTACCACACATATATACTAATTATTTTTTGAATATTTTCTAAATTATTAATATTAATTTTGAATTTTTGAACTAGATCTATTTATAAATATATAATAACAAAATATTATATCAAAAAAGAAAAAAAAATATTATAAATTTTTGAACTAAATCTATTTATACATATATAATAACCAAATATTAAAAAAAATCAACAAAAAAACTATTACAAATTGATCATAAAGTTTTAAAAGTGGTACATTAATAATTAATAATATAAAATGTTATATTTTGTAGTTGATATGGATTTTTTTTTTTTTGAAAAACCAGTTACTCCTTCCATCTTTTTTAGATTGCTCACTTGATTTTGACAGAGTTTTAATGAGGAAATTCTTTATTAATATTTGAAGGTAATAAAATAACTTTTTGATAAGGGTAGTTTGTCAATTTTAATAAATAAGATAAAAAAATAAGTTACTTTTGTATGTAATTATTAGTGACATGTTATGTAATTTAGTGATGTTTGTAAGGGGTATCATGAACTGTATATTTACTTTATTGCTATTTTGAGTATGTGATAAAAGATAGACTTTTTGAATTTTGAGCAATCTAAAAAAGACGAGGAGTATTATATATATAAAAATGTATAATTTATATACTTATTTGTATAATAATATTACGTGATATTGGATTTAAATTGATTAATCCAATTACCATAAGTTAGTTGCATGAGCTATTGATATTAGACTTAAATTGTTAGTTGAATAATTTTTAATTAAATTATTAGTTGACGTTATTAGTTGAATTGTAAAATGATACTAGGTTGGTTGTGATAAAGCTCGATTTGTTTACTTATTTGTATGATTTTTTTACAAGATATAATATTTAAATTGATTAGTCCAATCATGGACGGATTTAGAAAATTTTCATGTCGGGGGCACAAAAATAAATAATATAAAGAGTAGATTTTCCTGTGAACCCGATTTCACGTGAATTCTATTTTTTTTAGTGTCACGATTATGCATATACACTATCACTATCTTAAAAATATTTGATTTTTTAAATAGTGATAGTGCATATACATAACATATCTACAAATTTTTTTAGATGAAATATTTTCATGATTAACTAATTATAACACCGATAAAAACTCATTTAAATCATTATATACATATAATATAAGTATTACTCCTAATAATTATAATATATATATAACAGATACCTAGAAAAAAAATATGGGGGCACGTAATCCCAATATATGACATGTAGGTCCATCATTGAGTTCAATTACTATAAATTAATTGCATGTACAATTGACAATTGACATTAGACATTGGATTGTAAAACGATATTGGGTTGGTTGTGATGAAGCTTGGTGCTCACATTTTTAAAAGAAAATACTAATTGAGACTAACTTAGGACAAACAGTGTTGATTTCTGGAATGACACTGACTTCATCAGATAATAGACTCTCTTTAACATCTTAGAAATATAATTTTGACTTAATGATATCTTATGGTGTCACCATTATTTAGAATTATAAATAATTATTAAAAACTTTGGACTTTCTTAAGGAGGTCAATTTCAATAATAGGTACTTATATGTTATCATGTTCTGAGTAACTAGAGGAGACAATTTGAAAATTTTGACATGCAATGAGAATTGGTATGACGATAATATGTGAAAATCAAAGTGGTTTAGAAGGAAATAATTCAAAATTTTAAGAAAAAAATACCCTTAAAATTGAATTATTTAACAATGTAAATTTTTTAAGCAGTTGAAGTGCCACCCATTTCCCAGGCCCGATTGCAAAAACAAAATATGTTCATAAATCGTGTGTTGCATCGAAATAATATATATATATATATATATAAAAAAATGAAAAAAGAATTCTTATTATTATTATAAGTAAAATATATTTTTATAATTTATTTAACACAAAAATGAATACATTTCATATCATGTTCATTTTATACTCATAAACCTTGCAACACACGGGTGATATACTAGTTTGTATAAAATCTAGATTGTTAACATCATGTATAATAGTATATATTTAAAAAAAAATAAAAAATTATATCAATTTTTTTTATTCTCTATAATTAAAATTCCATTTTCTTTTATAAATTTTTATCATATCTCTCCTAACTTTTAAATAATGAAAAATATAACTATTTAGGTAATATATTGTGTATGTGAAAGAGAGAGGAATGACTCAGGTTACTCACACCTACATTTATAGTAAATACACCGTCTAAATTAATACACCATTCGTATGATAAATACACTCCTCTTGATTTTCCCAAAATACTCTAATTTATACTTCTTTATACACTCTCTCTCATTTTTTCACATGTAAAATTTCCGAAAAAAATTCCTAATTATGTACATGAATTCGGATAATTTTCTCGAGCTTACTATAAAAATTCAAAAAATATTTTCGAACAGTAGGATCAATATTTCACATGTAAATCGACGGAAAAACTTTTCGAAGTTAGTACAATAATTCAAAAATATTTCTCGAATAACATGAAAAATCTCAAAAAATATTTTCAAACAAAATAATCATTTTTTCATATGTAAAATTTCGAATTATGTACATGAATTCGAAATTTTTTCTCGAACTTACTATAAAAATTCAAAAAAATTTCGAATAATAGGATCAATATTCAACATGTAAACCAATAAAAAAGGTAATTTTGACATTTTATGTATCTATTTTTTTAAATAATAAAAAGGTGTATTTACTAAATGTGTAGGTGTGAGTAACCTGAGCCAAGAGGAATAAACGTTGGTTTTTTTTTTTTTTGAAAGAAAAAGTTAGGTTGGTTTGAAGGCAAATACTTGTGTGCAGTATTTGCACGGAATTAAAATCGTGCAATTGGATTTAATTTGATTCACTGCCCCAATTGGGCTGGGATCATAAGCGCAACCATGCAGAGGCAGCGTAGCAGCAGCAACTTTCTCCTTCCTCTTTTTCTCTGTCGGTTTTTTCTTTTCTCTTCTTCCTCCTTTGTTGTAGCCTTTCTCCTTCCCTTTACTCTCCATTTGAATTCGAATCCCTCTTAAACACATTGATCCACTGTGGGTTTGTGCATATATATATATAACTAAAAAGGAATTTGGGATATGGGAATGGGATTCCCCATTGCTTGGTTGTGGTTATTATAGACGCAGAGAAGCAATGGCTCAGGAAGGATTTCTAAAGAATGCAATTTGTGGAGATTTGTTGAACTAAAGCTTCAAAATTTCTATTTTTAAAAAAGAAAAAAAAAATCAGAATTGGCATCTGTTATTTAGTTGTCATTTTGCCAAACAATGTGCAGGGGAGCATCATTGGTTTCAATGAGATCATGAAAAACCAGAAATTATGGCTTGTGATTCGTTTATGAATTTATGTGAATTAATATGGTATAGAAGCTAGATGATGAAAGAAGAGCTATTTGTATGAGATTAATAATTGGGAAATATGGGAGAAAATATTCTCGTAGCCTTTGTCCTTCCCTCTTCTCTTCTTGGTATACTTATGGTATTACTTGTGGTATTATCTATGATGTTGTTTATTAATTCTTGTGGTATTGCTTATTACTATTGTTTATGGTATTTGTAATAATTATTTATGGTATTGCCAATTAAACTTTATGGAATTGATGATTGTTTTTATGGTATTATTGATTATTGCTTGTGGTATTGGTGATATTTTCTTCTGGTATTGGTGATAATTTATTGCGGTATTGATTAATATTGCTTGTGATATTGCTCGAGATTTGTCTATAATATTGCTTGTGGTATTTTCTTATGGTGTTGCTTATTATTAGTAATAACTACTTGTGGTATTACTGGTTATTCCATGTGGTATTACAAATAAATGTTTGTGGTATTGCTGATTATTGTTTGTGGTATTATTGATTAGTGCGGTCGTGGTATTGTTGATTATTTGTTGTAGTATTAATTTGATTTATGATTGTGATATTGTTAATTATTGTTTATGATATTGTTGATTATTGTTTATGGTATTGGTGATAAATTTTTGTGGTATTGTCAAAAGTTCAATAGAAAAAAATTAATAAAATGAATGTAGAACCTGGAGACCGATCCCAACACCTTGACTTCATACATACATGTATTAAACCGACAGGCTATGAATATACATTGCTTTAAGGGCCCGTTTGTCTAAATTTATTTTAAACATCTTAAAAGCTCTAACATTTTATAAGTTGTTTTAAGAACTTATAAGATGTAATTTTTAAATAGTTTATAAGTTGTTAAAATGTTTGACTAATATAACTTATAAGTTATTTAATAATCTTTTAATTATATAATATAATTTATTTATTTTAAAAAATATTTTTTGATTTTTGATTTTTTTAAAAATATTTTTTTTTCAAAAATAAATATTTTTCTGAAAATAATTTTTTTTTCGAAAATAATTTTTTCGGAAATTAAATTTTTTTTTTCGAAAATATTTTTTTTAATTTTTTTTTTTCTGAAAATAAATTATTTTTTGAAAATATATTTTTTGTTCGAAAATATTTCTTTTTTCTGAAAATAATTTTTTTTTCGAAAATAATTTTTTTTTTCTGAAAATAATTTTTTTTTTCAAAAATTAATTTTTGTAAATTATATATTTTTTTTCAAAATATTTTTTTCTGAATATAATTTTTCCGCAGAAAACGAGACGGTTTGGGTTGAATTCGGGTCGGATTTGGACCGATATGTGTTGAGATAGGGTAGAATTTATTTAATTTTTGTAAAATAAGTTGGGATATCCCAACTTATTTTTTTGGAGCTTATAAGCTCTAAAAAACTTTTTTTGAGATCTTATAAGATACATCTTATTTTGCCAAACAAAATTAAAGAGTTTATAAGCTCTTAAACAACTTATAAGATGTTTTAAATAGCTTATAAGTTGTGTCAAACGGGCCCTAAAATAACGTTATTAATTTGATTTACCCTTTTACACGCCAAACTATGTGTTTAAATTAGTCAAAATTGAATTAAATTACACCAATTGAATGATGCAAACGGTGCACACAAGTATAACTATGTTTGAATTGTGGATGTGGATATAAATGGGTTGAATTGTAGATTATATACATGGATGAAAGAGAAATAATTTTTTACTAAAATGTTGGACTAATTTGGATTGTGAATGTAGATAGTCTAACCCTATTTGCTTTACATGACTGAATTGAAAAATTATGATACGATTGAGTATAATTTGATAAGATTTGATTGACTGAACTAAATTTGCTTGAATCAAGATATATATTTTGATAGTAGGATTGCATATTTTAATCATATACTGAAAAATTAATATTTATGTTAAAATTGAGTAATTAAATGAGGAGAAAATGACTATTAAGTTCCAATTTGGTGGAAATATTGCAAGTAAGTTCCACCTACTTTTTAATATTACTAATAGGTTCAAAATGTGTGTAAGAAGACAATAATACCTTCAAACCCTACGCCCATTACTCTCTCTCTTCCCACCTAAAATCCCTTCAGCCACCCATTCCTCTCTCTCTTCCCCAACCCAAATTTCCTCACCCCAAATTCAAAATCACCACCACCTCCTCCACCAGACCGCCGTCGCCTCCCTCCTCCACCAAGAGTAGCGGCGCCGCGTTGCTCCGCTGCATACGGCGGCGGAACCCCCAATCTCAAAAACCAAACACAAACACAAACCCCTAATCTCAAAAACCCTAGAAAGAAGAAACCTCTCCTTCACCCCCAACCTGCGCCGCTGCCGCTCTTCACCAAACCCAACCCCCAATCCAACACCCAAACCAGTACGATGCCCCCCCGCCGCTCCCCACAACCCCAAAAACCCACACGATGACGTTAGTGGTGGAGGGGTCGAAGGAGAGGGCGGAGGCGAGGTAGGCGATGCGTTTCTGTGAGTGGGCGGCGGTGGAGGAGAACTCGACGGAGTGGAAGATAGCCCAGGATATGTCGCCGCCGTGGAGGGAGTGGAGGTTGGTGAGTTTCTAAAGTGCGGTGGATTTGGTTTGGGGGGCACGCTGGATTTGATGAAGGATATGTCATTGGTTTTGGGAATTTTGATGAAGGAGAGCTTTTTCTTTTATTTTCTTTTCTTTTTTCTGGGAATTTTGTTAGGGAGAGAGAAGAGATGTATCAAAACAGAGTATTTTCTGGGAATTTTTTTTTAGGGAGAGGAAATGTGTTGGAACATATTAAAAGTTGTACTAATATTTCTGGTTGAGTAGTACTCATGTTTGGTGTTCTTACGGTGGTTGCAAAAATTTCTGGATTTATCATTTTTAAATTTCAAATTAAACTTTTGGTTTATCATATGGTGGAAATTTGGATTTTCTGGATTTATTTAGTAGAATTTTGGTGGAATAAGATGGTAGAAGAAGATGAAGATGGTGGAAGAAGATGGATTTGAAGATGCTGATGATGATGAAGATTTGAAGATGGTGGAAGAAGATGAAGATGGATCTGTAAAGTTTTTGGATTTTTTTTTAAAAAATTTATATGCATATGTGTATGTATTTCGTGCATATATATGTATTTTACGTATATTTATGCATAATATATAAACGTCGAAAAAAATTTAAAAATATGTAAATTTGGTCAGGATATCAATGAAAATATCTAATTTTTTTTATATTTTTAGATATATAAAATTTGATATTTTGTCGATTTAGATATGAAATTTTGAATGTGTATACATAACATAATCTTATTGTAAATTATTATTCTATTTAAAAGAAAGAAAAATATTCAAAAATTATCATCAATTCTCTAATTGTACAACATATCAAAAAATTAGAAATAAATAAAGGAAAATGGACACTAGAAGCAAGAAGACCAAAAAATAGGATAGTTAAGGATATTTATGTCCATTTATTTACTTTTGGAACCTAATAGCAATGTTTTTAAAAGTTGGAACCTAGTAGTAATAAAAGTGATCAAATGGAACCTAATAGTCATCCACTTTTAAATGAGATACCAATTGAAATGTCATAAATATTTTCCTATGAGATAGACTTGGTCATTTTAAGTACAAATATAACAACATTATTGTAATATTGTATTTGAGATAAATTATATCTCATTTTCCACATGAAATAAGATTGGATTAAACAAATTTTTGCACTCAGCCTAAATATGTATCTCGAGCCCTTATCCAACGAAATAAATAACCGATTATTTAGAATTAGTCCGCTAATCTCGATATAGTTTGGCCTATTCTGTGAACCAAACAGAGGCTAAAGGGCTCTAATCAATATCAAGTTCTCAACTCGTGAACCAAATAATGGATTTGCAATAATCCATTAATCTAAACACCTTAATTACAACTTTTTTAAAAAGCATATTTTTAGTGAAATTTATTTATAATATAAAATTTATTACTATTTATAAAATAATATTATCATTTTTATTAATTGATATTGTTATATTTAAATTATAATATTAATTTTATATTATAAATAAATTTCACTTAAAAAAAAACACACACACACATTAATCAAATGAATCAAACGATTGAACCAAACGAGGCCGAGGCATGAGCGGCCTCCGTCATTTGCCGCATTACATTTCTCTTTTCTCAATCCCAAAAACTACAAAGACCGCAATTTCTACTAGCGCCTCACTCCGTCGCTTCAAGTCTTCTCCTCCTTCGAAATCTCAGCGGCGAAGTTTGATTATCAACGAAGCTTCGCAGTCATTATCAACCATGGAACCACCGGTTGCGAAGAAAGTGAAGCACGAGATGGAGATGTTTGGCGACGTCAGAGTCGATAATTACTACTGGCTTCGCGATGATTCCCGCTCTGACCCTCAAATATTGGCTCATCTCAGGGACGAGAATGCTTATGCCGATCATCTTATGTCTGGTCTGTTACACTCTTTCTCTATCTCTCTGTGAGTTGATTAGTTAGTTGGATTTTTGTTGTTAAGTCTTCTGTTTCGAGGAATTGGGTTTTTTAGTTGGCTAATTGCTCAGGTTTTTGGTTTCAGGAGAAGGGAGGAGTGGTTTCCTTTATTTTGATTTGTTGCTTACAAAATGTATATATGTTGTTGTTGTTGAACGTTTAGGGGTTTTATATATTCCCTAAATGTTGCTTTGGATGGGTGCACTCATGGGCAAAAAGGCATTTTGTATGACTTGTTGCCAACTCAAATTCAATGAATGAAATGAAAAATGGATCGAATTACTAATATGGGATGCTATTGTATATACATACACATCAATGCACATATAGCATAAGTTTCTTGATGAAAATAAATACTGTTAACTACATTCTTAGTTGTGAATATGTGAGGTTCTATATACTATTTACATACTTAACCGTTCTTTATTCTTTTATTATTGTTGATAGTGAATGCACGTATGATAACTGCACTTGCTGGGAGGGTCTGAATTCTTGATGACTTTCTATTTGTTGATTTGATTTGGGTACCTAATTTCCAAAAAGGTTCCAATATTAGAGTTTAAGGGACTAGAGTTGCATTAAACCTTAAAATTATGTTAAACTTCAGATTATGTCAGTTAGGAGAACTGTCGGATAAGTGATACCACAGATGCCGATTGTATTGCAATAATAAATTCCTTATCTGTTGAAATCTCAAAGAATGGGACTTGTTTTGATTACTGCCTCAAGACAATTTTTTATCAAATGAAATGTGCATATAACTGATCAGTTAATGCTTAATCAGGAACCAAAAAATTAGAAGATCTGATTTATAGTGAGATAAGGGGTCGTGTGAAAGAAGATGATATATCAGCGCCTATACGTCGAGGACCTTACTATTATTACAAAAGAACCTTGGAGGGTAAAGAATATGTTCAACGTTGCCGTCGTCTTGTGCCTAATGTAAACGCACAAGCCAATGTTCATGACATCATGCCAACTGGACCTGGTGCCCCTCCTGAGCAAATTCTAGTTGATGAAAATGTCAAAGCTCAGGAACATGCGTTTTACTGCATTGATGCTTTTAAGGCAAGATAACCTTCTCTTCTTTCATCTTCTTCTTCTTCCTTTTTATTTTATTTTGAAAAGTTTTTTTTTTTTTTGAGTATTTAGGTGATGTTTGTTTTGGGTTTTAAGTGATTTAAGTTTATGTCAAATTAATGTGTAAGATTGAATTATATTGTACTATTATCTTGTTGTTGGGAGTGATTTTGATGATTGGATGATGTGGGTTATGATTTAAATGTATTGAAGTGTAAGCATAGAGAATTGATTATATTGAAAAGTGTGGTAATAGGTTCATAGGTATTGTACTAGTGGTTTAATAAAACCGGATTTCAAAATCCTGAAGTAGATCCAGATTTTAAGATTTGTAAATTCAATGCATGGTTTTTAAAACCCAAACCAAACATCACTTCTAAAACAATTTTTTTTATTGTCAGTATAATTGTACAACCAATCAACCATTCATCTTATTACTATTGTTCATTTATGTCGTTTAATCCAGGTTAATCCAAGCAACAAATTGGTAGCTTACGCAGAGGACACTAAAGGAGATGAAATTTACACAATTTATGTCATTGATGCTGAGTCTCAACTGCCCGTAGGTAAGCCTTTGGTTGGAGTTACGTCAGACTTTGAATGGGCTGGTGATGATACTTTAGTTTACCTCACTAGAGATGAGATCCTTCGACCTGACAAGGTATGGCTGATGAGTTGAAATATATAATGTGAATGATTTCCCCTGAGGGTCTAATGATAAGAATATGATTTTCCTTTTGTTAATAATAAACAAACTAAATGCATTATTCTTTATTCCTTGATATATTGAACTAAAGCTGTTGCTTCAAAATTATTTACATGTGATATTTTTTTATAGAGAAAGTAAATACGTTGGAACCTCAGATCATCAAACTTTTAAAATTCTTCTGGAAAAAGTGCAAATAAAAAGCAGAACATAAATGACTTGGGGAGACATAATTGTTGTGTATGGATACTCAGGAAGAGGAAAAAAGTAAGGTGATTCTGTATGATGATTCAATGTAACCTAAGCTTTGTTTGGCAGTCAACAAATGTGGCAGTTGTTGTAGGGTTGAAGAATGGGATAGGTGTAGGTAATTATAGTTGAAGAATGGAATGACTCTGGGGAGGGTGATGAGTGATGGGAGATTTAATTTTGTGTCCTCTGCTCCCTTATAGAATTGTGTTCCTTATCAAATAAAAGCTTAGAGCTCCTTTTGATCTTATGAACAATGAATGGGAATGGATATTGTATTCTTAATGAAAACTAGAGAGAATCTCTTAAGCTGCCAATGAAAAAGATAATCTGTTCCCTTTATTTTTCCCTTTTTTGGTATGTATACTTTCCTGAACTATTTATGATTTTGTTTCTTTTTGCAGGCGTGGCTGCATAAGCTGGGGACAGAACAATCTTTAGATCGTTGCCTTTATCATGAAAAGGATGACATATTATCCCTTGATCTTACTGGTTCTGAGAGCAAGAAGTTTGTGTTCGTTGAATCTGAGAGCCCAACTACAAAATTCGTCTTTTACCTTGATGTTTCAAAGCCTGAAGATGGGCTTATTGTCTTGACACCGCGATTGGATGGCATTGACACATCAGCAAGTCATCGTGGGAATCATTTTTTTATTAAAAGAAGAAGTGATGAGTGTTATAATTCTGAAATACTTGCATGCCCGGTGGATAATACATCAGCTACTACAGTTCTTCTTCCTCATCGACCAAGGTAAAAATGCATGTAGGCCAGAACACACCAACCATTAATCTAATGATGATCGTACCCTTTTTGTTTGAATTATTATTTGAACTTGAATTTACATTAAAATATTTATTTATAATAGAAGCAATTATTTGTCCTTTCAGGTGTAGCTTAACATTTTCGTTATTTGTTAATTTTAGTGTAAAACAAATGAAGCTTTTTTGTGGATGGCATCTTCTCGTATTGAGATGCAAACTGAAGAAATTTCAGTTGCTATCTATTCAAATGGTCAAGAAATACACAAACATATAAACTAGAACAGAAAATGTTAATATCCAAACTAACAGATCATAATCAAGGAAAGCTGAACATATGTGACTGGGATACTGTTTCATGGATGGTTCACTAATTTGAATTTAGTAGGGGTATTCCAGTAAAATTAAAATGCTGAATGATTTCTAGAAGCTGGAGAAATATTAGATTAACAAACTCCAAAATGTTGAAAAGAGGAAATATCAACCTCACAATCATCTTCGTACTGGAATACTTATCTATCAATTCAATTGCAGATTTAATGTGCTTACCCACAACGATAATCTAAGGAAACACTAGAATTTCCAATCTATTTTTTGAGTCAGGTAAATCAATCTTAGTTTAAAAACTGCAAAGAGAAATTGGCAAATGGCACAACGCAAATTGCTAAATCCTAATTGCACAAGAATGCTCCTCAAATAACATGTTCAAATCCATGGTCTTTCCTCTTGACTATGTATTTGACTATAGGCTACATGCCTAGGATATATATTTTTCTAGTGAAATTTCGTAAAATTGATCAGGAAACTGATGCACGATTCCTATCTGTTGTTAATTTTTAGTATCTGTGGATGAAGAGCTTCTAGCAACTCTCTCCATTCAGTTGAGATCTGATGATAAATTAAGTTGACATGTTTTATTACTTCCACCAGTGTAAATCTTCAGGAAATGCAACTATTTAGTGATCATCTTGTGGTTTATGAGCGTGAAAATGGTTTACCGAAGATAATAGTATATCGCCTTCCAGCTGTTGGAGAGCCACTTGATAGACTTCATGGCGGTCGGTATGTAGATTTTGTTGATCCTATATATTCAGTGGATTCATCAGAGTCAGAATTCTCTTCTAGTATTTTGAGGTTTTGCTATAGCTCGATGAAAACACCTCCTTCGGTATATGACTATGATATGGACTCTGGGATTTCAGTTCTCAAGAAGATAGATGTGGTGAGTTAGCTCGTTATTGTTAGTGCCACGATGAAATTTTCTTCAGCCTATATTGGTAAAACTAATTGATAAGACAGTGGATTGCAGATTGTTCTGCACACAGGCCACGCTCTTTAGTTCTCATCTTACTCTTGCATGTCAAGAATGTCTCGGTCCTTTTGGATTCAATTTTTAATCTAATTCGTTCCAATTAATTATTTGCTTGCATTTTCAGGTCTTGGGAGGCTTTGATTCTGCTAATTACGTAACTGAAAGACAGTGGGCTACTGCTGCTGATGGCACTCACATACCAATTTCAATTGTATACAGAAAAGATCTAGTGAAGCTCGATGGTTCAGATCCACTACTTCTTTATGGTTATGGCTCCTACGAGGTAATGCATCACTTTATTGATTAAATATTTCTGTGAATTTATTCTATCAAACAATTAATCTGCCTATTGTGGCTTAATACCGTTTTCTTCACCAATCGTGTATTACTTTTTTTTTATTTTTTCTATATGTTCGATACCCACAAATAGAGAATTCATAGAGTAACATTTGGGTGCACCAGTTGTACCGTGCAGCTGATGCACAACTAATACTGTTCAATGAACACAACTAATATTGTCCAGTGAAAACAACTAATACTGACCATCTAATACTTTTTAGTAAAAAACTAATACCATTAAAAATGTACATGAATTGCATGGTGTAACTGGTGCATAGACGGATTTGCCAGATTCATATATATGGTCGAAACTGGTGAAACCATCAACTGCCATATATTCTGTGGCAAAATTTTCAAGTTTCAATCAACTAGATTTCTAACTGCTGATATTCCAAACAGATATGTGTAGATCCATATTTCAAGGCATCAAGGTTGTCTTTGATAGACAGGGGTTTCATATTCGCAATTGCCCATGTTCGTGGAGGTGGTGAAATGGGGAGACCATGGTATGAAGATGGAAAACTGCTCAAGAAAAAAAATACATTCACGGATTTTATTGATTGCGCTGAATATTTGATTGAAAAGAAGTATTGTTCTAAGGAAAAACTTTGCGTTGAGGGAAGAAGCGCTGGTGGTTTGCTAATTGGTGCTGTTATTAACATGCGGCCTGATTTATTTAAGGCTGCTGTGCTTGGAGTGCCTTTTGTTGATGCCCTGACCACCATGCTTGATCCAACTATTCCCCTTACAACTTCAGAGTGGGAGGTGAGTTTGATTTCATGGTTTGCATGCCAAAATTTTCTGCATATAGTTGTTTAATTGGTAGGTCAATTAACCCTGATAAAGACTACCTGCAATTTAAGATGTTGGCTTAGTTTCGGATGGGGATAGGAGTAGGAAAAAGTATAATGCAACTAAAATGCATTTATTTAAAGCCAGTAAAAGTTTAGACACTTGTTAAACTTTTATATTATGTAGCCAGAAGACTGTTTTCTAAAATTTATCTAATGCAATTGATTATGTTATAAAAATATACTATTTCAGCCTCGGTGGATCCTGTAATCTAATAGAGTTAAGAAGATGGGATAATTTAAGTTATGAATTTACTGAAAATACAATCATCAAAACGAGGCCATAGAGAAAATAAATCTCTATCACAAAGAATAACCTCAGCCACAAGCCGAAGCTGCTACAAAGTATGACCAAAAGATAATAATAACTCTACAGAAAAGCTTATTTAAATATACTCAAACCTAAACCCTAACGTATGCCCTAAGTAATAAGGCCCACAGGCCATTTATTTATTTATTTATTTATTCGGTACTTAATTAAAAGACCCAACTTAATTTAAAATTCCAATTATAATAATAATAAAAAAAAAGATAATACAGGCGAGGCATATCATAATCTTCAACACAACTTTGAAATAAATCCAAAGATATTTTAAAACAAGTCTCAATACTTTTAACAGACTAAGTTGCAAATAAATCATTGTTTAGTCATGCTTCTTACTCTTGTAACTGCAGGAATGGGGTGATCCTCGCAAAGAAGAGTTTTACTTCTACATGAAGTCCTATTCCCCAGTTGATAATGTGAGTTTTTAAACCAGATACCTTTGTAATGTTTCCATATTGATGTAAGATACAATACTCAGCACTTGTATTTTCAATTCATTGAATATCAATATTTTACACTATATTTTATAGCCTATAGATTAACTTCTTTTCTCTTTTACAGGTTAAAGCGCAAAATTATCCAGCTATTCTTGTGACAGCCGGATTAAATGGTTAGTGTGAATGCAAGTGTTAACAATCTTGTACCTTTTACCGTGGGAATTAAAAGAATTGCATTGATTTAGCTAGCTTACCTATCTGAGAAAATTGTTATTCATTGTTTGCATCCCTTCTGTGATCCCCTAATAGGATTCTATTTGAATGATTTTGCTTAAGACAAGTTGAAGACTCTTATTTCATTTTCTAAGGAGAAGACATTATGTACTTCAGATATAAAGGGTTTCTTAGGGTTTTTGTTATTATACAAACGGTATAATCTGATGACATTTGTCTCTGTGGCAGATCCGCGAGTTATGTACTCTGAACCAGCTAAATTTGTTGCAAAGTTGAGAGAAATGAAGACTGATGATAACATTTTGCTCTTTAAATGTGAACTTGGGGCCGGTCACTTTTCAAAGTCAGGAAGGTAATGATATCATATTTCTTTTTTTAAGCAACGTTTTCTTCTCTTATCCATCGATTTTCTGCATTTGAAGGTTACCCTTGCCAAGAACATATACGAAATGCATAATTTGTTCATTTTGTATTTCATTGTTGGAAATGTTGAATTTTGAATTGCTTTTTCAAATATAGGTTCGAAAAGCTCCAGGAAGATGCCTTCATTTATACCTTTATTCTCAAGGCCTTAAACATGGTTCCACCCTTGCCTTAGATGTAACATTGATTGAAACTTCTTGTCAAAAAACATTGATTGAAACTTAGTGTCTGCTACTTCGTTGAATCAGGCAAACACAGCAAGCTCCGAGAAAGGTTTCTCTCGAAACTTGCTGCCATTTTATTCATCTTTTATGAAATTTGGACATTGGTTTATTTTCATGTGAACTGCATGTGCAATCTATGTTGCATGCCTGCATCTTGCGGATTAAAATATTTATATTAGCTTATAAATTTGTGTACTAAAACACACACTCACAGTCGATTGCATATGTCCAAGTGAAGGGTAGATTCTAGCATCTATAGACCTAATAGGTATGTTTATTTTGGGATTATAGTGGGTGGTGAAATCCTAGTATTTGAGAACCGTGCTGAATAGTTGAATTGTAGTTTATTTCGAGATTTTTATAGGGCGAGATTGTTTTTTATGTCTAACAAAAATATGAAAAAGTGATTGATGTTATACTACCTCCTATCTAATTTAGCAGTCGTTTAAGAGAAAAAAAACTGTTCCAAAATAGTTGTCGCTTTTGGGTTTTCAAGACAAATTAGCTTTTTTTTTTCTTTTCTTTTCAGCTTTACATTTTGTTTAATTATTGTGATATGTCTCATTTATAGGGTGTAGTAGGATTGGATTTCAACCTTTTGTTTTGAATCACAAAACATATGGGGATTCGGAATCCCAAAATCCAAAGCTCAATGTTGCCTAATATTCAAAGGATGAAAATTATGGGTGAATTGAAAATACATTAATAATATGAGATTAGACAGAGTAATTACACATTTGTGGTCACTATAACTTGCACACATTAATTATCATTTTCTGACATTTTATGAATAGATTCGTGAAATATATTCACATATTGGAAAAATAGAACATATGATGTCAATGCTGACCTTTTCACTGGGCATGTAGCTTCATGTTAAGATCATGTTTATAAACAACCTAGTATTTCTATTGGTCAAGATGGGAAGATTTTTTTTGAAGGGTGTGCATTTTTTTTTATCTTTTATCATTTCAAGTAATATTTGGGGAGCACCCAGTTATACACTAGAATCTACTGATGTACAATTAATATTGTTCATTTTAAATAATTAATATTCTCTCAATTCTATACTCAGTTGGATATTTACTTAGTATTTGAGATGATAAAGTAGTTTTTAGTTGAGAATATTATAGATTTTTCTACTTATTTATTAAAGTAGAAATGTCTATAATTAAGGTACCGATATGTCTTGCAATAACAATATTTTCATCTTTGGTAATTGGCTGATTTTTTATATTTACACAAAAAATATAAATGATCTATGATATATATATATATATACTGCTATTTTATCATGATGAAATAAGTACTCTGAGGTCCAAAAAGGCCCATAGAGTTACTCTTAGGTCCAAATTGATTTTTAAGTAACTCTTAGATCCAAAGATGTAGTTGAAAAATCTATAATACCCTCCTAGCTCACATACCCAACAATCAGCCGTCCTCATCTACTTTCTCCCATTTCTCTCCACTCCTTTCTCTCTCTAACTTCTCTCTCCTTCCCAAAAAATCAACGCGGCGATCTGCAATGCAAAACTAAATGGGAGAGCTCCGGCAGACTCCCCGCTGGAAACTACAAGTTCATCGACACCATCCCTGAGCCTTCGACCCCACACACAATACAGACGGCTGCAACCTACGGCGGCGGAGAAGATCCACAATCGCTTTAGAGGCGGTGTTTTTGTAGATCTGTTAAATTTTTCTGATTTTCTTTTTTAGATCCGTGGTGAGGGGGCGATGGTGAGTGGGTGGTCGTTTTTTTTGGTTGGTGGAGGTGGTGAGGGAACGGCGGTATATCCATGGTTTTTTTGTGGTGGTGGGGTTTTTTGGACCGACTATTGTGGCGGTGGTTGGTGGCGGCAGATTTGTGGTTTTTGTGGATGTGAAAAATGGAGGGGCATCTATGTCGTATTGAAGATATAGAATCTGAAACTGAAAATGCTGTATTTTTTAAAATGGAGGATCTGGGTTTGTGTTTTTGTTTTTTAATTTCGGTGATATGCATAGATTCATCAATTGATGAACACATGCACGTTTTCATGTATATGTTCATCAATTTGATGAATATGTGCATGTTTGAAATTAATACGAAAATATGTAAATTTGATATGATTTTTTCTATAATTTTCTATGCATATATTTTTTTTGTAATTTTGATGTGAATTAGTACTTTTTCATGTATATATTTTTCTGTAATTTTTCTATAATTGTTGGATATGTAATTTTGAAGCATGTTTTCTGCAAATTGAAAGGGGAATAAATGAAAGGAAGATAAAAAACTGAAGTAAGGAAGAGAGGGAAGAGAAAAAGACTGAAAAAAAGAGGAATGATTAAGGTAAAAAACTAACGGAAGGAGGAGAGAGAAGAGAAAAAGACAAAAGGACAAAAATAAAAAAAAGGATTGAAAAAAAAGATGATTAAGGGTATATAAGTCTTTATATAACAAGTTTTGCACCTAGTAGTACTTAAGAAATGTGTTTGGATCTAGTAGTATTTTGTAGTACTAGTTTGGAGTGGAAAGTTGTTTACTCTATGATGATTTGATATCAAATCAATTATTTAAATATGGTCAGGCTGGTCCGATTGAAAGCACTAGGACTATCCGGATTACAGTTGCTTTTGCTTTATATAACATCGTAATTGCGAAATATTATAAACACAAAGTGCACTAATATTTATTTTGTGTTTTGCACAATTAATTTGCGGCTAGGGTTGTTTAATATGAGTTGCTCCTCCATCCTAATTTAGATTGGTCATATTCCTTAAATGTGCGTTCTAATTTAGATTGATAATATTTTTATTAGGAAATAAAACAACTTTCTTTACAAAACAATAGCCCCTACAAACAACACTTATTTACACCGCATGTCACTTTACAATATACAATAAATTCACTTTACACAATTTAGTACCAATAAACAATATTTTTTTTAAAATTGAATTGACATTTATATCCCTCCATCAAACCTACTTTACATCATTTAATATTAATAAATAATAATTTTCTTAAAATTTGTGTTTACAGTAAATGATTAATTTAAATTAAGACGAGGGTGTATAATGTACCGTATATAATATTCACATAAAATTTACTTATTATTTTTTTAAAACCAAAAACATCGAGAGTCCCTGTCCAAGCAAGATTGAGAAGGCTATAAATTCCACCTCTTGAAAATTTGATAATTAAATGGTCTGAATCTATATAAATAAAATTTGGTGTAGTAATTTTGTTGAATTCATAAGGTAGGTTCACAACCGATTTTGATGAAAATTTAATTTCTCATAAATTAGGTCTATACTGTGAACTTTAATTATTTAATTAATTTTAATTATTTTTAATATATTTTTTTAAATTATTAAATTTGACACATATTATACCCAATTCGTTGGTGCCATTTGAGTCATCATCCACTATACCCATACTAATTACTAACATAAAAAATGAAGATAAAAACAAAACAAGTTGCTGCTTCATTTATCCACCAAACGTTTCTCCCTCTCCATCTCAGTCTCAACACAATCAAAATCTTCATATCCAATTTCTTCACGTTTCTCTCTCTACAAAATCAAAATCATCCTTCCATCATCTCCAATCATGGCACCGCCCTCAAATCCTCTGCCACTCTCTCAGAATCACGACCACAAGCACTCCAATGGCGCCGACCTGCTCCAATCGGCGCGCCCCTTCCTCCGCGGCGAGCTTCACGCCGTCGATGAAAACCTGCCTCGCCTCGTGGCGGTGCTACAGGCCGCCGGCGCCGGAGAGTGCTGGCACAAGCACGGCAGCTTCCTCGACCACCTAATCGGCGTCTACCGCATACTCAAGATATGGAAAGCTCCCGACGCCGTCTGCCTCTGCGGCCTCTTCCACTCCGCCTACTCCAATTCCTACGTCAATCTCGCCATCTTCCCCCCTTCCGCCACCGGCCGCGACACCGTGCGCGGCCACGTTGGCGTCGCCGCGGAGCGGCTAATTCACCTCTTCTGCGTCGTTCCGCGCCAGCCTCTCATCCACGATTTGCTCCTCTTCAAGTACACAGATTCCGAGCTCATCGAGCACCTCCGATCGTCGGAAATTTCAATTGATAAGATCAGAAGAGGAGAGGAAGTCGGAGAAGATGAGATTTGGAGAGAGAAACTCAGATCTATTTGTCCGCCGGAGGGTATTTTCGTCAAGCACATTAAAACAGGGGAAGAAGTTAGGGTTTCGAGGAGGCTCGTAGCGACTTTCCTCCTCATGACAATGGCGGATTTCAGCGATCAGCTATTCAGCTTTCAGGATTCCTTATTCGAGAACTCAAACGGCCGGCTCGAATTCTCCGGCAGCAGTATCGCGACATCCCTATGGCCCGGCGACGGTAAACCGGGCTTGTGGATGACCTCCGCGTCGAGAATGGGCGCGATCTACACTTTAATTGTGCGAGAAGAAGAGATTTACAAACAAAATGAACAAAATCACAATAGAGAAGACGAAGAATTGGAGCTGGTAATTCCTCCGGTTTTCGATAACTGCACAGGCGTGGTGAGCGCGGAAGATCAGATTGAAGCGAGGGATCTGTACTGGGAGGCGGTGTGCAGCGCGGCGGCGATGGGGCTGGAGAAGGCGGAGGAGATGCTGTTGAGGAGCGTGGAGAAGAATCCGTTCGTAGGGGAGGTTCATGTGGTGTTGGGGCAGGTGTATTTGGGGAAAGGGGAGTTCGGGGCGGCGGAGGCGGCGGCGGAGAGAGGGCTGAGTTTGCTGGTGGAGTGGGGGAGTCCGTGGGATAAGAGGATGACGTGGCAGGGGTGGGTTGCGTGGTGTAGGGTTTTGGTAATGAAGGCCAAGGAGAAATCGTGGCCGGATAATCCATGGGGTATTCTCAATTTGGGGCTTGTTAGGTAACACATACACATTACTCATTACTCTTCTTGTCGAATAAATTGCCAAGTATAAATAAAATGGATGCTTGCATCTTCGTCTGCTTACTATGTATTTCTAATCAATACAACTTATTATTGAATCAAATCATATGAGAATACAAATATCTTAGACTGAGTCTCATGTACGCCCGTGTGCACCGTCCACTCATAGTGCATTTTAGAAGCGTGCAACTGTACAAAATAGAAATGTGCAGCTATTCTAAATAGAAACATGCAACTATGTTCCCATATTAACAGTTGCACTTTTTTGTGTATCTAAGTCGCATTTTTCAAAGATAAAGAATACCTTCGCTTCTAAAATGACTACTATATATGAGTCTGACGATTTCCAAAAACATCAAGATTCTAGCCAATATCTTATTTGAATGTGTTCGAGTTCATCTAATACCATGAGGCTTCCCACAATAGTAATTAAGATTGTTTAATACTCACATAAAATAAAAAAAATGGAGTAAAGAGTAGGGATTTAAAATGTAATTTTATAAGTTTTTATGTATAAAATAAATAAATGAATTGAATTGTATGTTTGAACCCAAAAGTAATGACATTTGATTTAAAATTATGGATATTGTGATGGTATAATTTAAGAAGAATTTTTTATTTTTAAGTGTGTGTAAATTCTTCTAGGACGTAATAATAAGAAAAGTGTACAAATTCTTTTAAAAAATATTAATAAGAAAAATATGCAAATTCTTTTAGAATGGGGGAGTAATAGATATATTATTAAATTAAGGTACCTAAAGAATTTTTTTTTTAAAAAAAAACACTATTTCAGCTTCAATAAATCACATGAATCAAATGAAGAGCCTCATCTTTCGCAATTCCTCTTTTTAGAGATTGATCTTCATGATCAGAAATTTTCAAACTTCCGCTTTTAGAAGCTAACAAATTAAAAGCCAATTTTATCCTAATTTGATTCTCAGATAAAAGCTAATCAAGCGTAAATTGTTGAACTATCAATAAGAACTCATTCCCCCTTTCTGATTTTGTTATAGTAAGCATATCCATATACCTGCTGGATCTTAAAAAAATTAAACTCATGTCACTGCAAAGAAGAACGCAAAAGGAAGGTGCTGTTAGGAGCAGAATGTCAAAGGTGAAGCAACTGCTCTAGGAAGTTGCATAGCAGCTATACAATAACAAGTTCTTTACATCGATTGAGTCGAGCCACAACAAAACTATACTGCAATAGCAGGATCGAATCCAAATGTCATTGTTTTAAAAAGCGCAGATGATTATGCAGTGTTTGATAACATGAACCTTGACAAAAACTTCTTCACAGTGTCTGTTTCACACAAAAAGGAAATAGATATGTTAAAAACGGTACCGAACTAGATAAGCAAGTTATTAAAGCTCATCATGCTTTCAACTGAAACGGGGAATAGCTACCATAGGCATGTATATGGAATTAAACTATAAAAACTGCACCGTAACAGAACAGAATGCTGGCGACTGAGGCATTCAAGAAATATAGAGAAACATTTCTGTTTATTGAATAGGATATTAATAACCTCCATAGGCTATTCCGTCACTTTCATTCCAAAATTTACTCATTCTAAGGGATGCCGCATAACTTTGATCTTGCTAAAGTGAGATAAATAAAACCAATCTCCTACCTGCTGATGATAAACAGATATTTCATAGAATCCACCTGTTTATGGAGTCATAGTGAATGATTGTACACCAGCATACATATAACAAATGGTGAAAATTCAATCTCACAAGGAACATGGTGAATAGTCTCAATGAGATGGGTTAAACAGCAAATAACACTCACTTATCTTTGTTACCAATTTTACAATATTCCATATCTCCGAATAAATTTCAGAGGATCAAAATAAATCACCTGATAAAGTGGTTAAAATTACAGGTAGTTATTATAACTACCTAGTCTAACACAACATAAAGGGCACGGAAGAAAAACTCGCCACTGTAAAATTACGTTTTATATGCTGTAGTAAATAAAAATATAAGAGGTCACGAATTACCTGGCTGTACAGACATCAAGGACCATTTATGGAGAGCTATCTAAGCTGGTTGACACGACCGCCAGATCTTCTCTTCTTCCAAAACTAACTTCTTGCAAAGATGCGATTCATGATTTATATACTCAATGAGCAAGTCTTTTAGCTGTTTTGCTCTGTTGTACGATTCAGTTCCTGAAAGGACTACTTGAAGTTCTTTGTCAGTTCTTTTTGCATCAGCTTTTTTATATTTAATTTCATCCTGCATAGCAACATTTAGGATATCAATACAATTTGGAAAGATAGCATGTAACCATATTTGGAAGCCTTTAAATATAGGCATGCATGCATGCACGCATGCATCTCTACTTATTACTATCTAATGCAACATGTAAGTTATGTAACAGTTCAGACCACAAGTCAATCACAACAAAACCATTGAAATAGGTGAAAAGTCTGCATTTCTTATTTTTTTCCTTCCATATAGAAGTCTGTAAATGGACGAATGGAATCTTCTCATTCCTTTCCCACAATTTATAATAACCATCAAGAGAATACCTATCTTACCAGGGTCATGGGGATTAAGTTCCATATATTTGCCCCAAACGTGTCCACCGATGCTTTTTCTGTAATAACCAATGGCCTGCACAAGTATACAGTACATGAAAGCTGAGTAATTTATAAAAGAAAGAAAAAACATTTAATATCAAAGTAGTGAGAAGCTTGTGTAATAAGTTCTCAGAGAAGCCTGGGGTATACATGGATCAGTTCGAAAGTCAAGAGAAACTAAATATTGGATGCTGTGTTTAGGAAAGATTATAATGGCATAATAAGTAAACAGAGAAATGAATTAACCCATGATACACGAGAAAACAATTTTTGGCAGCATTTACTTTATTATTGGACTTGAACTTGTTAATAAGCTTCTATGAAAGGTAGGCTATAGCAGTAAACCAGGCCAACAATATTTCTTTTCATTAAAGTCCTAAGTTTCCATAAGTTAAAACAGTGTATTTAAGTTTGGATTGAAGTTATCATTAATCTTCGTATCACCCCAGGTATGCCAGTCGCAAGAGAGCTGCTTCTAAAGGATTTACTTTCTTCTATATTTGAGAAAGAGCTCCAAACTGATCTTTCCAAAAAGAAGTTGTTCGATTGAATTATTGAGTGGCTTACAATAAAGAAATTAAGGTCACCAGGAGGTAAGAATCTCAGAGGGCGGTCCAACTATCTTCCTTGATCTCGTACACTCTGAAAGAAAATACATATCACAAGGAATAGTTTCTATACCTAATTTAACTACTCTCAATTAAATAATATTTTACCCCCTACCCAAAGAATAAATTATAATTCAATCTGAAGAGTCATATGATCGTTATGAGCTAAAACAATTTGTTCAAGCATACAAAAACAATAGAGATATAGTAAAATGAACTTTTGAAACAAGTTAAAATCCAGATGCAACTTTTATAAAACATTATACTATTAAGGAAACTACTTTCACAGTTTCACTAAAGAATACCTTCCCCTTGAAGACACAACTATATGGTTGGGATTTTCCAAAAACTCATATATTATCTGAACTTTCTTCTGAGAGTCTACCATGATGCCTCCTCTTGCAAATGGGTCCGACAAGAGTCTTGGAAAAACAAATGCTTGTGGCAAAATAGTAGTATGCTTATAAATGAAGTCCTTGATCGATGAAGGGGTCAGGTCATTCTCCAAGTTACAAATTAGAATGAATTCAGTATTGCAACTTGATCCCATATCTTCATCTTCATCTTTAACTGAGCCTGCTATTAAATGAGAAAAAATAACATAGAGGACGGGTAAAAAAAAGATGTAACTAAATTTAGAGATAGCCTTCCGAAATAATTTTTTTCTGTTTAAGCATCATGGAACGTCTCACAATTAAATGACATTATATCTTGTCAATGCACCTCGAGTGCTAAACACAAGAACATTCTTCTACATGTGAATTTTAATTACAAAGTCAAGACTGATGACTACCTTCCATGCATTTAGACGGTAATAGCATTTAACATAGTAATCTGACATACGGAACTTCTCACAATAAAATAACATAATATCAAGAATGTGTTTCTTAGTATGAAATTTAATTACAGATTAAAGTTTGATGACTACATTCTGAGCATTTAGAGGGTACATGACATTTTGAATAGTAGTTTGCTTATGAATGAAGTCTTGATCGACAGAGGGTTCACGTCTTTCTCCAAGTTACAGATTGATATGAATTCATTAGTGCAAGATCTGCTATATACAGAGAGAATAGAACACACATGAAGGAGAAAAAAAAGACGTAACCCGAAATGAAATTCTTTCTATTTAAGTATCACGGAACTTCTCATAACATGATATCTTGTCAATACACCAGGACGGCAGGACCGCCCAGTGCACAGCACAGGAATGTTTTTTTTTATATGAATTTTAATGACGAGTAAAATTTGATGACTATATTCTGTGCATATAGTTGGTAGGGTTTTGGAAGAGGCAAACCTTCTCTTTCCAACATTAGACTTTTTTCTGTCATGGTAGTGTCCATCTCCTGCAAATAGGATAATGCAATCAAATTCCAAGAAGATGATGGAAAATAGTGTCCATCTTCTTAAACATTAAGGCCTTACCAAGGATCTGTTTTGTGATAATTTTGAGTTTTTTGTGGTTAAGACAGAATTGGAATATGTGATTTTCTTCTTAGCCATGATTGCAAAAGCAGAGATTCTAGGATCAAGTTCAGTAGCAGGTTCTGCAATGCATATGCTTGCAATATTAGCCGATGTTAAAGTACCACGACCACGCCCATTTTTCCAGAATAGCACAAAGTTGCACAAACACTCCTCTTCTCCATCAGCAAATGAATGTGGCTTTCGTTCCACCTATCAGATTCAGGATAAAACAACATGATAAAAACTGGGTATAACAAAACCAACAAGAAGAAACCACACTCCTACCAGCTTGATTCCCTTATAAAATCAGAAAGGTCTTAACACTCAAAGCATCACATATTTATGTTATACAATAAACTTCGACACACATGCTTGAGGATATCCAAGTACAATAGAAAAATTGAAATGGAAAAGGAAAAAAAATGAATGAAGTGGAGGCTTTCCATCTATGAACAATGCAAGACACCAATCGTCATAAAATTTGAATCTCGAGCTTAACCAGAAATACGCATCTCAAATATAAAACTTGAGTTTGACAAGAAGATACATAACTAACTTCTCAAAGGTATTACTCCCTCTGCCTGGCAAAGTATTCTTTGATCACTTCTTCTAATCGTCCTAATGTCATGTCTTGTTTCTAAGAAAAATAATAGTTTATTCTATTTCTACAAATCATCACTTTACATATGCCAACTTGAATCACATATTAATCATGTACAAATAATCACATATGACAAAACATTACTAATGTGTAGTCTCTGAAGCTTAAATAAACATATCTTGACAGCTATTTCGTTGGAAAAGCGAGCAAACCTAAGCATCCTTTATGTGAGGGGTAAAATACCTCCCACTGTATTTTTTATTCAACTCTCTTTCACTTTAAATGTAATGTAACCAGAATCTTCTTGGCATCGACTTAGCCAACTAAACCACTCGTCAATTTTGAACTCAAACGATGAGCCAACCAATTATTCGTTTGATAATTCATTTTTCACACACACAAAAAGCAAAATGAAAAAGCAAAATAAAAATTGGAAAAACTGGGAGATAAGAGAATCAGCAACTGACTGACCGATTCAACAACGGCGTCGTAGAACCTGAGGTCGTGGTCATCTATGGCATGGGCAGCGCAGACGGTAGTCCCGATTGAGAGAGTCCGGCACTCACGGTCCTCCAACGGCACCGAAACGGGTCGGAATCGCCTTGTCAGGTCGTCGACTTCGGCCTCCGTCGTGAAATCCGCGGCGGTGAATACGACGTTGTGGTCCTCCGACAAGACGACGGTGAGCTTCTCGGAGCTGGCGTCCAAGACGACGTAAACGCTGTACCAGGCTTCTTTGTCGCTAGCCTTGTATTCTAGGTCGTACAAATCCTCCGATTCGGCGTATTCCTTCATCTCAATCGCCCAAACTAGAGACTAACGTTTCAAATGCCGCCTGAAACACACAGAATTTGCGATCCCCCAATATTATTCACAAACACTTAGCAAAATCCATTAAATTAAGGAAATTGGGAAAATTTCGAATAGATACAAATTACAAAGTAGGCCCCAAAATTACATATTAATACAACCAAAATTCTTTAGTACTTTATTTTTTTTATTGATAGGAAATTCTTTAGTACTCCTAAGTGTCTATTTTTAAACAATTTTGGAACAGTGAAACCCTTTTATTTTAAGTAGGTAAGACTCCGTTTATTAAAAAAAAATGCTTCTAATGTTTCTATAAAGTTCCAAAACACACAAAATACCTCTCAAAAAACTCATAATACCCTTATTATTTATTAAAGTAAATAATAAACATGAATAAATTTTAAATTTCTCTTTATTTTTCCATTTAGCCCTTATTTCTCTTGTTTCTAGTAACAAGATTCAACAAATAGAGATAAAAGATGGAATAGAGAATTTAATGGTATCTTTGTTGCGAGTCGTTTTTTTATGAGAATTCTATCCAAATTTGATAACAACTCACAAACGGCTTTTAAAATCTTGCGATAAAGATTTGGGGAAGCCGGTTGTATTCCAAAAAAATTAAAAATAAATTAAAAATCCTAACTTTATATGACCCGAATCTGGTTGATTGGGTAGGAGAGAAAAAAACTATAATCTTGGAATCTAATCTAAATTTAACGATGCATTTGACATTTTCCATTTGGTGTATATGAGACCTTGCCATTAATTTTTTTTTTTTTTAAATGTCATCTCATCTGCTTGCTTAGTTTGAAACTGGTCTTCCATACATTGAGACAACTCAATGCAATTAATGTGTGAGAATGACATCAAAAAACTATAATAACAATTCATGATCTTGTAAAGTATCAATTAAGTATATAATATAACGACAAACTTGTAATGCAAAATGACATTTTCCATGTTTGTAGTTAATGAAAACTTTAATAGAATGCAACTTACCTAGATGAAGACGATATCAAAGATGAGAAAAAACTTTTTTATCCCATAACTTTCATGTAATCCCTTTTTCACCCCAAAAAAATTAACTATTCAATTTCGGTCCCATAACTATCTCATTTGTTCAATTTTGGTCTCATTTTTATCGAAAAACTGAAAATTTTATCATTTTTAATCATCAATTATTTTTAAATAAAATTTAAATATCGCTTAAAATTGGGGGTTTTTTTATTTTTACATTTTCATAATATATTCTTATTTATTATATATAAAAAATAGGGACGTTGATTGTTATAATAAAAAATCTTTTTTTTTTAAAAATTAGAAAGAACAAGAAAATTATTCCTAAGTTGCAGAAAAAATGATTTTTTTTGCGTAACAAATAGCGTTCACGCCAACTACGAGGTCGGAAACTCCCAATTTTAACATGCACATGACTTGTGCGTGACCGAAACAATGTAATTTAAATTTTTCCAAAAAAATGAGACTAAAATTGGACAATCAAGATAGTTATAGGACCAAACTTGTATAGTTAAATTTTTTAGGATGAAAAATGGATTACATGAAAGTTATGGACCAATAAACTTTTCTTCCCCATCAAAGATTGTTCACAAGAAGCAACCTAAGTTGATTAGCATGTCCAACATCCATTTTGCTTAAAAAGCTAATGGAATTGTTTGCAATAAACATAATATATCATTGAATTCATTGGACTGTTTCTTTTACACGGTTTTCATTTTTTCTAATTTATTTTCCATTTTGAAAGAAAAACTTCACAAGTTCCAGCGAATACGATTCATCATAGAAGTCAAAAATCTCAATTGATCGTAAACGATTTAACAAACATGGCATATCCTCTTCTTTGGCTTCCAACTTTCGATTTTTCTTGGTCCCCAATAATAACACTACAACATTGTAAACTATATTACATTTATCTTTGCATCATAAGTATAATGAGAACGTGGTTTTAGAGGCCATATCTGAGCTCATAATCATATTCTCATTATGCTTATGATGCAAAGCCAAAGGTAATATTATTTACAATGTTGCAGTGCTATTACTGGGGACATGAAAACGGGAATTTGGAAGTCCAGAGAAAAAGACATACAATGTTTGTCAAATCGCTTATGAACAATTGAGATATCCGACTTCCATGATGAATCGTACCCATTGGAACTTGTGAAGTTTTTCCTTCAAAATGAAAAAAAAAATGAAAATCTTGCAGAAAAAACAAAACCCATGCATGCATTGCAAATAATTCTCTTAGCGTTTGAAACAATTTATGTAGATGTCTTTTTAGTAAGCATGTCCACAAGATCATTTTGCTCTCTTAAAGATTCAGTTCCGGAGACAACCGCTATTAGCTTCATTTATTTTTCGTAATAATTTCACTCTGCATGACAATGATTTAAGATATCAGTCAACTTGGAAACAAATATAGTTGAAGCACATGGATAAATATTAGTAAAGAATTATGCGTAACACAAGAATGAGGTGCTCAATCACTTTTAGAAGTACTTACATCTTACAGGAATATTGGATAGCAACAGACAAACATAAAAGTAATCTTATACATACAAAATTTCATATTGTGGGGATCAACATATTACTACAAAGTTGCAAAAACCAAAGCATGCAGGGATTTGAGTAGTTAATCGATGCTACAAAATTGCAAAAATAAGATTTACTATGAATTGTTTTCCATAAACAAATTCATGCTAATTTACAGAACATGATATTAATCGACATATCAATGATCTCATTTACAAGTATATGCAAAAGCAAAGGAACTCTAGGTAATTACCATGCATGGACCATGAATCTTTGACCCTCTAGTAACGTAATTTCCAAATACACAAGAGAAAGCAATCACAATTTGCTGCAGAAATGAGCTTATAATCAAAATGGGGCATTTCTCTTAATTTTTCAAAATGATCTTAATTAGTAGAAGTGCCAAACTTTGAACCTATTATAAAATTGATTCAGATAGAAAACTTATCCCAAACTAAATTACAGATGATATTAGTTGAAAACGTCACAATTATTTTTGAATGGTTTTACTATAAAAACACACCAATTTGCCAGGAACTAAGAAGGTACCTGCATATATCCATAAAAATCTTCATCGGCCTGTTTTGAGGAGCATATTGCATGAACTTGCAATCACGACGATTTTAGAAAGATGACAATAAATGAGTTAAAAAGATAATGCAAAAATAATGGGAAAGAAATGCTCATGTCGTAGATGCCTAATAGATCCTGAAAACATCACAAAATTTCATCTATTGCTCGCATCTTGTTTTCTGAGACTATATATAAAGGATACAACGGGTAATAGAGAAAGTAGATAAAATCATAGACTATATATAAAGGATACAACGGGTAAGATGTATAAATATATAATTTGAATTTTCAAATCAGGCATAGAAAACAACTTACGAAGAATAACTATAACATAATAAAAAAACAACATGCCAATTTTTTGTAAAATTCAGAAAGTAAATAACTAGGGTTTGGAAATTTTGAAATGAATTACCTATGAATTGAGATACAATAGATAAATTACTAAGAGATTTTAATTCGTGCGGCATTGATAATATATATCAGTAGTCGCTACTTGCCCAATTACAACACCTCTATTCATGTGTTGGTGGATGATGAAGGGAAATATTATACGACATTATATCTTCCGAGACATCATGGTTTAAGTGCGGGCTGGAAGGGGTTTTCCTGCTCGCACAGATTAAAGAAAAGCAGACATACTATTTTTCCTTTTCACAGAGTCTCACAAATTGAAACTAAAGGTGATTGTTTCATATTTCCTTTAACTTAAATTAAAGGTAGTTTCTTATTTCCTTTAATTGCAATGTGTGCGACTCCGTCAAATGAAAAAAAATAGTAAATTGCATTTATTTAATCTGTCCGAGCAGCAAAACCCCTTCCATCAGCAGTTAAACCATGATGCCTAGTAAGATATTACATCTTGTAGTTTTCTCCCTCACCATGCACAAACACAATAGAGGTATCGTAATTGGGCAAATAAAGACTGCAAAACTCTATAAGTATATTATTGTCAATGCCTCGTAGGAGATGGCTAGATTTTGCTTGGATATGGAGAGAGGAAAAATCAATTGACTCAAATCAATTTCGACCCTGAAATTAATAATCAACTTTTTTTTCACATAAAAAAGAAAACCTATTTCAAATTTTAAATATGACCAAGAAAAAAAAACGAATTGAAAAAAAGAGAGAACCTGAATCATGGTTAGTTATTGTCCCACTGCTCCACCAGCTCGTTCTCTTCATGTTTATTTTTGCATTCATAAATAGGGAAGACCCGGATCCAATAAACCAACATCAGCCCTATAATCATGGCTGCTACAGACGGTTTCCGCAATGCCTTGAGAGCATTTACAATGATTTTTAGCCACAATTTCAACTGCATTTTTTCTTTAATTTCCATTCCCCCAACGAGTTCTTGTTAATTTCTTGATCAAGATTCATTATCGCAAGATGCAAAATTACAACCTCCTAAACACCATTTTTTTCTTCATTGTCTTGTATCTTGCGATTTGATTGCAGAAGGTGGACAAAACATGATTCTAAAAAGTCAAATGTCGAAAAATGAATATTTGTCTTACAAAATTGCTAAACTTGAGACTTCCAAAGACTCAGGAATAAGAGTTGCACCTTAAATTAGACATCATTTTTTCTTCATCGGCAACCTACCTTAAAGATAAGAATATGTCACTAAATCTTTTCTTTTTAGGCAATTGACTCTCAAGAATTAATCAAATCTAGATAGTACGACCTACTATTTGTGTCCACATTTAGGACATGCCATGATAATAATTGAAATGCCCCACTGCATTTTCCAGGTTTAGGTCTTGACAAGACAAGTTTTTCCAGTTGGTGTTCTTTGGTTTTTTTGTTAGGTGTCTGTAAGCTCTTTTTCTTTTTTCCTCTTTTATAATATTAACTCATTCTTCTTGATAATAATTGAAATGTGAGAATTAATTAAATCGCAGTATCAATTGAATTGTCACTAAATCTTTTCCAATGTCCATCCAAGAAAATTATTTATATATTGACAATTCAATTGATAATGTGATTTAATTATTTTTTGCATTCCACCTATGAACAATGAGAACGAGGCAATATCATAAATGGGAAAAAAAGAAAAAGAGTGTACAAACATCGGGAAAAATGTTTTTCTAGGACAATAATTTTAGGGCGGTTGTGTTTTAAGGACAATAATTCTACGAACTTGGAAATGTAGAACAATATATTTTAAAATATGTAAATATAGGACAATATGTTTTAAAATCTGTAAATATAGGACAATTGAGCCCAAATAAGTCCAAATCGGGCTCGATTGTCCTACATTTACAGATTTTTAAAACATAATGTCCTATTTTTTCAAATTTTAAAACATATTGTCCTATATTTACAAATTTTTAAAACATATTGTCCTATATTTACAAATTTTAAAATATATTGCCCTACATTTTCAAGCCCATATAATTATTGTCTTCAAAACACAACTCCCCCTAAGTTAATGTCCTTAAAAAACATTATTCCCTACAAACATCAAACAAAAACAAAGAAGACCAAGGGGAAAAGTAGGCTTGGTTAAAACCTACACTCAGAAAATTTAGTGGGACATTTCAATTATTACCAGGGGCATGTCCAAAATAGTAGGCCGGTTTATTTCGACTCTCCAAGTTAGAGTCTTGAAAGTCAATTGCCTATAAAAAAAAGATATAACAACTTATTTGAGATTTTAAACTAGATTGTGATTAAAAAAAAAAGTCTAATTTGAAATGCAACTCTTAATCCTGGATCTTTGGAAGCTATAAGCTTGGCAATTTTGTCAGGCAAACATTCATTTTTTGACATTTGACTTTTTAGAATCATGCAAATTACCATCTTATGCGATCATGCAAGATACAAGATAATGGAAAGAAGTTGTGTTTAGGAACTTAAAATTATGTCTTACCAACGATTCTAAGCTTCTCATTCTAGCGGAGATAAACTTGAAAGTTTTGATTTTCTTAGTAATTATTGGCAAAAGCAAAGACTTATAGGATCAAGTTGCGTAACAAGTTTTACAATTATCCAAAATTAAAGTACCACAACCACTCTCATTTTGCCAAAATAGCAAGTTGCACAAACATTTCTCTTTCACCTGCCAAATACATGATAAAGCAACATGAAATAATTGGGTAAATTATAGAAGTGGTCCCATGTGAATTTGCCCTCATGAAAATGACCTTTTTTTTAAAAAAAAAAAAAATGGTCCCATAAGATTTTACAAGCAAAAAACACATGAATTTTTGGGACCAATTTTTTTTTTAAAATTCTCTTGGGATCAAAACTGTTAAATAAAAATCGAATGAGACGATTTCTAAAAAAAAAAAAAAAACAAAAAAGAACGTGGGACCAAAATTGCAGGCGAAAAATTCATATGGGACCACTTCTGCAATTTACTCTGAAACAATTAGTCTTACAAAATGAAGAAGAAGAAACTAGAATTTCTACCAGTTTGAATCACTTAAAAAAAATAAAAAAGATCTTCTCTCTAAGCTCATAGCATTACACATTTTAAACAAAGAGCATAATATTAGGTAAAAAGGTCATAAGAACTCTAACATATAAGAGTTATAATTCTTGGACTTGCGCCTCAAACTTTCGAAAATATACATAAAACACATATATGGTTTTCATCTTCAAAACTCAAGCTTTTTCCAAGCAAAATATGAACATATGGTATGATTTCAGCATTATTCAATCATGAGCTAAGTGGAAATTTGAGCATTATAACCCCTTGATTTTTGAATATTTCAAACCATGACAAGAAATGTAGAAGGAAAAATTAAATACCAACATCAAATACCAATAATGAAATACAAGCTAGTACAAGAATCTAAATAGCAAGAACATAAGAACAATAATTAAATCTTGACGAAGAGCTCAAGAGAAAAGTGAGAGATCCTTGGCTGGTGGATGATATATGAAAGCACTAGCTAGGCTTTTCCAACCAACCTCCTTCCCATATTCATCTTATTCAAAAGACTGCTTCTCAAGAATACTAACAAGCTAAGAAAAGAACTTACTTTCTGTCTCTAATGGGCGTGTTGGCCGATTTAAGTGATGAGAAAATGAGAAGGAATGAACTCTATTTATAGGCAAGGTCTAGGTCTAATTGTCCAGGAGGCTAGGGTTTCCTTGAGGCAAAGAGGCTAGGGTTTGCTTATATGATGGGCTTAAAATTTATTTGAGAATGGACTATACATCTTATATAATGGGCTTAATCTAAATTTCAGTGGGCTTAAAAGAAATAATAATAGGGTTCAGTTATATTCACCCCCAACATTATACACTCATTTTATTTTTATATAATTTTAAAGGGTAAATTGCACTTTTGGTCCCAAGAAAATGTGTCAATTGCAAAATGGTCCTTTTTTCGATAAATTTGGTCCTATAACATTTTTCGTCCATTTTCTAATGGAAGTGACTCACACGCGTCGTTAATTGCAGATCTAGTCCCAAAAAATTGCAGATTTGGTCCCATAAAATTGCATATTTGGTCCCAAAAAAAATAATTTATTATTTTTTTTACTATAATTTTCAAATTTTGCATAAACTAATTTATAATTTATTAATTACACCTTTATAATTAATTTATAATTTATTTAGTGTAAGTTTTAGATTTAAATTTATATAATTAATTTATAATTCAGAAAGTATTAAGCATAATTTCATAACTAAGATTAATTTAACATTTTTTAATTCGATTTGATATTAGAGATTCTATATTTTTTAAATTTTTTTAGATTATACAAAAATTATTACTTTATTTAAAAATATTTATTTTTTTTATTTTAAACTATATAAGATTATATATATATATTATTTTTTTTGATTTAACATAAATTAAGATTATATACGAATTATATGTATATTTTTATTTTTTTAAAATTATCTATAAACTATTACTTGGTTTAAAAATGGAACCCTCGGTTCCCCCTCCCCTACCCCCCTCCAAAATTGCCCCAGAAATTCAACGAAATCACATTGAAGAAGAAGTGAAAATCATACTGGAGTTTATAGGCTGCAACAGTTATGATTTTTATGTGTTTGATATTAATCTAAGTGATAAAAAGATAGCGAAATTGATTTTAGTTTTGCGATTTTTTCGCGATGATGAGTGATGATTGGTAAAGTGATGGGATGGGCTGGTGGCAATGGCGATTGCAGAGAAAGTCGTGTTGTGCAACTGGTTTGCATTTCTTATGTATTCTTTTAATAGTATTAGTTGTCTAATAAAAAAAAAGTTATTTCATTAGAGAGTGTCAAATGTTCTAACATAAAGTATTAGTTGCGAAACAGTGCATGGTAAAGTATTTTTAAATTATATTCAAATTCTATATATTATTTGGTTTGATTTTTTTTAATTATATAAAGATTAAGACAAAAATTCGTATGAGACGGCCTCATGCATGAGACGAGATACAATTTAGCATGAATTACACCCATCCTTTCAAAGTGTTAAAGCGTCAATGTTCAATTTATGCCGTGCCTCAAAGATTATAGATATTTTTTTTAAAATTTCTTAGATTTTACATTAACTATATACATATTATATGTATATATTTTTAATTTCTAGATGTTACATATTATTATTTGATTTACAAAAGTTTACTTATTATTTTTAAAATTACATATGAATTATATATATATATATATATATATATATTAATTTCAATAATTTTACATAAGTTATTATTTAGTTTATAAAAATATTCTTTTGTATTTTGTAGTCATATTTAAATCATATATATAATTTTACAATTAATTTGTAATTTATGAATTTATTTTGATTACATATATAATTAATTATATTTTAGTATCATATCCCTCAATTTTGCAAATTTAGTCCCATAATTTTTTTGGTCAACTAACGGTTTCCATCCATTTGACTAACGGTTGGAACCAAAACTGCTCAAAAAAGGACCATTTTGAAACCATGTGACCAAAACTGTTTTGAACCCAATCTCTTGGGACCAAATCTGCAATTTACCCTAATTTTAAAACAACACCCATCTTTCCAACTAAAGAGCCGCTGCCATGCTTGGATGTCCTAGTTGCAGAGGTTTGGCCAAGAATTGAAACATGGTAATTGTGTATGTATAAATAATGTATCTATAGGACTTGCCCAGATTTCTACCATACCAATAAATTTCAGATCTCAGGTTAATTTCTATGAATTGTAGCTCAACACATACTATAATTAATAGCTCATTTACATATTGCATATACAGAGAATTATATTCTTATTACTTTAATATGGTAATTCTTATGTAGAGAGTAATTGATGGTCATTGATTGCATTTTACTAAGTTTAGATTTCTTTTCAATTTCTCTGTAATATTTACCTCCATTATGAGAGAGGAATACTGTATATGCTTAATTTTGAGGATTTATGAACATTAGGGTTTAATTGATGAAGGGCAGTATAGTATGTTAATTTCAACTGCCTTTTCTTTAATTTTCATTTTCCCCAAGCCTTTCTTGTTAATTTGGGCATTTGGAGCTGAGTTTTTAGTACATTTGTTGCAAAGCTTGATGTAAATATATAGTTTTCCAATCAAGGCTGGATTACCATTTTAATTGGTTCTAATGTTAATATTGTGAGTCAAGTGTGGATAGCTCAAGTGGTTAGAGCTTCACTACTTGAGGCCTTGAGGTTCCGGGTTTGAGACAGTACTGAGAGGGAATATTTATTCCCTCTTGTGGTGGTCCCCCCTTGTGTGATGGTGGTCCCCCTCTTGTTGGGTTGCGGCAGTTTCGGGTGGTCCCCCTCTTGTGGTAATTGTGGTTCCGGTCTACAGCGAGATGAAATGATGTTGCCATGTACCCGGTGGTAGAAGGAATTATTATAATTGAATATCTTAGGAAACTATTGTAATTGATTGATTTAAAAAAAAATGTTAATGTTGTGAAAAATGGAGTAGGTGAAATGATGTGAAGGAGGAGAAATAGGGAATTAAAAGGTTACTTCATAATTTAAAAGGATCTGGTTTCAATTTTAATTTTTGTCTCTGTAAATATTGAATTTGTATGTAGAATATTTTTATTTTGGAAGTCATTAACTCTCACTTCAAGAATTGCGATTTTCGTGTATTATATCTTAGAAGAAGTATTAGAAACACATTATTTAGGTTTAAAGTTGGAGATAATTGAGCAAAATAAAAGGTTTAAAATGAGATCATATCTTAGAAGAAGTATTAGAAACACATTATTTAGGTTCTATTTAAGAAAGAAGCTTGAAGTGTACATTTTTATTGGAAAACCAAGACAACTCAAAAAAATTAACACAAACAAAATATATCGGGAAGGCAATTCATAATTGATGGACACTCGATCCAGTAATGAGGACTAGAGAAATTTCTAGTAACCCTCGTTGAACGGTGTGCCACTAATACATAAGATCTTATTTTTCGTTTGCAAGCTTAATAATATCTCCAAAAATGGAATTGATATTTTTGGAGTCGTTAACATCATCCATTTTAATAACAAAATTCTCCAAACCCAAATCTTTGATCCATGAGAGAGCGCCTCATAAAGTCCTATCGCCTCGCCCTCGTTTGGTTAATAGCGTCCAAACATCGTATGGGCCAATGTTGTACACATACTTTGTGAAAAAAAAATATATATCACTACATTAAGTTTAAAATAACCTAAAATATTTATCTATGGTTGACCTAAAACAAATTTCATAGAAGACTATATGAAGTTTTGGATGCACTATCATCATCTTAAAAAAACCTAAGGTCACGTTATTTCAGCTTGAGGTGGATGAGACAAATCTGGATGAGGAAAAAAGGTGAATGAGGGAAAGCCCGTGATTAGTAATTTTGTTTGTTTTGGATTGGATGTTATAGGGGTGGATGAAACTTTTTATATCAAATCCATATTTTTTAATAATGATGTATTGTTAGTTAGTGAGTTAATGATTATATGAAAAAAAAGTGTAAGAAAAGGGGTAAATTGCAGATTTGGTTCCAAGAGATTTGGTCTAAAACAGTTTTGGTCCCATGGTTTCAAAATGGTCTTTTTTTTAGCAGTTTTGGTCCCAACGTTAGTCAAATGGATGAAAACCGTTAGTTGACCAAAAAAAATGTGGGACTACATTTGCAAAATTGAGGGAAATTATACTAAAATATAATTAATTATATATGTAATCAAAATGAATTCATAAATTACAAATTAATTGTAAAACCATGTATATGATTTAAATATGACTACAAAATACAAAAAAATATTTTTGTAAACTAAATAATAACTTATGTAAAATTATTGAAATTAATATATATATATATATATATCCATATATAATTTTAAAAATAATGAGTAAACTTTTTTAAATCAAATAATAATATGTAACGTCTAAAAATTAAAAAAAAAAATAATATGTATATATTAAATGTAAAATCTAAGAAATTTAAAAATAAATATCTATAATCTTTATATAATTAAAAAAAAATCAAACTAAATAATATATAGAATTTGAATATTAATTAAAAATATTTTACCATGCACCTGCTTCGCAACTAATATTTTATGTTAAAACATTTGATACTCTCTAATGAAATAACTAACTTTTTTCATTAAACAACTAATACTATTGAAATAATACACACGAAATGCAAACCAGTTGCACAACACGACTTTCTCTACAACCGCCATTGCCAAGATAATTTAAAAAATAAAAAATATACATATAATGTATGTTAAATCGAAATAAATAAATAATATATATAGTCTTATATAGTTTAAAATAAAAAAAAATTATTTTCAAATAAAGTAATAATTTATGTATAATAATTTTTTTAAAAAAATATATAGAATCTCTAATATCAAATGGAATTCAAAAATGTTAATTACATTTTTATAAATCTTTGTTATGAAATTATGCTTAATACTTTCTAAATTATAAATTAATTATATAAATTTAAATCTCAAATTTACACTAAATAAATTATAAATTAATTATAAAGTTGTAATTAATAAATTATAAATTAATTTTGGAAAAATTTGAAAATTATAGTAAAAAAATAACAAATTGATTTTTTTGGGACCAAATCTGCAATTTTATGGGACTAAATCTGTAATTTTTTGGGATCAAATCTGCAATTAACGGCCTGTGTGACTCACTTGTCGAAAAAAGAACCAATTTGCAATTGACACATTCTCTTGGGACCAAAAATGCAATTTACCCGTAAGAAAAGTATGAAAGAGATGTAAAAAAAAGTAATGATGTGATAATTTTAAGGCGTAGATATATAATAGGAAATGTGTATTTGGATTGAAAATTGGATTTGCAAATCCAAAAGTGGCCAGGACGGAGGGTCCATCCCCCATCCGGATCCACCAGGCTAAAAACAAACACAACCTAAGGTTTTCAATAATATCTTATTTACTATTCATGTCTTGTATACATTATTAAGGGCATGCAATATATCACGTTATATATGCTGGAATGAAAAGGAATAGAAAATTTTATCATTTTCACGTATCAGTAAAAAATACGGGTTTCCGAGCTCGTATTTGATGTGGACACTGACTGTTAAAAGAAAAGTTCATTTTTCTAAAAAATTAGAAAGAACAAGAAAATTGCTCCCAAGTGCGGAAAAAAATGAATTTTTAACGTCCACGTCAACTACGAGCTTGGAAAACCCCAATTTTAATCGGCATGTGACTTGTGTGTGATAAAAAAGACAAAATTTCATGTTTTTCGGCGAAAATGAGACCAAAATTGGACAATTGAGATAGTTATAGGACCAAAATTGAAAAGTTAAATTTTTTGGGACAAAAAACGGATATAGAAAAGTTATGGGACCAAAAAACTTTTTTTCTCATTGATCCTTTACAATAATTAACAAAACTTCCACCCCTTTATTAGAATATTTTAGGGGCAATTACAATGGGGTGCTATTTATAGAGTATTCTTACTCTTAAGTACCACTCTTTTTAACTCTTACTCCTAGGTCCAAAAATTAAGTAGAAAAGACTTTAATGCCCTTAATTTCTCCAACCACCAATTTGTAATTATGTGCAGTTTTTTAATTCTAACACTTTTCTGCACTCCATATGTTTAGTAATTTTGTATTTTAAAATTTTTTAAATTGTAAATTTTAAAGTTTGAATATTTATTATTTTTTTTAATTGTATATTTTTTTATCTAGTTAATTTTTTTAGCCCAATATTTTTTTTTTCAATTATCTATCTTTTTATTTAATTAATTATTTTTTTTCAGTAACAAAAATTCAACGCAAAAAAAATTATATATTCGTAACTTTTCTGAACACCCTAATTTTTTTTAATCATTTGTCTTTTTATTTAATTAATTTTTTTAATAATAAAATATTAACTCAAAAAAATTCCATATTCATATATATATTAAATTGTATATTCTTAACCATTTTAAACACCTGTAAAAAAAAAAATATATTGCACACCCATAAAAATTTTTGCACACACCAATATTTTTGAATCGTTTGTTCTTTTATTTAAAAATTATGCACACCCCGTAAAAAAAATTTTTTTTTTGCACATCCGTAACAAATTATGCACACCCATAAAAAAATTTGCACACCTACACTCCCATAATTCTATACACCCGTAAAAATTCTGCACACTCCAATTTTTTTTTCTGCACACACCGTAAAACAGTTGAGATTAATCCTGTAGAATTCTTCAACCCAAAAACTCGATTCCAAACATCAATCAAATCAATTCATGCTTAAAATATTAAACCAAAGAAGTGAACACAAATTCCAGTTACTCGAGCAAATTGAATTATTGAAATATCAGCAAACTTCAGTTTATCCAACTCAATGAAAACAAATCATCGATTCAGCGGTACCATAAAAATTTAATTAAATAAAATATGCACCTCCTCAATCTTTCATTAACAACTGCGCCAAACAATCAGGAAAAAAAACATCACGTATATTAATAATAAAATCGAACCCCCTATTAAGGGAAACGTTGACTAGTTCATATAATCTTGGATAGAATATTCTTTTGTATATTCTTTTGTATCTTTGTATTTAATGTTGTATCTCCCTTTTTCTTTGATTTTGTTTCCCCCTAATCACGGAAACTTTATTGTACATGATTTGATATAATTGCGCAGCCGTAATCAAATTAAGGGTGATCTTCTAATTACATCACATGGTATCGCCCAAATTTTTCGATCCTAAACCCTATTTCCTAAACCGCCGCCGCCTGGCATATAGTCGATCTCCTCTCCTCCTCTCACGTCCCTCTTCGCTCAATCCAAGCGACCTGCCCTCTTCCTGTCACCGCAATGATTAATATGGTGGCAAACTCTCCTCGCCAATTATCTCCCACGCCTTCTCATGCATATGGTGGAATGTTTTGATTTGATGGGTCTTCTGAAGGGTCTACCATTGCGCCATCACCTACCATCATATTTAATGATGGTGTTCAAAAATAAACCCAAAAAACACCACTTGGAAATTGAGGGACAAGAAATTGCTTAATGTTATGTACACCTCTCGTAAAGGATGCCGCCTCCGGTTATTGATTCAACAACTTCGTGATGCAGGTTAAATTGAACCGTGTATGCCTCAATTTCTCGACAACATCGATCGCTGAGCGAGCGCCTGTCCACAGGGTGAGTCATCGGGATGACTATGGTAAATATTTAAATCCCTATCAAATCAATGCTATTCAATGTCCCGTGAATGAAACCGATAAAAGTCAAAGGGTTCTTGAGGGGTTTTAGGCGTCAATTTTAAACTTTGCGATACGGATGGCTTTCCCTCAAATTTAAAATTTTAAAAGTTCAAATCTTTTTCATCAAATATTAAATTATTAATTAATACAATGGTTTGAATTTCAATCGCCGAATTTTATTCTTTAGTAATTTTAAAACTCATCGCGGCTTTTATCATGGTTATGGTTCATTTTTTTAAAAATTCCCATGGTGGGCAATTTTTAAAAAATGTATTTGAAAATTGCTATTTTCAGATAAAAAAACAATTTCAACATTTGGGGGTTGGAGGGAACATTATTTTTTAGAAAATTTTTTCAATTTCTCTCGAGTGACAAGTTTCTAGGCATTCTTTGGGAATTTTTCAATTTTACAGTGATTTTATCTCGATTAAAATTATGGATATAATTTTGAGTAAAAAAAAAAATCTTTCTAGATAATTTGGTAATGGGAATTCTTTACATATTTTTGAAATTAATGTTGGCAGCTAAAAAACATTTCGATGATATTAAAGAATGTTTTAGTTGTGCCTCACATAAAAAAAACTTATCTAAATGAACCGACAAAAAAATCGCAATTTTCATCTTAAATTCTTTGCAATCGAATCATCCCTGAAAAGAAAATACATCTAAAATCACCAAAAATCGGGGTCTATACCAAATTGATCGAGGTGTTCGGCTTTGGTGGCGGCGATCAAGTCAAAAAAAGAAGGCGAGTTATGATTTATGGCAATTACGCTGGGACATGTCCCATTTTCTATTATTTGGAGTTAAATAAATTAGGGCATTTATCAATTTTCTACCAATCTCGTGTTTGTGAATCTTGTCGGTTGGCAAAAAAAAAAGATTATCTTTTTCGGTTAAATGATAAACGTGCTACATCCGTGGCAAAGTTAATTCAATTTGTGATTTGTGGGGTCCAAACCTATTGCCACTAATGATGGTTTTTTCATTACTCGCTGCCTTTGTTGATGATTATTCGCGTTTTTCTTGGATTTTTCCGCTCGTGCAAAGTCTGATTTTTTTTGATCGTTAGTCCGTTTCCAAAAGTTTGTCTGCAATCAATTCTCTAGTAATCAAAGTCTTTCAGAGTGATGGTGGTCTTGAATTTGTCAACACTAGAGTACGTGACTTTATGCGACTCCATGGCATTCATCATCGTCATCATGTCCTTATACTCCAAAAAAAAGTTCGATGCCTTTTGCCACGCGTGAAATATTATTAATCGGTTACCATCTTCCGCTTTATCCGGCATATCGCCCTTTGAGCTACTCTATGGTTCAGCTCAAATTATGGAAATTTCAAACCTTTTAGGTTCTTAGGGTATTTCCTTTCTTAAGAGATTATCTGGATAATAAATTGGCACCGATCGTCCATGCATTTTTTCGATATAGCGGTTCTACAAAGGATTTTCGCTGCTTTGATCCCATAAATAATTATCTTTGTTACTCGCCATGCTCAATTTGATGAGCTTTATTTCCCTTTTCACGTGCTCCTTCATTTGCCTGGGTTCTGAATCTCCATTACTAATTTTCTTGAGGCTTCGGATCTTTAGAAGGACTTTTCCTTACACAAATAATTTTAAATTTGACCCGATGCAGATAATTTAATCAATTTTAAATGATGCATTTTTTTGACGGTAAAAATTTTAACCACAACCCTGTCCGATTTCTAAAATGCCGGATCTTGGTAAATTTTAAAAAATTTGTCCTATTTTTTAGCTGCCATGCAAGAGGAAATTGAGTCCAAAAATATATGCATTGTTTTCCAAATGGGTTATTTCTAAAATTTTATGGCTCCGTTGGAACGTCATAAGGCTTTAGTTGCTCGAGTGATTTCAAAATACAATTGATTTTCATCATACTTTCAATCCGGTTGTGAAAAGAATTTGCTTTGAGTTCGTATTATAGCTCTTTCGGTCCAAAGATCAAAAATATCTTCATCAATTGGATGTCAAGAACGCATTTCTCAATTCTTGACAAACCGGTTTTCATGTCACAACCCCCGGCTTTGTGGATGCTCGGTTTCGAATCATGTTTGTTTTAAAAGGCCCTTTTTTTTTTCGTTAAGCTCCAATTGACCTTTTCAACGCTTGGAAGACTATATCTTTTTGCCAAAGTCGTTGTGATTCGTCCTTGTTCCACAATTTTCTTAATAAGTCGGCATTTTCCTTTTTTGTAGACGACATCATTATTACAGAAATGACCTGCCATGCTCATGGATTTCATTTCTCGTAGAGAATTTGCCATCAAAGATCTCGGCCGCCTCAAAATATTTTCTTGGACTTGAGGTTTTTACACTTCGGATGGACTTTTGTTGGACAAGCCAATTTTTCATGACATTTTGGAGCGTCTTTTTGGCTATTGACTCAAACCCGATTTTTTTAGTGACGGCTCTTTCGTTTCACAAATCCGATTTTGTACTATTCCCTTGTTGGTGCTCTTCAATATCTCACCATCAAATCAATCTTCAAAACCATGTAAGTTTTCCATTCTCCTGCAGATGATCACTTCTTGATTGTACACCTGCAATTCTTCGTTAAAAAAAAAAAAAAAAAATTATGGTCTCTCTAAGAAGGAAGATCCTCGTGTATTCAATTGTGGGTTACATTTTTGGGGCTCGAAAAGACAATCGTTCAACTTATGGTTACTTCTTCCTTGGGGGGGAATCTTGTTTCTTGAGTGCAAAAAAAAAACTCATTTTTTTTCGAATTATTGCAAAAAACTAATTAACTATCCGTTATTAATCTTCTTCGAGAGCTTTGATGTTGCCTCCTTTCGGCTGTTTTTTTTTGTGACAACAAAAGTGCTATCTTTCTCGGCCAAAACTCGTTGCTCACAAACGGGCCAAAACACATTGATCTTGATTATCACTTTGTTAAAAAGTCTCTTAAAAACTTGCTACTCGTTTGGTTCCATCTCATCTTCAAAAATGGATATCTTCACAAAAAGAGTCTCCCTCGAAAAAAAGCATTTGAGCTTCTTTGATTGTTCCAAAAATATCCCAAACGCTTTTGAAATTATTAAGGAAACGTTGACTAGTTCATATAATCTTGGATAGAATATTCTTTTGTATATTCTTTTTATCTTTGTATTTAATGTTGTATCTCTGCATTTACTTTTCTTTGATTTTGTTTCCTAATCACGGAAACTTTTTGTACATATTTGATATAATTGGGTTTTCCTTAATCACCAATTAAGGGTGATCTTCTAATTACTCACACCTTCACATTTACAACGCATTAAAACGCCCATTACCCAAAAAAAAAAAAGATCCGTAATGAAAAAAAAAAATTCAGATCCGTCGCCCAAATACATCCAGATTCGTTGGCATATAGTTATCTTCCATTCTCGTCAGCGTCCTCCAACGCCGAAAATATAAAGCAACGCATAAATGGTGGAGTCTCTCTTTTCTTGAAAAAATGTCGACCACCAAATGTGGATAAATCCGGACCTATCTAATTAACATGTCATTCACCGATCCGCATATGAGGTTGGGAAAAATCGCGAAAAAAAAGCGCTGTGATGAAGAAGTTTATCACAAATCCTATTAAATTCCGGTGATGGTATTAAAATCAAAACTTCGAAAAGGGCGGTGGTTGATTTGAATTGAAGATAAAGTGAAATGGGGTTGGAGAGGGTTACCGAGAAAGAGAGTGACAAGTGAGGGGAGATTGAAGGGTGGGAGTGGGTAAATGAGAAGATATTTAAAAAAACTTAAAATAAAGGAAAAATGAATTAAAGTGTAAAAATGATATAAATTGCACCTTATAGTAAGAGTAAAAAGTGGGTGTACCTAAGAGTAAGGATGCTTTATAAATGATACTAGAGATCAATTTTCCCAATATTTTATAGGGGGAGAGACAATCCACTACAAAGTCACTAATAAAAGTACTCTAAGATACATAACAAAAAAAAAGTGACTCTAAGGTATAAAAAAGTGGTCAAAAAGTCTAAGTTGCCCTTCTTAAATGAATAATGATTTATTCTTGACACATTTAAAAATCATGGTATTTTAAAATTTTAAAAGTTCAAATTTTTTAATTTACTGAAATAATTAAATTATTAATTAATACAAAATTTTGAATTTCAACACCATAATAATTTTAGTGATTTAGTAATTTTAAATTTATGCACTTTTCGATCAATTTTATGGTGCATTTTTAAAAAAAAAATTGTATTTTGGATCAATTTTTAAAAAATTTGTATTTTGAAGTAAAAAATATATGCTATTTTCAGAAATTTTTTTTTTTTAAAATTTATGCATTTTAATTTGGAAGTGCATTTTTTTGTATTTTATGTACTTCTACGCAATTTTTAGAGTGCATTTTTTTAAATTTATGCACTTGTGAGCCAATTTTGGAGTGCATTTTTTTGTATTTTGTGTACTTCTAGGCAATTTTTGGAGTGCATTTTTTTCAATTTTTAGAGTGCATTTTTTAAAATTTATGCACTTGTGAGCCAATTTTGGAGTACATCTAGACAATTTTTTAAGTGCATTTAAAAAAATTGTATTTTGAGCTAATTTTGAAGTGCATTTTTAAAAAAAAACATTATATTTTGGACCCTAGTGTGCATTTTTTTTTTTAAAAAAAATTGTATTTTGGACCCTGAGTGCATTTTTCAGAAATTGTACTTTCCCTATAAAAAACTAAAAATCAGCAAAAATACATCTTAAAAATCACCAAAAAATTACAGATCGCTTAAAAATTAATCTGCAAAAATAAACAAGCACACATAATCTAATTAACACCTAATCTGCAAAAAAATAAACAGATTGAAAATACACAAAAATCAATACCCGATCTGCAGAAATCCTAATAAACAAAATACACTGAGAAAATTTGATAAACTAATTAACACCTATCTGCACTCAAAATCAAACTTTGAAATCTGTAATCGCTCCTCAAAATTCTCCTATTAGGCCGGATTTCAACTCCTCCCTAATCCCATTCATTCTTCAAAGAAAAATCATGGTGTCTACATTCTCGGATCTACAAAAATACGTAAAAAAATAAAAATAAAATAAATAAAAAACATAAAAATCGCTTATTCCATGGTCATTCTCGAATCTTCTCCCACCACCACCGCGTCTCCACCGACTCATCACAAGACCTCTTTCCACTCTCAATGCAACTTCCACCGTCGCTTTCTTCACCACGCCAACAAGATCCCCTAAAACCAGATCCACATATTAAATCGCACCAATTTAAACAACCCAAATCCGTCTACCAAACAATGATCCGAAACAAACCCACACTCCTCTCCCCTCGCCGCACTCACGTGCCACCACAAACCACCGCACGCCCCAAAATCCGCACCAACAACCTCGCCGCCAACACAACACGATTCGCCTCCACCGCCACCAAACACCACCACCCCTCCGCCTCCCTACGCTGCCTCCACCACTCACGCGATCTCAACCAAAACCCTAACGCGACCTCCACCGAATCGCCAGAAATCCCACGAATCACCGAATCACCGAAGTTTCGATCGGGGGGGTTTCTGGGAGAGAGGGAGAGACGACCGGTGGATGGTTTTTGAGAGAGAGAGGGAGGCGACGGTTTAGAGAGAGAGAGAGAAGAGGCTCGATGAGAGATAAATGAAATCTGGAAAATGAGGGATGGGAGAGATTGAGCGTGTAATTAGGGTTTTTTTTTGAGTTGTGGAACAAATATCGATATGCAGATTTGCCTAGTTTGATTCAAGAAATGATATCGATAATCATCTATGAGAGAAAGGGTAATATAAAAGTGCAATTTACTAACAATAATAATATAAAAATATAACATGTACATCTAAAATGTAGAAAAGGGTAAAATTGGTACATTTTGTAGTGGATTGTCACTACATTTTTCTTTTGTACCTTAGAGTATTTTCCACTCAAAATATGTAGTGGAGTGTCTTTATTTCTATTTTTTTATACTATATGCACTTCATAAAGTACTTTTGATGTGATAGTCAATCTAATTAATATAAAAAATATATATGGGAGAATTTGGTTTGAGTTAGTAATATAGCTATACTACAAGTTGAAAATATGGTGAAATTAACCGAACGCAAGACTTAAAAAATACTCCCTCCGTCCCCAAATATATAGGCTTATTTTCCTTTTATGGATGTCCAAAATACATAGACTTGTTTTTACATAAAGTAACTTTTTCTAATTAATTTACTAATATGACCTTATGCATTAATTATGTTGGAAACTATAACAATCATTAAATAGGAGTATAATAGAAATTTGACTTGTTTAATTTACTTTTCCAATACAATTTCTTAATCTATGTGAAAAGTCAAACAAGCCTATATATTTGGGACGGAGGAATACTTCTTTTGCAAGAGAAAATTACTTGAATGCTCATGGTTATATTTTAACGACATTCATATATAAAGTACAATTTTTCTATAATTGAGATACTAAATCGCGAATATTTACATACAAAATTTTACTATCCAACAATTTTCAACAAAAAATAGTAGGCCGGTGATCATATGATGTTTTCCATAACTTGTGCCTTGAAAAAATAATCTTAATATGAAGTGTCTTAATTTCACAAAACACTTATATATGTATTCAAAAATAGCAACCTCTGTTAAAAAAGAGTAGTATTTAATTTTGAAGATTGTCATGCATCCGTTGAAACGTGAATGATTGTACACCTGCATGCATATAACAAAAAAAAAAAAAAAAGAAGATTCAATCTCTAAGGGAGCATAGTGGTTAGTCAAAGATTGGTTCTGAATGCTTGGAGATTTCATCCGGGTTTCCGAGAGTAAATTAAGTCGAAGGATGGGGAAGCTTCGTTCTGAAAGAGAAGTTCAAAAAACTCAAAGTTGACCTGAAGCAATGGAACAATGAAGGGATCTAAATCAAAATGGACCTGTAACTTTGCACCTTTATTGAAAAGGTCTCGTATATATCACATGTTTCAATTTAGTCCCGTATGTTTTCAATTTGTGCCGATTTAGTCCCAAATCACCGGAGACCGATCAAACTACCCCAAAACGAAGTCGTTTTTGGGGCATGTGATACTCGCGCCCCTAATTTCGATCGGAAAATGCTGATTGGCATCGATTTGGACACGGCACGTGATACAGCGTTTTCCGATCAAAATTAGGGGCGCGTGTATCACACGCCCAAAAAACGACGTCGTTTTTTGCTAATTTGATTGGTCTCTGGCGATTTGGGACTAAATCGGCACAAATTGAATATACATACGGGACTAAATTAAAACAAGTGATATATACGGGACCTTTTCAATAAAGGTGCAAAATTACGGGACCTTTTTAGTTTAAATCCCCCACTTTTACAATATTCTTCCTGATCCCCAGAGTAAATTAAGGTTCCATCCCTAGATCCATTCCACACTCTCCCATAAAAACTCCACTGTCTAATTGATTTGCATCAATGCCTACAGAGATGAGTTGGTTAGCCACAACTGCCTTCAATGCAGGCTCATTATTAATGAACTTAAAGGCTTCATTATTACTTGTATGAGTATCGCAATCCACAAGATGTACGGATAATGAAACCAAAATTTTCCAGTATAGTATGTCGTTGATACTTTATATTCTTAGCAACATCATTTATATTCATTCATAAGAATCAGTAATTGAACCCTAGCTAGGAGAAACCAACATATATGGGATAATTTATTTCATTTACCATCTTGAAGCTGATATTTAACATTCGTGACAACTCCCTTATGGAACTTCACTCACATCCGCATATGAAACATTGAAAAATTTTTGAAAAAAAATTTGAAAATCGTGCATTTAAAACAAAGCCTAATAAATACAATGATATTATACGTGTAGCAAACAATTTCATTAGAGTCTGAAACAGTTTAGGTCGATGTCTTTTTTGTAAACAATACAAAAAGATCCTTTCAGTCTCTTGTAATATTCAGTTCCGGAGAGAACTACTATTAGTTCTTCATTAATTTTATGACAGTTTCACCCTACATGCCAATGATTTAAGATATCAACATATTACTACAAGTTGCAAAAATCAGAGTTGGAACTTGGGTAGTTAATAGGAAAAGAAAGGCCAAGCTGAGAAAAAGAAAAAAAAAAGAAATAAAGAAAAGCAATTTCTATCTTCTTAAAATACTAATAAATGAATAATGACGCTCCCATATATATAATCTTAAACACATACCTATAAGATAAACAAATGTCTAGAGTTTAGAACTATTTAATATATAAAGACAATTAATTGCCTAATATTGTACACGACTCTAATGATAAGAACACATCAGAGTTATCTTTATTTTGCTTTTTTCAGCTCCAATCCAATAATCTTAGTAAAGGCCATAGATAGGCTTGGCAGCGGGGCAGGGAATCCCCGTTCCTCGCGGGGATGGGAATCCCTGCAAAAATTTCCCGTGGGGCAGGGATGGGGAATTTTTCCCCCCGAAGGTCGGGGTGGGGCCGGGGATAGCATTTCCTGCCCTGCGGGATCCCCGCCCCGTTCCCCGCGGGGCCCTGAATTTTATAATTTAAATTAATATATATATATATATATATATAATTAAATAATATGTTTTAAAATTTTAAACCCTAATCTTGAAATTATAGTTTACTAATATACATATTTTTTATATTTTTTGAGGAGGAGCTTGACATGGATGGACGTGAAACGGAGAATTGAAGTTGTTTAATTATGGGTGATAACAAATAAGATAAAAAATAAGCTATTTTTTATTTTTATTTATGTTGTATGCTTAATTTTATATTTCGAATTTTTGTTGATGTTTTTTTTGACAGGGAAAGAAATATATTAATCAAATACTGGCAACATCGGTATCAACAGCGTCAACAATCATCTCAGACACAGACACTGAGAGCATAGGAACATCACAAGAAAAAACAAACTGAGCAAGGTGATGTTGAACTATTTTTTAATTTTTATTGATGTTGTTTAATTTGTATTTTGAATTTTATATTCGTATTAAAATTGTGAAAAATTGATTTTTTTTTTTAAAAAAAAGAGGTGGGACGGGGATTCCCTGAATCCTCGCCGGGATGAAATTTTCCGGCGGGGCGGGGAATGGGGCCCGATTTTTTCCCCGAATGGTTCGTTAGGATTCCTCGCTCCCGCCCCGAATTTCGCGGGGATGGGGAGTTGTCCCCGACCCCGCCCCATTGCCAAGCCTAGCCATAGGTACACATAAAGTGATGCATGTCCATAATAGAGAAGTAAATCTTATAGTCTTGTAAGAATTGCGTACATTGATTGATGAATTCCAAACTCATTCTCGAATCTTTAAAACATCGATCTACCGTGAATTAGCTATTGTGGATTTAAGTCCAACCCAAAGCCATCAATCTAAATGCAACTTTACAGTCTCTTTCCCCTCCAAGTCTACAAGATACTCTAGATTTTGGAAAGACCATTAACATGTTAGGAATTTAAACAAAGATATGGGCCGAAGCCCTAATCCCGCGAACTGGCTGCGGAACCCACTCGACCACGGGCCTTGGTCGAGCGGTTCCGCTCGATCATGTGACTTGCTCGAGCGCCTGCTCGGCTCTGGAATAGGGGACCGCTCGATCGAGCATAGGTGCTCGACCACTGGCTTGGTCGAGCGCCTCCCGCGGTCTGCCTCCAAGTCTTCTGACTTCCCCGTTCACTCAGGCTCCAACAATCCCAACAATCTCCCACCTGGAGACTGACTCCAACTGTAACTTGTCTCCCCCGTTCCAACGGTTTCTCTCCCTGGTAGTAGTGCCGGGCCTTATCCTCAGTTTCCAAGGCCAGTTGAAGTCATGCATGACTTCAGCTTCTCTAAGGTCACAACCTTAGTCAACATGTCAGCAGGATTCTCACTTCCCCGGATCTTCATCAGCTGTAAGATCTTGTTCTCAATGAGGTAACGAATATAAAACCCGCATTATAATGTGCCAACTGGGGTGATGAATAAATCATCGAACCTCCAGTAATGTAATTTCCAAATGCATAAGAACTGAAAAAAAGCAACCAGAATCATTTCCGCTACTTTCTTGTTTTTTATGTTTTTGGACTCATATTTAGTGCAGTAATAAGCTTATAATCAGAATGGGACATTTCACTTAATTTTCCAAACTGATCTTCGTAGAAGTGCCAAACTTCGAACATATTAAAAAAATAATTCCAGATAGAAAATTTTAATCCCAAGCTGATCTACAGATGATATTAGTTGAAAATATAAAAACATTTATTACTAAATGCACACCATTAAGCCAGCAGGAACTGAAATATATAGTGCATATTTTCCATAAATAACTTCAACGTCTGCTTGAACAGTCTGTTTTGAGGAGGATTATCACGCCGACTATTTTAGAAAGATGGCAGTTAAAAGGATAATGCGAATATAATGGGGAAAAAAATACACCTGCAGTCGTAAATTCCCATAGTTTCTGAATCTGTTGGACCGACATGGTAAGAACCCGTGATCACATAAGCACATCCGAACATGTGAATTGTCCAAATCCATATATTATTCTCATCTTCACAACCCAACTTATCATAGTCCGATAAGCTTAGTGTGATTTTACATATATAATCAACGATTTCTTACACTTTTTACAGCATCATACATACTGCATCTCTCCAGAGAGAGAGACAATTAATATAATAATTAATTATTATTTAATTAATCCACAAATGAGGTGGATAGAGATGAGAGAGATTATAGAATAACCTTTATAAGAAAAAATTACGGGAATTTTTCTGAACTGATGACTCATTCTCTAAATTAAATCTGTTTGGGAACGCTCTTTCATGGAGAACACAGAAACTGGAGTTTCTTATTCTCACAAGTTATACCGTACATGATACAGACTCAAAAGACATTTACGTTGTGAACATTGAAAGCAGTTCATGTGATTGCGTTTCTGATCCTGAGGATCACAGTTTATATGTGGAATTCAACCGGCTCGATTTCTTCTGCTAATAATTATGGATTAACGGTTAGAGAATTCTAACCCTCGTATTCCAACAGGTTATTTTGTGATTTTGTATTAGGAGTCTAACTTGACTTTTTTAACTCCTTACGTGACAGTTCAGCCACATCATCCGTCGGAAAGCCCCAAATTGAAACGGCAAAACGACGTTGTTCCGACCGATTTGAGACTTTAATTGGACATTATCAAAGTTTTTGGGACTAAATTAACGATAAAAAAATTTAGGAGACTAAGGGGGTGTTTGACACAGCTTATAAACTCTTTAAAACAACTTATAAGCTGTTTAGGAGCTTATAAGTTCATTAATTTTGTTTGGTAAAATAAGATGTCTAACATCTTATAAGATCTAAAAATAAGTTTTTTAGAGCTTATAAGCTCAAAAAAAATAAGTTGGGATATCCCAACTTATTTTACAAAAAATTAAATAAGCTCTATCATATCTCAACCCATCCCGGCCCAAACTCGGTCCGAATTCAATCCAACCCGGCCCGTTTTTTGTTTTTGCAAAAAAATTAATTTTTTAAAATTGGAAAAAAAAATTATTTTATGAAAAAAGATATATTTTTTTCTGGGAAAATATATTTATTTTCGAAAAAAAAATGATTATTTTCGAAAAAAAAATTATTTTCTGGGAAAAAAAATATTTTTGATTCTTTTTTTTTTTAAATATTTATTTTCGAAAAAATTATTTTCTGGAAAAAAAATTATTAAAAAAATAGAAAAAAATATATTTATTTTCGATAAAAAAATATTATTAAAAAAATTGAAAAAATTATACTACATTAATTTTAAAATTAAAAAATAGTTTTTAAAAAATTACTATTAAAGAACTTATAAGTTTTATTAGCGAAACACTTTAACAACTTATAAGCTAGTTAAAAATTACATCTTATAAACTGTCAAAACAACTTAAAAGATGTTAGAGCTTATAAGATATTTAAAATAAGCTTAGCCAAATGGGCCCTAAATATATTTGAGGTCAAAATTATTAAACCATTTGTGATTCAAATTTGTCTATATATTGTCCGTGACAAAATAACGTACAAAGCACATTCAATTTAACTTGTAATTTAAATTGAAAATGCTCCAACTCCAAGTGCACTTCGTTGTTTGGTCGGAAAAGAAAGTGCACTTTGTTGTCTAAAATTATGAATATATGATGTACTGAGGTAATACAAATTTTGGGCGCAGTCCAAGTGGTTACCAATCGTGTAGGGCAATTTAATTTTAAGAAATTTTTTTTCTTATTTTTTTTTCAGTTTTAGTTTTTTTTTTTATTTTTTTCAATTTCAATTTTCTTTTAATTTCAGTTTTAGTTCTTTTAATCTCTTAAGAGTCTAGTCCCTACAATTTAGTCTCAAATATTTTGGTAAACCACATCAATGTCAATGCATATTTTAATCTCTTGTAGCTTATGCAACGGAAATATTCAACAATGAGAGATACTTGTGAAAAATGATATATATATGTGCCCTGTTGAATCACCATAAAAGTGAAAGAAGAGAATAATTGAATAAGTAGAATATAATAATATTCAAAGAAACGCAAAGAGAGAGACTTTAGCATTTAAACTTTGCATCACCATAAAATTGAAAGAAGAGACGAATTGAATAATTAAGTGGAACATAAAAATATTTGGGAGAAAAATATTCCACTACAAAGTCACCAAAAAACTTACAACCAGATACAATGTGCAGAAAAATTTTGCACTTTAGTTCAAATTTGAACTAAAGTGCCGGGTATTTTAATTCAAATTTCTGTACTTTGTATCTGGTTATAATGGTTTACTCAATATTGTATCTAGTTGTAATTTTTTCAAAATATTTTAATAAAAGAAACACAAATTCTAATCCCACATCGAAAAGGGCAAATAGATGTGAAGAGACATTGCTATAAATTGGGAATTCGAGGTTTTAATTAAGCATTCCTTTCTCGGCCTTTTGGCTAAGATCAAGTGTAGTACCTGTTCTTATCAGTTTAATATCTGATATGTGGGTCATTGGCCCACACGATATTAAATTTATTTTTTAAGGGGAAGGTCCACCAGGGTAGCTTGCTGCCTAGGCCTTCAAGCGTTGCCCATGTATTGCACTACTGCACCGGCCTGGCGCACCCCACCCAAATCTTAGTATTAACAATTTCTCTGATCTTGGTAAACTACCATTGTTTTCCGTCAATTTTTAGTCTTTTTGTCTAAATAATAATAATAATACCAAGTGAAACAGAACTCTTTTTTTCCCCTTTCAATCAATTTTGCATAGTTGGGTAAGCCGTTCTCGCTCTGATTGTTCAGTTTTGGCGGAAAATTCATCTTACGAGTCGAAATTTAATTAGACACCACGTGCGACTCACGTGGAGAAAACCTGAAAATGCCATTTTTTGTTATTTCTTACTAAAATTGATAATTTAATTTTTTTAATATTCAAAATAAAAATATTTTCAAAATTATAATATTTAATTGAAAAAATATTACCACATTATTACTTTAAAACTTAATAAAATTAATAATTTTTAATTTATTTATTATAATTATATCAAAATGTATGCTATATTGAGTTATTATAATCGATCATGTGAAAATATATGAAATTGATTTTGAATTTGTTTCACAATTGATAAATCTTTTCAAAATTAATAGGAGGAGTCTTATACTCCCTCCGTCCACCAAAATTGTGTTCATTTCATTTTGACATGTTATACGGAAAGACAAATTACGTACGTTTATGGACACAATTTTTTTTATCTTCATCATCCAACAATCACTTTATTACTTAAGTTATCATTATATTTTACTCACAATCAATAATATTATTCATAAATGAACATAATTTACCTTCCCGTACAACATGTCAAAACGAAATGAGCACAATTTTAGTGGACAGATGGAGTATAATTTATGTATAAATATTATAATAAAGTATAATTATAAAAGAGGCACACTTGCGTGATACCGTCTCACGGTGAGACGGAGGGTAATTTGGGTATTGGCGCGTTAACACTTTTGGAGGGGTGGGTGTTAAATGTGCTAAAGTTATACTCCGTCTCATATATGAGACCGTCTCATACAAGTTTTTGTCATTATAAAATATATATCATACATAACTTAACTTTATTAGTATAATTTTAAATAGTGATAATAATATTTATATGCTAAGATGGAATATTAATTAATTGAGTCAATTATTTATTTTATAACATTTTTTTAAATTATTAATATTCATGACACATCATCATTATTAACATACCGAAGTACCAAACTCTCTATATGATTGACACATCATCAAAATTCAACAAAAATTGACATATAAGTATAAATGTTGTGTTCGATATAATAATCCAGGATTAATTGAACACGTAAGAGCGACACGTGTAATATTTATTAAAATAATCATGCCCAATGGACAAGTATTCGCTACTCAGATCAGGAAAGAGGAATTAAAAGAGCTAAGTCAAAAGGACTCAGACAAACCTGAGGGCTCAGACAAGTCTGAGCCTACAAACAAGTCTGAGGACTCAGACGGCCAAAAGAACTCAGACGACCAAAAAGCTCAGATATCCTGAGGGTTAGTATGCTCGCAGCTCAGATATCCTGAAAGGCTCAGATATCCTGAGGGTCAGTATGCTCACAGCTCAGATATCCTGAAAGGCTCAGATATCCTGAGGGTCAGAATATGCTCGCAGCTCAGATATCCTGAAAGGCTCAGATATCCTGAGGGTCGAGAATATGCTTATATATCCCGAGGGTCGAATCAGATATATCTGAAAGGCTCGAGATATCCCGAGGGGGTCATATGATGCTCGCAACAACATTCAAGACTCGAGGCATCTCGAAGGGTCGAGTGCTCGACACTCGATATATCAAGACCCAACATCCTGAGGGCGCAGTGTGCTCGAGGAGGACAGTATTCCAGCATAAAACTGACATGGTTAAAAGGGTGAACAAAACATCCAACCGAGCAAAAGATTAATTTGGACGAGCAAAAGAGTGCCTTACAGACAAGCAAGCTCCAAGATCAATCTAGAAGACGAAGTTGGGAACGTGGCAATATCACCTGGATTCTTGCATGATCCGAAGTCTCCAGCTCATGCTTGCCAACCCAGCTCATGCTTGTCAGAGTGATATAAAAGGAAGAAAAAAGAAGAAGAGAGAGGTTCAGAAAAATTTCCCAGAAAAAGTTATACCCACACAAGAAATTCTCCAGAGAGGTGAGGAACGGAAAAATCCGAGTGATTATCCACACATACAGAAACCCTAGCACTCATATGCTAACTCTCCAAGTTATCTTCATCTGTAATGATTCACCTTCATAAGGTGTATCAAATATTGTACGTGTAAAGCTCGCAATACCACATCCTGGCTTGGTATGCCCCCAGAGTAGTCATTTCCTGACGAACTGGGTCAACAAATTCATCTTATTTACAGTTTATTTTACACGTGCATGTTTTGTTTGTGAGTCGTTCCCAAATTAGCCACATCATATTCCTCTAATAAAACGACTCGCGACAATAAATAATGATAATAATATTTATATGTTAAGATGGAATATTAATTGATTGAGTCAACTATTTCTTTTATAAAATTTTATTTAAATTATTAATACTCATGATACATCATCATTATTAACACACCAAAGTACCAAATTCTCTATATGATTGACACATTATCAAAACTTATAAAAAAATGACACATAAGCAATAAAAACTCTCTGTTAATAATATAGAGGGATTGACAACAAAGATGTAAGCATAGATACGTTAACCATAGGATTTTCAGAAACCATGCAGCTAGGCAGTGTGGATAAAGACTTGCAATGTGTACAGTATTAATTAAAAACTAAATAAATAAATGAATTAATTTCATATTTTTTTAGGACTTTTAAATTAATCGAAATTCTTTCATATAGTAGGTGATGTAATCGAATAGAATCCGCATACGAGGCGATACAAGTTTTGATCGATTTAGTCTCAATATCTTTGACAATATCTAATTTAAGTCTCAATTAGTCCGCCGAAAAAATTCAAAACTAAGTCATCTCGCCGATTGAATTTGGGGCTTACCAGCCGCGGGTGTGATTGGAGTGTTACGCGTAATTTTATGATATTTTTAGATGTCAAAATTACAAGTCATAGAGTTAAATCAACTTTTAAAAAAAAAAAAAAATTCCATGAGTTGTAATTCCAAGTGTAAAAAAAAGTTAAAAAAAATTACATGTGGTAGCCTAGTCACGCCCGTGGTCGGAAAGTCATAAATTCAATCGGCGAAACGACGTAGTTGTGAATTTTTCGGTGGACTTGGGATTTAAATTGGACATTATCAAAGATATTAGGACTAAATCGACAACAAAAAAAGTTATGTGACAAAATTATTTGAGACCAAAGTTATGAGACCAATTGTGATTTAAACTCCCAATGTTTATATGGATACACAAAGCCTCTGATGGAGTAAGATCTCACATCGTTTGGTAATTATCCATTTTATCATTATAAGTATTTTCGTTTTATTGTTGAGCATTATTTTATTTTCTTTTTCTATTTGAGTCTAAAATATTCCATAAAATATGTCTTGATATATTTTACATGTTTATATATATTTTGGTATTTTCTTGGGATTTTTGGGAACAAATTAGGTCTTTATATTTCACTATTATAAATAAGTGTCGGTTGGGTTATTGTAAAATGCGTCTTATATTCAATAAACTTATAACTTTTGGATTAATCATGTTCTTGAAATACGCTTCTTAATCTACGTCAGCCTTGGTGCAAAGTAATGCAGTCAGATTATTTGTTATATTTGTTAAATCATGCATGGAAAGAATCCCACATCATTATATTACCAACCATGACAATGTAAAAAGCAAAAATATGTGAAAACATGAGACTTCAAAAAAACATGGAGCCGCGCAGTGAGCACAAAGCGAACTATTCTTTCGCCTTTTACTAAAGAATACCGTGTGCACATTGCATTAAAACGGCATACACCAATTTTTGGAGGGACTATCTCTTAAGAGTCTAGTCCCTACAATTTAGTCTCAAAAATAGTACTCCCGTCTACCAATCTTATGTTGATGTTTTTTGTACAGATTTTAAGAAAAAAATATATAAAGTAAGAGTATTATAGGGCATTGTGGGGTCTATTTATAGATAAAGTGATTGTCTGTGAGTAGAGTACAATGACAGTTGAAGTAATTAAGTGATGGTTGGAGGATAAAGATAAAGTAACTTTTGCCAAAAATAGATTGTGCATATATAAGATTGGTGGACGGACGAATAAGACAAGTGTGCATAAGATTGGTGGACGGAGGGAGTATATAACACATTATACAATCATCAAACAAATCCAGTATTTGAACTAATATACCTTGGAGTATGGCTCATCGATATGACCCTCAAAAGTTCTATGATATAAAGCGGTGAATTTAGCTTCAAATTTTTCATCATCGAACTGGAAAAAAAAATGGACTGAATATGATACAATTATTTTAACCTGAGAACTGCCAAGTGCCAACTCTAGTCCCACATCGAAAATGGTAAGAAGATGCGAAAAGACTTTGCTATAAATGCAGAATTCTAGTATTAAATTAAGCATACATTTCTCGGCCTTTTGGCTAAGATCAAGTGTCTTATCTGTTCTTATCAGTTTAATATCTGATATGTGGTCCAATGGCCCACATGATATTAAATTTATTTTTTGTCTGGGCTTTTGCGCGTCGTCCATGCGTTGCACTACTGCATGGGCTTGGCGCACCACACCCAAATCGTAGATACAACTTTTTAACATATTTCTAAGCAATGTATTGTAAAAATTACCAAGAAAATTCCGAGTTCTTCCCTTTTTCATAGTTTGTTGAGTGAGCATTATGAATTGTACGGTACAACCTATTTTCGTGAAATGTTAAACAAGTTGTTACTAGTGCTTGATTAGAAGGTCTTTGAGAGAGGAGAATGGCGAATAAATTATTATATTTGGAGTAATGCAGTAAAATAGGGAATAATGTTTTTCAAGGACAGTAACTTTGGAGGGGTTGTGTTTTCAGGACAATAATTTTACGGGCTTGGAAATGTAGGACAATATATTTTAAAACTTGTAAATATAGGATAATATGTTTTAAAATTTATAAATATAGGACAATATGTTTTAAAAATACGTAAATGTAGGACAATCGAACACGAACCTCACATGATAGTTCATCCCGATTTGGGCTTACTCAGGCACAATTGTCCTATATTTACAGATCTTTAAAGCATATTGTCCTATATTTACATATTTTAAAACATATTGTGCTACATTTCCAAGTCCGTAGAATTATTGTCCTTAAAACACAACCCCCAAAATTATTGTCCTAGAAAAACATTTTTCCCCAGTAAAATATGGTCATTTTATTGCTCATTATATGACGAATTTCCAATTGATTTCTATACATACCGACAACAAAAAAAATTAATCCATTTTGTATTTCAGTTCATTGACTTTATTCATACTAGTTTTTTACCTACCCGTGCGTTGCACGGAAGTTATTAGTGTTGCTACATTTTATTATTTTATTATTATTTATTTTTCAATATCTCTTCAAGTTATAGATTATGAATATTCTTTTACATATTAATTGGTAATTTAATCATGAAAATGTATTTATTTTTTGCTAAATTATATATTAATTAAAATGAATTTTAATAATTATTGTGATTCACGAAATTTCAGTTGCAGAACATTCAGAAACGTAGAGCCTCCCTTTAGCACTTGACAATTTGATTTTAAAAATGGTAATTTTAAGGGGAAGGGATTCTCATTATCTAACTCATAATATCAAAAAAAAAAATTGATACAATAAATAAAACATAAATTAATAAACATGGATATAGCATTAATTATATTAGAAAAAAATTAGAAAAATAAAACAACAACCAATTGTTTTTTTTAATAATTATCACCCTTTCAAATAAAAACAATGTATATAACAAAAAATAAAATATCATAATATAATTTCAAAATTCTGAACATTTCTTGAAATACAACATGTTTTGTTGTATTATGTTCAAAACTATCATTGTTACACAACATAATCTTCAAACCACGTCGATTGGTAACCCTCGAAACTGTAACATAAAGTTGATCATGGCTAAACACCAGCTTCTTAAGATAAACTCCAACATGGAAAAAATATTTCCCTTAACTTTTATTTATAGACATAACATATGAAACAATCAACGAAAACTGACTAAGTGTAAACTTGAACGGTAACCTAGGATCAGAAGGAGTCAATGACAATTTAGGTAACAATGCTAGTTCACTGACGCTGCTACCAGTAAGAACTTTAGCTTCGATTACTCTATCACTCAACCTAATGATTACCAACCTATACATATATAAATTTTTTTTAAAAATCAATCTTATAAAAAATGATAAATATAATTAAATAATAAATTTAATATAAATAAAAGTAATAAACTAATCTGGTCACGCTACACAATCCCCTTGAATGATCTATATTTCTCAACGACATAACAAACACTCCAACTTTGAGATTAAGTTCATGGTCGGGAAGTGTTGAGATACTCAGGAGTATGAACATCAGCTAGAGAATCAAAATTGGAATCAAACCTGCAAACACTATCAGAACTGAGATACTTGCGAGACTCCTTTTGATTTAATTGAACCATGTAATCATTTATGGATCTAATAGAATCAAGTGTGGGGCAAGGATAGCTCTGTCCTGTAAAAATTTGTGATCATGCATCCTAAATTTAAAATTAGGATAAATACAATTAACAATAGAAGCAATTGGATCATCACCATCTTTCAACAAAATATCATTTGGGATGATAATATTAGTACCTGTTGAGAGTCATTTTTTATGGAGAATATTATGTGGCTAATTTGATAACAACTCACAAACAAAATAAGTACGTGTACGATATACGGTAAATAATAGGAAATTGTTGACCCAGTTCGTCAATAAATAACTACTCTGGGGGCATTCCAAGCCAGGGATGTCATATTGCGAGGTTTACATATACAATACACAATACTTCCCGTGGGGAAAACTTCTACGAAAGATGGTGATTTGGGGAGTAGGTGTGAGTACTTGGGAATTTTACTGAACTCCTCCGGATTTTTTAAAAAAAAACCTGTCTCTTGTTCATTTTTCTTCTATTTATAGTACTTTGGTAAGCATGAGCTGGTTTGGCAAGCATGAGCTGGAGACTTTGTGTCTTGCAAGAACTCATGTGATGCTGCCATGTTTTCAACTTCGTCTTCCTGGTTGACCTTCGGATTCACTTTCTTATAAGGCATTCTTTTTGTCGTCCTTATCAACTTTTGCTCGACTGATTGCTCTGCTCGCCCCTTAGACCATATCAATTTTGTACCGGAACACTGTCCTTAACGAGCATACAAGAATGACTATAATGCTCACCAGATTTGGTGAGCATACTCCCTTGGTCGACAAGTGGCGAGCATACTCGCTTGGTCTGCAAGTGGCGAACATACCTGCTTGCTCGGCAAGTGGCGAGCATACTCGTTTGGTCGGCAAGCTGGCGAGCATACTTGTTTTGTTGATAAATATTATCTAGGCGAACACCTCTCCATCAGATATGGTTATTTTAATAATTTATTGATACACGTGTCCCTCCGACGTGTACAAATTAATCGAGGTGAAAATATCGAACACAACAATACCCCCCAGCCGGGCCGCTTTGTATTCATCATGGGGGCCCGACTGTTGGATATATTGAGCGGGCCTTCGTGAGTGTCGCTTCGTCTTTTGTGTCGAATTTTCAAAATTTTTAAATCCAGCATCTATAAGAACCATTTTGCCGCCTCAGCTCTTTTTTCTTTCTCTTCATTCTCTCTTCTTTCTTTCTTCACATTCCGTCCCGTCTGAAATTTCCGGCAAGAGCACGCTTATTTCGGCGAAGGATTTCTTCCAGGTAACTACTTCGTACCCCTTTAATTCCAAATATGACTTCTCGTTCGAGTTCTACCGCTTCAATTGAGTCAAACCATCATAATTCCTCTTCCTCCTCTTACCGTCCAATCTCCCGTAGTGGTGCTAATGCGCCAGAGATGAACGCCTCGGGTTCAAGATCCCGCAGGCAAGTTCGACAACCATTTGCCATTCTTTCGTCGAATTCCGATGATGCCCTTAATGAATTAGACCAGGATTTAGCCCGCACCGATTTTTTAGATGATTCGGGTGAAGATCCTCTATCCCAACCCCAAATCGGATCTAGGGTTGTAGGTAATCAAGATGTAAATAGGGATGCCGATCATTTGAGGGAGGAAATCCCAATAACTGAAAATGTTGATGAGTCGAACAGAGGATTTGATGGCGAACAGAACATGATGCTCGATATCCCTGTTGGTCTTCCTCATAGCCCAACATATACCGAGTATAGTGCTCGCTATGATTTTGAATGGCCAGAACAACCTCATAGGACAAGTGTTGGGGAATGAGTTGCACAGATCTATTCGGGGTGAATATTTAAATACAAATTTAATTCATTAATTATTACTAGCATGAATTAATCCTATATTAATTCAAATAATAATTGCAACAACATATCATGCATATAAAAGGCCACGTAAAACCTACGCATGCGGAATCTACGGGTTTACGTGAACGTACCTCTCGGGATGGCAGTGACTTCGGTTGGACGGACTAACCAAAAGGACTTCCCAAGTATTCCCTTAGCCCTTGCTCAACTATCCGGTGGAAGGACACTCGTCGAACAATTAACAAAAGGAAAAAATAAACTTTGTTGCACCACTTATGTGGATTTGCTAATATTTCCAGCACATGGAATTGTACTTGGGAATGAACTAATCATCCCCTATTTATAAGAGGGAGGGTGGTCGAAATTTTAGTAGAAAATCAATGTGGGAAAAGACTTTTCTTGGTCACCAAGAAATCTTGAATATATCTCCTATATTCTTTTTCCCATAATTAAAATATTCCACAAAAATCCCACTTCCTCTAATAGATGGATTTTCGAAAATTTAGTGCAAGAATCCAAGATTTGGATCTTCTTGAATTTATGAGATATTCTTGTATTTCAAGAAATACATATCTTCCATAATATCTTTTCAAGAAAATCAAGAAAATCTTTCTTGCCCACTATATTTTCATCTTTTTCGAAATTTACTATATAAACAAGCTAGTGGGAGATTTCTTGAATTTAATGAGATAATCTTGTATTCCAAGAATACATATCTTCATTCCATAACAAAATTCAAAGAAAATCTTTCTCCCAACATATCTATATATTTCGAAAATAATACTTGGAAAATTAAGCAACAATATTTATTTTATTTTAATCACCTTTTCAGTTATTGGACTATTTGTTGGGCTACTCAGGGGGCCTTTAGGAGAATTAAGATTGGACCTTCTAATGGATCTTGAATATCTAATATTGAGCCACAATATAATTCAAGCCCATAAATATTAATTAATCCCACTACATAATTAATATTGCACTATCCATCTTAACCCATATTACAGTCAATATGGCTCCCAGTCATTATTTCCCGTGTTTAAGATTATCTAGCCCATTAATTAATTCAAGCCACTGAAATAGCTTTCCGTTAATTAATATATTTTGTCCTTGGTTGAGGAAAGGTTCAACATTATTATCCATACCGGAAACAAATTCCACTTGCAAGATTTGGTATGATAAAGTTTATGAACCTCCCAAGGGGGCAAATCAAGCAAGCGTACTTGCACACGATTCTTCGTATTAAATCTTAGCAATCACATGTCACCAATAATATTGCCCAAGATAAAAAGTATTGAATCTCTCGATTATTTACCCATGATAAGTCAAAGCAATAGTTACCAATCCCACGTGATCCTATTTAAGGGGCGAAGGTTAAGAACAACGAACCACCGAGGTCTAATTCTTCCTTGTTCGATTAAAAGAATTTATCCTCCCGTGGTCCTATTCAACAAGATCGATCATGCACTAGTGTAATCTCTTGGTCAAGACAAACCAATCTGAGCCTTACACCTAAACCTTTCGTGATGGGTTGTTCATTTCCATCTAGGTCGTGAATGGCGTACTTTTAGTTACAAAGAGATCGTTAATTTAATCTTACGTGATCCGGTATCACTAAATTAACTACAATGTAACACGTCAATTTATTGAGCAGTTATGCGAAGAAATATATGTAACATTCAATCATATTTAAAGCATCGGTGATAAACAATTTATTTCAAAGAAATAAGTCTCGAAATTCATTTAGATTATACAAAGTAAAAAGCATACTTTTTCAAGATAATCCCAACAATCTCCCACTTATACTCAAAGTCCGCTTTTAAGTATACTACAACACGTCTCGAGTAGTCCGTGACATCTAATGTCACCTACACGAACCCTAATAAATTCTCCCACTTATACTCAAAAAGAGTTAGCAAATGTCTTGACACCCATTCCACTCACATGTCTCTCGAATGTATTCAGAGGCGGGGCGCTTTTGTGAATGGATCTCGCTAGGGTTGTCCTCGACGCTATCTTTGCCACATCTATATCTCCTCTCTTAACGATTTCTCGTATAAGATGTCTTTCCTTTAATGTGTTTGTTTGACTCGTGGACTCTTGGTTCTCTTGAATTTGCAACTGCCCCTAGCATATATTGCTAGACAAATTCAGAACACCATCCAAGTCCACTAAGAAGATCTAGAGCCCAATCGGTTCTTTCACCGCTTCTTCTGGCGAAAGAACTTACCCGACTTCCATGGTTGAGTTAGTGATGCATTTCTGCTTCACACTCGTCCATTTGATGGCTACCCTTCCCAAATGGAAAACACACTAACTGAGGCAGATAATTTATGGAATCTAAATCTGATTTGAAATCCGAGTCCGTGTAGCTGATGGGGATTGGAGTATCTGATCGATAAATCAACATTCTATCCCAGTTCTTTTTCGGACACTTTGAATGTTTTTAATCGTAGTCGATCGCTTTTCACTGGTTACTTTGATATCTTGCCTCCATGCCTATGGCAAAGCAGATATCCTGTCTCGTACACAGCAATGCATACATAAGGTTTCCGACAGCCGAAGCACAAGGAATACCTTTCATGTCATTTATCCCCTTTTCGTTTTAGGGAACAATTTCTTGGATAGATGGATTCCAAGTCTGAAAGGTACGAATCCTTTCTTGGAATCTTGCATGCTGAAGCGTTTCAAGACAGTATCTATGTATGAAGCTTGCGATAAGCCTATCATCCTTTTCTTACGATCTCGAGTGATCTTGATCCCAAGGATGTGTCCGGCTTCCCCTAAGTCCTTCATATCAAACTGTTTTGAAAGCCATGCCCTTACGTCTGATAACACCTTCACATCGTTCCCGATGATCAGAATATCATCTACGTATAGTACTAAGAATACCAATGCAGTTCCGACACGCTTTTTATACACACAACTTTCAAACTCATTTTGATCAAACCCATAAGACTTTATAACATGATCAAAACATTGATTCCAAGCTCTGGATGCCTGTTTGAGTCCGTAAATGGACTCCTTGAGCTTACAAACAAGATGTTCTTGACCTGTTTCAATGAAACCTTGGGGTTGTTGCATATAGATCTCTTCATCAAGACTTCCTTTAAGGAAAGCTGTCTTGACATCCATTTGCCATATTTCAAAATCGAAATGCGCAGCAATCGATAAGAGAATACGGATGGACTTAAGCATGGCTACGGGGGAAAAAGTTTCCTCATAATCGATCCCTTCTTTCTGAGTATAACCTTTCGCCACTAGTCTTGCTTTAAAGGTTTCAAAATCAACACGCTGCTCATCATTAAATTTCCTTATATAAACTTCATACTTCATCCTTAGTTCAACTCTATTATACGATAACCCAATCAAAATCATCCTATTATGGGATATTATAATATTATCAATAACTTTCACAGGCATCCCATCAAAATCATGTGAACTCTTACCAAGAGAACACAACATATTATCTTATTCTAAGACAACAGTTCTTGATCTCATCATCCGTCATTCTCAATTCTACAAACATAAGAAGAAGGAAAGATCATCATTAAAAAGCATATATAAAGAAATAAATATTTTTTTAATAAAATATTAAACAATTTTTTAATAAAATATTAAACAATTTTTTAATATGATAATATATATAACAGTAATATAAAAAAAACATTATTTAAAACACTAAAATAATATACTGGTAATTATATAATTATGATTGATTATAACAAAATGTCTAAATAAGAAAAGTGTGCAAATAACTTTAGTTCAGAAGAATAAAGAAAGTGTGCGAATAATCATGGGACAGAGAGAGTATAATTTAAAGAATGTATAATATAAAAAATAAACAAATACCTGGATATCGCATTATTTTTCTTCTCTTGTAAAAAATTTCGTCTGACGGATATTTCCAACATTTATCTCATATCAAATGTATTATTTAAAGATTCGAAAGTGAGAAAAGTAACAAAAATAGATCTCAATGAAGATGCAGAGGCCCAGACGCTAGCCTGTTCAAGTCCATCAACTTATTCTCTATCATCATCCAACAACCCCCTATCAAAGCACGCATCACAAAATGTGGCATAAATTATTCCTCAATAACTACATTCAACAAAATCCTTAGATAATAAGCCTCACCAGTACCAGGTGGTACATGACAAATACAACCAATAACAAACCCCTTCTGCTTGGGTTCCCACGTCCTTGATTTTTTTTTTTAAATTGAGGAATTTTAGAGTATGTCTATTAAATAGCTTTATCATAATTCTTATTCAATTCAAACCAAACTAAAAACATGCTAGTATTCACACTTGGTCTGCCCAAAACAGAATTTAATGAATTTGTATATCTAAACAGAACATTCTATTTTTTTGGAAGATAAAATGTCAAACGTTCAACAGATGGATAGTTGTAGTTAATTTCAAAACCAAATAATAGAAGCTTCACACGGCGAAATATACCTACTATCATAAAACATCTTGATCTCATCAATATCTGTTGTGTGATTAGACTCCCCATTATTTTCAACAAAAGTAGCAATCACACGATCATGATCCTTGTTGATATACTTGAATACGTATTTAATGACGCTAGATTGATTGCACCATTCAACATTAATATGTGCACCGCATTTTAAAAGAAGATATCTGTTATGAGGAATAACATATCTATCGGGTTCATTATATGACGAATTTCCAATTGATTTCTATACATACCGACAAGAAAAAAAATTAATCCATTTTGTATTTCAGTTCATTGACTTTATTCATATTAAATGTTGGGGTGGGAAATTGGGTTCAACATTCTGTGCTCAACTACATTACTAGTGTTTAGTTGTTTACTTGGATAATAATGATGAACCGTTCCTTGACCAAGGACAAAAGATATTAATTAATGGAAAGTTGTTTCAGTGGCTTGAATTAATTAATGGGCTAGATAATCTTAAACACGGAAAATAATGACCGGGAGCCATATTGACTGTAATATGGGTTAAGATGGATAGTGCAATATTAATTATGTAGTGGGATTAATTAATATTTATGGGCTTGAATTATATTGTGGCTCAATATTAGATATTCAAGGTCCATTAGAAGGTCCAATCTTAATTCTCCTAATGGCCCCCTAAGTAGCCCAACATATAGTCCAATAACTGAAAAGGTGATTAAAATAAATATTGTTGCTTAATTTTCCAACTAAATTTCGAAAATCATAGATATGTTGGGAGAAAGATTTTCTTTGAATTTTGTTATGGAATGAAGATATGTATTCTTGGAATACAAGATTATCTCATTAAATTCAAGAAATCTCCCACTAGGTTATCTATGATGTGATTTTCGAAAAATTAGAAAATATAGTAGGCAAGAAAGATTTTCTTGATTTTCTTGAAAAGATATTATGGAAGATATGTATTTCTTGAAATACAAGAATATCTCATAAATTCAAGAAGATCCAAATCTTGGATTCTTGACCCCAATATTTTCGAAAATTTCATAGCAAATAGAGAAGGTGGGATTTTGTAGAATATTATAATTATGGGAAAAAGAATATAGGAGATATATTCAAGATTTCTTTAAGATCAAGAAAAGATTTTTCCACATTATTTTAGACCTAAATTTTCGACCACCTGGCCTCTATAAATAGGGGATGAATGTTTCATTCCCAGTAACACACGAAAATTGGTTTTTCGGAAAAATATCAGCGTCGATAAAATATCAAATATTTTGTAACGTCGACAGATTGTATTTTTTTGAAAAACGACAATTGTGAGTAGTGTACAATTCCATGTGCTGGAAAAATTAGTAAATCCACAAAGGTGGTGCAACATATTTTATTTTCCTTTTGTTAAATCGTTCACAAGAATCCTTCCACCGATGGTCGAACGAGGGCTAAGGGAATACTTGGGAAGTCCTTACGGTTAGTCTATTCAGCCACACCGTTGCCATCCCAAGAGGTATGTTCACGTAAACTAGAATTCCGCATGCGTAGGTTTTACGTGAATTGTTATATGCATGATATGTTGTTGGATTATTATTTGAATTAATATAGGATTAATTCATGCTAGTAATAATTAAAGAATTAAATTTGTATTTAAATATTCACCTCGAATAGATCTGTGCAACTCATTCCCCAACAGATATCTGTTATGAGGAACAACATATCTATTGGGTTCATTATATGACAAATTTCCAATTGATTTCTATACATACCGACAAGAAAAAAAATTAATCCATTTTGTATTTCAGTTCATTGACTTTATTCATATTAAATGTTGGGGTGGGAAATTGGGTTCAACATTCTGTGCTCAACTACATTACTAGTGTTTAGTTGTTTACTTGGATAATAATGATGAACCGTTCCTTGACCAAGGACAAAAGATATTAATTAATGGAAAGTTGTTTCAGTGGCTTGAATTAATTAATGGGCTAGATAATCTTAAACACGGGAAATAATGACCGGGAGCCATATTGACTGTAATATGGGTTAAGATGGATAGTGCAATATTAATTATGTAGTGGGATTAATTAATATTTATGGGCTTGAATTATATTGTGGCTCAATATTAGATATTCAAGGTCCATTAGAAGGTCCAATCTTAATTCTCCTAAAGGCCCCCTAAGTAGCCCAACATATAGTCCAATAACTGAAAAGGTGATTAAAATAAATATTGTTGCTTAATTTTCCAACTAAATTTCGAAAATCATAGATATGTTGGGAGAAAGATTTTCTTTGAATTTTGTTATGGAATGAAGATATGTATTCTTGGAATACAAGATTATCTCATTAAATTCAAGAAATCTCCCACTAGGTTATCTATGATGTGATTTTCGAAAAATTAGAAAATATAGTAGGCAAGAAAGATTTTCTTGATTTTCTTGAAAAGATATTATGGAAGATATGTATTTCTTGAAATACAAGGATATCTCATAAATTCAAGAAGATCCAAATCTTGGATTCTTGACCCCAATATTTTCGAAAATTTCATAGCAAATAGAGAAGGTGGGATTTTGTAGAATATTATAATTATGGGAAAAAGAATATAGGAGATATATTCAAGATTTCTTTAAGATCAAGAAAAGATTTTTCCACATTATTTTAGACCTAAATTTTCGACCACCTGACCTCTATAAATAGGGGATGAATGTTTCATTCCCAGTAACACACGAAAATTGGTTTTTCGGAAAAATATCAGCGTCGATAAAATATCAAATATTTTGTAACGTCGACAGATTGTATTTTTTTGAAAAACGACAATTGTGAGTAGTGTACAATTCCATGTGCTTGAAAAAATAGTAAATCCACAAAGGTGGTGCAACATATTTTATTTTCCTTTTGTTAAATCGTTCACAAGAATCCTTCCACCGGATAGTCGAACGAGGGCTAAGGGAATACTTGGGAAGTCCTTACGGTTAGTCTATTCAGCCACACCGTTGCCATCCCAAGAGGTATGTTCACGTAAACTAGAATTCCGCATGCGTAGGTTTTACGTGAATTGTTATATGCATGATATGTTGTTGGATTATTATTTGAATTAATATAGGATTAATTCATGCTAGTAATAATTAAAGAATTAAATTTGTATTTAAATATTCACCTCGAATAGATCTGTGCAACTCATTCCCCAACAGATATCTGTTATGAGGAACAACATATCTATCGGGTTCATTATATGACGAATTTCCAATTGATTTCTATACATACCGACAAGAAAAAAAAATAATCCATTTTGTATTTCAGTTCATTGACTTTATTCATATTAAATGTTGGGGTGGGAAATTGGGTTCAACATTCTGTGCTCAACTACATTACTAGTGTTTAGTTGTTTACTTGGATAATGATGATGAACCGTTCCTTGACCAAGGACAAAAGATATTAATTAATGGAAAGTTGTTTCAGTGGCTTGAATTAATTAATGGGCTAGATAATCTTAAACACAGGAAATAATGACCGGGAGCCATATTGATTGTAATATGGGTTAAGATGGATAGTGCAATATTAATTATGTAGTGGGATTAATTAATATTTATGGGCTTGAATTATATTGTGGCTCAATATTAGATATTCAAGGTCCATTAGAAAGTCCAATCTTAATTCTCCTAATGGCCCCCTAAGTAGCCCAACATATAGTCCAATAACTGAAAAGGTGATTAAAATAAATATTGTTGCTTAATTTTCCAACTAAATTTCGAAAATCATAGATATGTTGGGAGAAAGATTTTCTTTGAATTTTGTTATGGAATGAAGATATGTATTCTTGGAATACAAGATTATCTCATTAAATTCAAGAAATCTCCCACTAGGTTATCTATGATGTGATTTTCGAAAAATTAGAAAATATAGTAGGCAAGAAAGATTTTCTTGATTTTCTTGAAAAGATATTATGGAAGATATGTATTTCTTGAAATACAAGGATATCTCATAAATTCAAGAAGATCCAAATCTTGGATTCTTGACCCCAATATTTTCGAAAATTTCATAGCAAATAGAGAAGGTAGGATTTTGTGGAATATTATAATTATGGGAAAAAGAATATAGGAGATATATTCAAGATTTCTTGAAGATCAAGAAAAGATTTTTCCACATTATTTTAGACCTAAATTTTCGACCACCTGACCTCTATAAATAGGGGATGAATGTTTCATTCCCAGTAACACACGAAAATTGGTTTTTCGGAAAAATATCAGCGTCGATAAAATATCAAATATTTTGTAACGTCGACAGATTGTATTTTTTTGAAAAACGACAATTGTGAGTAGTGTACAATTCCATGTGCTTGAAAAAATAGTAAATCCACAAAGGTGGTGCAACATATTTTATTTTCCTTTTGTTAAATCGTTCACAAGAATCCTTCCACCGGATAGTCGAACGAGGGCTAAGGGAATACTTGGGAAGTCCTTACGGTTAGTCTATTCAGCCACACCGTTGCCATCCCAAGAGGTATGTTCACGTAAACTAGAATTCCGCATGCGTAGGTTTTACGTGAATTGTTATATGCATGATATGTTGTTGGATTATTATTTGAATTAATATAGGATTAATTCATGCTAGTAATAATTAAAGAATTAAATTTGTATTTAAATATTCACCTCGAATAGATCTGTGCAACTCATTCCCCAACAGATATCTGTTATGAGGAACAACATATCTATTGGGTTCATTATATGACGAATTTCCAATTGATTTCTATACATACCGACAAGAAAAAAAAATAATCCATTTTGTATTTCAGTTCATTGACTTTATTCATATTAAATGTTGGGGTGGGAAATTGGGTTCAACATTCTGTGCTCAACTACATTACTAGTGTTTAGTTGTTTACTTGGATATAGATACATTGAAAAGAATCCCACATCACTATATTATCAACCTTGACATTGAAAACAACATAAATATGTGAACACAGGTGATTCAAAAACTAATGCAGCCACGCAGCGAGCACAAAGCGAACTATTCTTTCGCCTTTTACTAAAGAATACCGTGTGCACGTTGCATTAAAGCGGCATACACCCATTTTTGGAGGGACTGTGTCTTATGAGATTGGTCCTATAATTTAGTCTAAATTATTATCGATATAAGCTACAATTTTATGATCTTTTGTGTGCGAAGACATTACCTATTTTTCTTTTCTTTCTAAATAAATAATTATTCTCGTGTTCATGCAATGTAAATGTACGTCATTGTGAAATATGCCGTTTTATCATTATTTTAGCTAAAGAACCACAAATTAGAATCCCACATCGAAAACAATAAGAAGATGTGAAGAGACATTGCTATAAATTGGAAAGTCGAGAGTTGAATTAAGCATACCTTTCTCGGCCTTTTGGCTAAGATCAAGTGTAGTATCTGTTCTTATCAGTTTAATATCTGATATGTGGGTCATTGGCCCACACGATATTAAATTTATTTTTTAAGGGGTAAGGCCCACCAAGGTAGCTTGCTGCCTGGGCCTTTCGCGTTGCCCATGCGTTGCACTACTGCACGGGCCTGGCGCACCCCACCAAATCATAGTTTTATAACATATTTTTATTTTGGGCAAAGTACCTTAGGCTACGAAAACTAAAATCATTTTCCTCTTCGATCGATTTATTTGGCTAAGCGATCTCGTTCAAATGATTCACTATATATGGAATTTAGTTGAGAACCTTCCCCAAAACCAATTGTCTTTCCACCAAATGGTATTTCAGAGCGGGATAGATCAGATAACTACATGATATCTCTCAATGATGTATCGAATGCTTCAATATAATGTCTGTGAACCATTGGAACTTCATCCCAAACTATGAGTTTGCACCGAATCAAAAGTTCAGTTAGGTGATTACCTTGCTTAATGTTACACATAGAATTCTCCAGACAATTGATTGGAATGCAAAATCTAGAATGTGTTGTACTTCCACCAGGAAGCAAAAGTGATGTTATGCCACTGGATGCTATATTCTATACACCTTCAGATCGCAGTCCAGCAGATAGTGTTTTCCATAAAAAAAAAATTCCCAGTACCTCCATAACCCTATACAAAAAACATCCACCAAAATCTGACGATACTGGTCTAATTATTTTATCAAAAACAACATGCTGCTCATCATTAAATTTCCTTATATAAATTTCATACTTCATCCTTAGTTCAACTCTATTATACGATAACCCAGTCAAAATCATCCTATTATGGGATATTATAATATTATCAATAACTGTCACAGGAATCCCATCAAAATCATGTAAACTATTACCAAGAGAACACAACATATTATCTTATTCTAAGACAACAGTTCTTGATCTCATCATCCGTCATTCTCAATTCTACAAACATAAGAAGAAGGAAAGATCATCATTAAAAAGCATACATAAAGAAATAAATAATTTTTTAATAAAATATTAAACAATTTTTAATAAAATATTAAACAATTTTTTAATATGATAATATATATAATAGTAATATAAAAAAAACATTATTTAAAACACTAAAATAATATACTGGTAATTATATAATTATGATTGATTATAACAAAATGTCTAAATAAGAAAAGTGTGCAAATAACTTTAGTTCAGAAGAATAAAGAAAGTGTGTGAATAATCATGGGACAGAGAGAGTATAATTTAAAGAATGTATAATATAAAAAATAAACAAATACCTGGATATCGCATTATTTTTCTTCTCTTGTAAAAAATTTCATCTGACGGATATTTCCAACGTTTATCTCATATCAAATGTATTATTTAAAGATTCCAAAGTGAGAAAAGTAACAAAAAGAGATCTCAATGAAGATGCAGAGGCCCAGACGCTAGCCTGTTCAAGTCCATCAACTTATTCTCTATCATCATCCAACAACCCCCTATCAAAGCACGCATCACAAAATGTGGCATAAATTATTCCTCAATAACTACATTCAACAAAATCCTTAGATAATAAGCCTCACCAGTACCAGGTGGTACATGACAAATACAACCAATAACAAACCCCTTCTGCTTGGGTTCCCACGTCCTTTTTTTTTTTTTTTTTAAATTGAGGAATTTGAGTGTATGTCTATTAAACAGCTTTATCATAATTCTTATTCAATTCAAACCAAACAAAAAACATGCTAGTATTCACACTTGGTCTGTCCAAAACAGAATTTAATGAATTTGTATCTCTAAACATAACATTCTATTTTTTTGGAAGATAAAATGTCAAACGTTCAACAGATGGATAGTTGTAGTTAATTTCAAAACCAAATAATAGAAGCTTCACACGGCGAAATATACCTACTATCATAAAACATCTTGATCTCATCAATATCTGTTGTGTGATTAGACTCCCCATTATTTTCAACAAAAGTAGCAATCACACGATCATGATCCTTGTTGATATACTTGAATACGTATTTAATGACGCTAGATTGATTGCACCATTCAACATTAATATGTTGGGATTATCTTTGATTTTTAAAGAAGATATCTCTTGAAATATGAGGAATAACATATCTATCGGGTTCATTATATTTAGATACCAATTTCCAATTGATTTCTATACATACCGTTGAAGAGAAAAAAAATAATCCATTTTGTATTTCAGGTTCATTGACTTTATTCATATTAAATGTTGGGGTGGGAAATTGGGTTCAACATTCTCGGAGAGATTCAATACTCAACTACATTACTAGTGTTTAGTTGTTTACTTGGATAATGATGATGAACCGTTCCTTGACCAAGGACAAAAAGATATTAATTAATGGAAAGTTGTTTGGATAATAATGTTGAACCGCTTGAATTAATTAATGGGCTGTTTAATCTTAAACACGAGGGCTATAATGAAACACGGAGCCATATTGATTGTAATATGGGTTAAGATGGATAGTGCAATATTAATTATGTAGTGGGATTAATTAATATTTATGGGCTTGAATTATATTGTGGCTCAATATTAGATATTCAAGGTCCATTAGAAAGTCCAATCTTAATTCTCCTAATGGCCCCCTAAGTAGCCCAACATATAGTCCAATAACCGAAAAAGGTGATTAAAATAAATATTGTTGCTTAATTTTTCCAACTAAATTTCGAAAATCATAGATATGTTGGGAGAAAGATTTTCTTTGAATTTTGTTATGGAATGAAGATATGTATTCTTGGAATACAAGATTATCTCATTAAATTCAAGAAATCTCCCACTAGGTTATCTATGATGTGATTTTCGAAAAATTAGAAAATATAGTAGGCAAGAAAGATTTTCTTGATTTTCTTGAAAAGATATTATGGAAGATATGTATTTTTTGAAATACAAGAATATCTCATAAATTCAAGAAGATCCAAATCTTGGATTCTTGACCCCAATATTTTCGAAAATTCCATAGCTAATAGAGAAGGTAGGATTTTGTGGAATATTATAATTATGGGAAAAAGAATATAGGAGATATATTCAAGATTTCTTGAAGATCAAGAAAAGATTTTTCCACATTATTTTAGACCTAAATTTTCGACCACCTGACCTCTATAAATAGGGGATGAATGTTTCATTCCCAGTAACACACGAAAATTGGTTTTTCGGAAAAATATCAGCGTCGATAAAATATCAAATATTTTGTAACGTCGACAGATTGTATTTTTTTGAAAAACGACAATTGTGAGTAGTGTACAATTCCATGTGCTGGAAAAATTAGTAAATCCACAAAGGTGGTGCAACATATTTTATTTTCCTTTTGTTAAATCGTTCACAAGAATCCTTCCACCGGATAGTCGAACGAGGGCTAAGGGAATACTTGGGAAGTCCTTACGGTTAGTCTATTCAGCCACACCGTTGCCATCCCAAGAGGTATGTTCACGTAAACTCGTAGAATTCCGCATGTGTAGGTTTTACGTGAATTGTTATATGCATGATATGTTGTTGGATTATTATTTGAATTAATATAGGATTAATTGATGCTAGTAATATTTAAGAATTAAATTTGTATTTAAATATTCACCTCGAATAGATCTGTGCAACTCATTCCCCAACAATCGGTATCGAGCCCACGGTTTAAGACTCTCGAAATTTTAAATTGTAATTTAATTATGGACATTAAATTTTAAATTGGATAGTAGAATTGCTAGATCTATTTTGCGGTATCCAATTGTCATGGAATTTAATGTGTTTGTTTATGCATGCATATAAACCGTGGTTTTAATTGATTAGTTCGGATTCGTTTTTGCCTCGTGAGAAAATCCACGAGTAGACTAGGATTTGTTTGATTTGATCAATGTAATAGACTAGTCTAGATCTAGGTTTATTTATTTTTTGTAAATAAATTGTAACCGGATCGGAAACGAAGAGAAGACGGCGAATTAGAGGACAAAAATCCGTCGAGAACCCGGGGTAGGGGCGCTACCGGCACGACGGGCGCGGTGGCGAGGCCGAGGCCTTTTAGAAAGCACGCGCTGAATAATGGGCCTCGCCGACGGGTGGCGCCTAGCGGGCCTTAGCGACTGCGGCCGCGAGATCTTCTGCCGAAAGCGACGGACGGACGCGGATGCCGCTGGGACGCTGGCGCCGCCTTGAGGTCAGCGGCGGTGAAGTGGCGGGCGAAGCGCCCATGTGATACGCTGCGTCGCTTCCGAGGACTGTGCCGCCGCCGAGATATGTCTTTGGCGCGTCTTAGGCACCTTGCGGGCGCTGACCAGCCGGCGTGCGCTAAGGCCGAGGCCGGTCTAGGCAAGTGGCTTCGGATCTTGAGCGTCGATCCCGCGAGCTACTTAAGCGTGGCATTTCGAGACGGAGTATTTTTTAAGACGACGAAAGTGGGAGAAATTCGAGATTGTTTTTTCAAAATCAAGCCAAGAAAATCAAACCATGACAATTGGATAATTTGTGCCCAATATGTTTATTTTTCTGTTTGCTTGATTTATTTTGTGCTATCTTATGCTTTATTTAATTTGTTTAAATGTGTTTGCATGAGAGTTGCCAAATGAAAAATCTCACCTTCAAAAATTACTAAGTATGTTTAAATAATTAATTGACAATTTTATTCCGGATAATAAAATTGAATTAATTTTGACCTCCATGATTTATTTATTTGTGAATTCTTTTGGAGAAATTCCCCCCACGGGACGGTCAAAAGATAGTTTTCACATGAATGAATTCCAAGTGGATGATTGTGGGTTATTACTAGTGGCGACGATGACCCTCCCCACGAGGCTCATTCAAAGTGAAATAATAATCCTGTATTTAAACATGGTTATTATGTAGGTATAAAATTGATATGCATATACTTCCCCGAAGTCCCTGTCAATTTTATATTGGTCAAGTGGGAGCCAACTATTAATCTGGATATTAAAGGTTTGTAATTGTTCTTGTTTGTAACTTGCTTAAATGTGCTTAAATAATGACCCACCCCACGTGGCTTATTTAAACTGTTTTGAGATGTTGGCTGATGCATGTTCATATTTTTTTTGAGATTTTAAATATAATGCATGTGATCAAATCTTGTGATATACTTGTGCTTATGCATATAGTTATTTATTTCGATTCAAAGATGTCGTTACCTTTTTAATCCACTGTTATTATACTTAAAGTCAATACAATATGGAAACTATATTGATTGGAAACGAAAATTATAATTGTCCTAACTGCACAAAAGCACAAGTGGAATTTTGACACACCAAAATTAGGTGAGCCAACTGACGAGTCAAAACATGCGGGACTCGTCGGATCACCTTCTTGAGAGATGTCGCCGCCATTTAATGGTGGAGGGCAAACCCGTAAGGATTACGTCCTCAAAATAGATGGCCCATCTGAACAAACTTGAGATTCTCGAGTCGCAGTTATGATCTGGAGACTCAGATAAATTTGGTACTTCATTCTCTGCCCAAAAAGTTTTTGAGCATTTTGGCCTCGCTAGCTAATTTGTTGCAAGCTTTTGGTCTCGGCAGAGATGTTGATAAGGCATCAAACTCAAGTTTTTGACAAGTGGTGGTCCGCCTTCATCTTCTAGGCCAAGGAGGCAAGAAAAAAGAGGGACCAAAGGCCATAAGCAATAAAACTCAATCAAAGCTGCCAAGGCAATGGTAAGATGAGGAATGTTTGTTGTGTCAAGGAAAATCCAAAGAGGAAGTGCTTAAGTCTGCGGTGAGAGGACAATGGAGGTTTTGCTGTTCCAACCCCAAAAGGGGACACGACGAAAAAGGTAACTCTCACGCACTAGTTGTTTAAACTTGTTTAGCGGCGATACTACTTCTCATTCGTGGGTGGTTGATACGAGATCCACTAATCATGTTGGCTTCACGGGTTTCAAACGGACCCGACAACTTAGTGGGAGTGAGATCCTCATCACACCGGGCGATCTTCGAGAGTGGCAAAAGCGATGGGAGAAGTGCACCTATCTTTTGAAGATAAAGTTTTTTTTTTTGAGATTATCTTTATGTTCCCGTTTTTAGAAAGAATTCACTTTCGGTTTCTAAAATTCGATTAAAGGACACTAAGTTTCTTCAAATAAGAATGACATCATTTCTTGAAATGATGAGTGTATATGTTACGGGACATTGATGGAAAATCTCTATACAATTAACTATGCACACCACTCATGAAATGATCCTATAACACATCAACTATTTCAGACAAAAGAAAAAGTGAACGAGACACTTCTTTGGCATCTAAGATTGGGTCATATAAATCCAAAGAGGATCCAAAGGTTGGTGAAAGACGGTTCACCGGAGTTTCTCCAAGTTGAATGAATTCCAACCTCGCGAATCATGTTTGGAGGGGTAAAATGACCAAGAGGGCAATTGGAGCCAAGGGGAATAGAGCCAAAGAAGTGTTAGAGATCGTTCACACAGATGTATGTGGTCCAATGTCAACCAAAGCAAGAGGAGGTTATGAGTATTTTGTCACTTTTATTGATGATTACTCAAGAATGCGGTTACATTTTTTCTTATGAAGCATAAATCGAGACCTTTGAGAAATTCAAAGAATTAATGGCTCAAACAGAGAATCATAGGGAAAAACGTATCAAGTCTCTACGATCTGATCATGGAGGCGAATACCTCAAATGATGAGTTTTTGAACTACTTATCTCATGAAGGATTGCATCCCACTCATCGCAAACCCCTCAACAAAATGGGGTTGCAGAGCGAAAAACATAACTCTTTTGGAAATGGTTAGATCTATGATGAGTTATCGCGGGATCTTCCCAAGTCGTTACGGGGTCATGCCTTGGAAACAAAGCAGACTTACATTCTCGAACTTGGTGCCATCCAAATCGGTTCCCGAACTCCCAAAGAATTGTGGACCCAGCGCAAGCCTAGTATGAGACACATGAGAATTTGGGGTGTCCGCCTACGTGTTGGACAAGGAAGCCGTAAATTGGATCCTCGATCGAATTAAAATTTTTGTAGGATACCCCCGAGGAACAAAAGGGTGTATGTTCTATGGTCCCGAAGATCAAAAGGTGGTCATCGGCACCCACTTTAGATTTTTGGAAGAAGACTATATGAACCAAAAAAAAACCAAAGAGTGAGATTACCTTAAATGAAATTTAAGAAGGCAAACCTCGATGCCAACTGTATTAGATGATATACCAAACGACACACTTTCTGCAACCGAGCCTCGTCAGAGTGGGAGGGTTGTAAGAACGACCGAGAGATTCATGGGAAGAGGAGAGTCCTCGGACTTGATTCCTGGACAAGACGAATCAAACCCATGGACATATGACGAGGCACTCCAAGATAAGGATGCAGATTCTTGGCAAACAGCAATGAAAGCCGAAATGGGTTCTATGCTTCATAATAGAGTGTGGGAGCTAGTCGAACCACTTAATGGGGTCAAACCCATTGGATACAAGTGGGTATATAAGAGAAAAAGAGGACCGGACTGGAGGGTGGAAACCTTCAAAGCAAGACTAGTGGCGAAAGGTTATACTCAGAAAGAAGGGATCGATTATAAGGAAACTTTTTCACCCGTAGCCATGCTTAAGTCTATCCGTATTGTCTTATCGATTGCTGTGCATTTCGTTGAAATCTGGCAAATGGATGTCAAGACAGCTTTCCTTAACGGAAGTCTTGATGAAGAGATCTATATGCAACAACCCCAAGGTTTCATTGAAACAGGCCAAGAACACCTAGTTTGTAAGCTCAAGAGGTCCATTTACGGACTCAAACAGGTATCCAGAGCTTGGAACCAATGTTTTGATCATGTTATAAAGTCTTATGGGTTCGATCAAAACAAGTTTGAAAGTTGTGTGTATAAGAAGCGTGTCGGAACTGCATTGGTATTCTTAGTACTATACATAGAAGACATTCTGATCATCGGGAACGATGTGAAGGTGTTATCAGACGTAAGGGCATGGCTTTCAAAACAGTTTGATATGAAAGACTTAGGGAAAGCCGGACACATCCTTGGGATCAAGATAACTCGAGATCGCAAGAAAAGGATGATCGGGTTATCGTAAGTTTCATACATAGACACTGTCTTGAAACGATTCAGCATGCAAGATTCCAAGAAAGGATTTGTACCTTTCAGACTTGGAATCCATCTATCCAAGAAAATGTCCCCTAAGACACAAAAGGAGATGACTTAAAAGACATTCCTTGTGCTTCGGCTGTCGGAAACCTTATGTATGCAATGCTGTGTACGAGACCGGACATCTGCTTTGCCGTAGGCATGGTAGCAAGATATCAAAGTAACCCAGGGAAAGAGCATTGGTCGACAGTTAAAAACATTATGAAGTATCTTAAAAGAACTCGGGATAGAATGTTGATTTATCAGTCAGTTACTCCAATCCCCATCGGCTACAAGGACTCGGATTTCCAATCAGACTTAGATTCTAGAAACTATCTGCCTCAGTTAGTGTGTTTCCATTTGGGAAGTGTAGTCATCAAATGGACGAGTGTGAAGCAGAAATGCATCACTGACTCAACCATGGAAGTTGGGTAAGTAGCTGCTTGTGAAGCAGTGAAAGAACCGATTTGGCTCTAGACCTTCTTAGTGGACTTGGATGGAGTTCCGAATTTGTCTAGCAATATTTGCTAGGGGCAGTTGCAAATTCAAGGGAACCAAGAGTCCACGAGTCAAACAAGCACACTAAAGGAAAGACATCTTATACGAGAAATCGTTAAGAGAGAGATATAGATGTGGCAAAGATAGCGTCTAAGGACAACCTAGCAGATTCATTCACAAAGGGTCTGCCTCTGAATACATTCGAGAGACATGTGGAAGGAATGGGTGTCAAGACCGTTGTCAATCTGCTTTGAGTATAAGTGGGAGAAATTATTAGGTTCGTGTAGGTGACATTAGATGTCACGGACTACACGAGACATGTTGTAGTATACTTAAAAGCAGACTTTGAGTATAAGTGGGAGATTGTTGGGATTATACTGGAAAGTATGCTTTTACTTTGTATAATCGAAACTGAATTTTCGATCGATTCTTGAAATAAATTGTTTATCACTGATGCTTTAAATATTATCGAATGTTACATATATTTACTGCATAATTGTTCAATAAGTCGTACGTGTTACATTGTAGTTAATTTAGTGATACGAGATCACAGAAGATTAAATTAATCCCCCTTGTAACTAAAAAAAGTACGCTATTCACGACCTAGATGGAAATGAACAACCCATCGTGAAAAGGTTGAAGTGTAAAGGCTCGATTGGCTTGTCTTGACCAAGAGATTACACTAGTGCATGACCGATGCATTTGAATAGGACCCTACAGGAGGATAAATTCTTGAGAATCGAACAAGGAAGAATTAGACCTCAGTGGTTCATTATTTCTTAATCTCCGTTCCTTAAATAGGATCATGTGGGATTGGTAACTATTGCTTTGACTTATCATGGGTAGCGAATCAGAGAGATTCAATACTTTTTTTCTTGGGCAATATTATTAGTCACATGTGATTGCTAAGATTTATCTGAAGAATCGTAATGCAAAACGCTTTTGTTCGATTTGCCCCCTTGAGGTTCATAAGCTTTATCATACCAAATCTTGCAAGTGGAATTAGTTTCCGGTATGGATAATAATGTTGAACCGTTCCTTGACCAAGGACAAAAGATATTAATTAATGGAAAGTTGTTTCAGTGGCTTGAATTAATTAATGGGCTAGATAATCTTAAACACGGAAAATAATGACCGGGAGCCATATTGACTGTAATATGGGTTAAGATGGATAGTGCAATATTAATTATGTAGTGGGATTAATTAATATTTATGGGCTTGAATTATATTGTGGCTCAATATTAGATATTCAAGGTCCATTAGAAGGTCCAATCTTAATTCTCCTAATGGCCCCCTAAGTAGCCCAACATATAGTCCAATAACTGAAAAGGTGATTAAAATAAATATTGTTGCTTAATTTTCCAACTAAATTTCGAAAATCATAGATATGTTGGGAGAAAGATTTTCTTTGAATTTTGTTATGGAATGAAGATATGTATTCTTGGAATACAAGATTATCTCATTAAATTCAAGAAATCTCCCACTAGGTTATCTATGATGTGATTTTCGAAAAATTAGAAAATATAGTAGGCAAGAAAGATTTTCTTGATTTTCTTGAAAAGATATTATGGAAGATATGTATTTCTTGAAATACAAGGATATCTCATAAATTCAAGAAGATCCAAATCTTGGATTCTTGACCCCAATATTTTCGAAAAATTTCATAGCAAATAGAGAAGGTAGGATTTTGTGGAATATTATAATTATGGGAAAAAGAATATAGGAGATATATTCAAGATTTCTTGAAGATCAAGAAAAGATTTTTCCACATTATTTTAGACCTAAATTTTCGACCACCTGACCTCTATAAATAGGGGATGAATGTTTCATTCCCAGTAACACACGAAAATTGGTTTTTCGGAAAAATATCGATCGATAAAATATCAAATATTTTGTAACGTCGATGATTGTATTTTTTTGAAAAAGCGACAATTGTGAGTAGTGTATAATTCCATGTGCTTGAAAAAATAGTAAATCCACAAAGGTGGTGCAACATATTTTATTTTCCTTTTGTTAAATCGTTCACAAGAATCCTTCCACCGGATAGTCGAACGAGGGCTAAGGGAATACTTGGGAAGTCCTTACGGTTAGTCTATTCAGCCACACCGTTGCCATCCCAAGAGGTATGTTCACGTAAACTAGAATTCGCATGCGTAGGTTTTACGTGAATTGTTATATAAACATGATATGTTGTTGGATTATTATTTGAATTAATATAGGATTAATTCATGCTAGTAATAATTAAAGAATTAAATTTGTATTTAAATATTCATCTTAATAAGATCATGTTCTTGATCTCATCATTCCCCTCAATTCTACATCTGTTAAGAGGAAGGAACAACATATCTATTGGGTTCATTATATGACGAATTTCCAATTGATTTCTATACATACCGACAAGAAAAAAAATTAATCCATTTTGTATTTCAGTTCATTGACTTTATTCATATTAAATGTTGGGGTGGGAAATTGGGTTCAACATTCTGTGCTCAACTACATTACTAGTGTTTAGTTGTTTACTTGGATATAGATACATTGAAAAGAATCCCACATCACTATATTATCAACCTTGACATTGAAAACAACATAAATATGTGAACACAGGTGATTCAAAAACTAATGCAGCCACGCAGCGAGCACAAAGCGAACTATTCTTTCGCCTTTTACTAAAGAATACCGTGTGCACGTTGCATTAAAGCGGCATACACCCATTTTTGGAGGGACTGTGTCTTATGAGATTGGTCCTATAATTTAGTCTAAATTATTATCGATATAAGCTACAATTTTATGATCTTTTGTGTGCGAAGACATTACCTATTTTTCTTTTCTTTCTAAATAAATAATTATTCTCGTGTTCATGCAATGTAAATGTACGTCATTGTGAAATATGCCGTTTTATCATTATTTTAGCTAAAGAACCACAAATTAGAATCCCACATCGAAAACAATAAGAAGATGTGAAGAGACATTGCTATAAATTGGAAAGTCGAGAGTTGAATTAAGCATACCTTTCTCGGCCTTTTGGCTAAGATCAAGTGTAGTATCTGTTCTTATCAGTTTAATATCTGATATGTGGGCCATTGGCTCACACGATATTAAATTTATTTTTTAAGGGGTAAGGCCCACCAAGGTAGCTTGCTGCCTGGGCCTTTCGCGTTGCCCATGCGTTGCACTACTGCACGGGCCTGGCGCACCCCACCAAATCATAGTTTTATAACATATTTTTATTTTGGGCAAAGTACTTAGGCTACGAAAACTAAAATCATTTTCCTCTTCGATCGATTTATTTGGCTAAGCGATCTCGTTCAAATGATTCACTATATATGGAATTTAGTTGAGAACCTTCCCCAAAACCAATTGTCTTTCCACCAAATGGTATTTCAGAGCGGGATAGATCAGATAACTACATGATATCTCTCAATGATGTATCGAATGCTTCAATATAATGTCTGTGAACCATTGGAACTTCATCCCAAACTATGAGTTTGCACCGAATCAAAAGTTCAGTTAGGTGATTACCTTGCTTAATGTTACACATAGAATTCTCAGACAATTGATTGGAATGCAAAATCTAGAATGTGTTGTACTTCCACCAGGAAGCAAAAGTGATGTTATGCCACTGGATGCTATATTCTATACACCTTCAAATCGCAGTCCAGCAGATAGTGTCTTCCATAAAAAAAAATCCCAGTACCTCCATAACCCTATACAAAAAACATCCACCAAAATCTGACGATACTGGTCTAATTATTTTATCAAAAACAACACGCTGCTCATCATTAAATTTCCTTATATAAACTTCATACTTCATCCTTAGTTCAACTCTATTATACGATAACCCAGTCAAAATCATCATATTATGGGATATTATAATATTATCAATAACTGTCACAGACATCCCATCAAAATCATGTAAACTCTTACCAAGAGAACACAACATATTATCTTATTCTAAGACAACAGTTCTTGATCTCATCATCCGTCATTCTCAATTCTACAAACATAAGAAGAAGGAAAGATCATCATTAAAAAGCATACATAAAGAAATAAATATTTTTTTAATAAAATATTAAACAATTTTTTAATATGATAATATATATAACAGTAATATAAAAAAAACATTATTTAAAACACTAAGATCAAGTGTAGTATTTGTTCTTATCAGTTTAATATCTGATATGTGGGTCATTGGCCCACACGATATTAAATTTATTTTTTGAGGGGAAGGCCCACCAAGGTAGCTTGCTGCCTAGTCCTTCGAGCGTCGCCCATGCGTTGCACTACTGCACGGGCCTGGCGCACCCCACCAAACCTTAGTCTTAACATTTTTCTGCTCTGGCATAATATTCAGTCCCTTCTATAATTTTCTTTTAATTGGCAATAGAAGTACATAAAACATGTACTAAAATATTAAAACTTACACTGCGTACATTCTTATACACACAATTTATTGTTGCGACCAAGAGATTATACAACTAAGCGGTGGTTGTTTTAGAAGTTTTGATGGCCTGGGAATATTAATCCCTTTTAATGCCTATGTCTCCTTTCGCCCCGCTCCATCTAAAAAGTGTGTTCGACCGAGCATTTAACAAAGATTAAAACTTGTGTAAACTCGACTTCATAGTGAACTATATTTCTTCAATATCACTGTTCTATATATATACGCACTATCACTGTGTTTATGCATAACATGAGTGATAGAGTTTGTGTATAATAATGATAGAGTTCATGTATAAATCTGATTTATAGGAGTATTACTCTTTAACGAATCATCTAGAGCTAGTCTTTGCTGACTTTTCTGTTACAAGCCAACCTATTTAAGAGAGATGAAAGAAAATATTTATGATCATCATTTAAGGATTCTTGTAACTTAGTATAGACATCCGAGAAAGGAGTTCTAACAACGTGTTCCATCCAAATGTAATATAAGAGAAAAAGATTTAAGAAATTTTGTAAATTACACTTCACAAATACAATCAATTACAAACATTACCTTAATACTCATAAATGACAAAAAAATCCCACATCATTTCATTATCAAACCTGATGACAAAGATGAAAGCATAAAAATGCTTATCATAGGAGTTTTAGAAATGCATGGAGCCGCACAGTGAGCACAAAGCGAACTAAAGAATACCATGTGCTCGCTGCACTAAAGCGGCATACACCAATTTTTGGTGGGGCTTATCTCTTTTGAGATTTGTCTCTACAATTTAGTCTCAAAAATCTTATATAATAAATAATACAATCGGGATTTAAACTAAAATCGTTCCATAACTTTTCACCTTTATTGAAATGGTCCCATAAAATTGCCCAAAATGATGTTTTGCACGCATGCTATGATATGTCTTGACGTATGGTTCATCGATTTATCCTTAAACGTGCTATCATATAAACCAGTGACTTTAGCTTTAAATTGTTCATCAACAAACTGGAAATAGAAATGGAGTGAATATGATATAATTATTTTAGCCTGAAAACAGCCAAATCTACTCTCACATCGAAAACTGTAAGAAGATGCAAAGGGTCATCGCTATAAATTGGCAACTGGAGAATTGAATTAAGCATACCTTTCTCGGCCTTTTGGCTAAGATCAAGTGTATTATCTGTTCTTATCAGTTTAATATTTAACATGTGGTCCAATGGCCCACACGATATTAAATCTATTTTTTGTCTGGGCTTTTGCGCGTCGTCCATGCGTTGCACTACTGCATGGGCCTGGCGCACCCCACCAATTCTAGTCTAAATTTTGTTTTCTGATGAGATTCAGTTATGTGCACCCCACCAAATCACGATTTTGTGCAACAATTTTTTTCATGATTTAACCGCTTTTGGTCCCAAATATTTTGGGTTGCCTTTTCAAATAAATCGTTGGTCACATTTTTTTATGTTATTTGTCTCAATAATTGGTTTATGAACTGACAAAGCGGAATAGTTCAATTGGTTAGAACATTATTACGTATGCCGTGAGATCTGAGTTTGAGTTATTATTTGCCCGATAAAAAAAAAATTGGTTTATGGACGAGTGCTCTTGGAATTGTCAGTTTGGCCCAAAACCTATGACTTCGTTTCTCAGCTCTTGGAATAGTTAGTTTTGCAAGCCAAAAAGGGAAACTCTATTTTGCACATTTTTTATTTGCATTACTCTTTTTTGTCCTATAACTTTTTCAACTTACTTTTATGCTTTAATTTTACATTTTGTTCTGGTCTCCTTATTCCCATTTCAATCACTCATTCCTATCCCAACATCATTTTATTTTCATATCCCACACAAAAATACACCTCCCAAACAACACTTTTATATATATATTTTTTAAAAACATAATTCTAATTATTTTAATGGGAGAAGAACATTTAGGTACAAAAACAAGAGAAAAAAAGCATTTTAGTACATTTACTTTTTTCAATTACACTCTACTACAAAATTGGGTCATTAAAGACTGAAATACCCCTCTTTCCCTTTTAGCTCCTGTAGTTTTCTGCAGACTTTCTGCAAATATATCACATCGATGAACAGTATTATTAAAGTGCATAAATTTTGGCTAAAGTGTAATTTTTTTTTTTTACTTTTGACTCATTTTTTATGTTTTGACTAATTTTGAACCTTACAAATATTTGAACACCAATTTTCTTCAAATTCTTCTTCCTTATTTACAAAAATTTACTTACAAAAGGGAAAAGTGTTCGGTCCAAATTCAATTATCACTTTACTTACAAAAGTCTCACTATCCTGACTGTTAATAGTCTCACTATATATACATACAAAAATTACACTATACATACAAAAATCTCACTATACATATAAAAATTTCACTATACATACAAAAATCTCACTACATTAGATAGTATTACACTTTTTCCAGATTTCTTGATGGCATAAGCTCTCTAACTTCTTCTGTAGATTCCCACATATATTGTCTTCATCATTTTGAAACTGATCAGGCTTGCATCCAAGCTTCATAAACTTCATCTTTGCAGATAAATGCTCTTTCAATCAATCTTTGATCCTGTTTTTTTGTTATTTGTACTTCAACCTTTAACCTTATATATTTATAACGTGTAAAACATTTATTATCATCTATGAGGAAATCAAGCCCAAGAATCCACTATCTTGAACAAAGATTTTCTTGCACAAATGAAGATGAAGAAACCTGTGAAAGCCAACGTGAATCTTGAAATGAGTGTGGGAGACAACAAGCATCAACAAATTTTGGCAGATTCTAAAAACACATGTACGTTTATCAAACAATTATGCACTCCAACCAACACATTTGTTCCCTAATTACAAGAGCAACACAAATCGAAATCAAAATTACATTCTATCAGAATTTAAAAATTTTACCCTTCCAACATTAACAAGAACAGGAATGCAGATAATATGAAACCAGTCTTTAACACCATGAATCTTGCAATCCAAACCAAGAAACATCAAATTAAAGAAAACCCACAACCCCAATGAAGAAATTAAACCCCTATTTTCCTTAAAAATCACCTAACAAAATTAAAGCAAACCGAATCAGCAAAAACCCGAATCACTTTATCTCATTAAACTCAACAAGAAATACAAAAGCATATATCCAGATTTCATTCAAAGCTTCAACAACAAAAATAACAACTAATTTCTGGGACCCATTCCAAAATTCGAGAATAGATCCAAACACAATTATAATGACCCCAAAGGCACAGATCTGAGCAAATAAAACTTCAATTCACATAAAAAATACAGTTGAAAAGGATAGGAGGACTGAAAAAATACCATATATTCTTCCAAAACAATTCACGGCGGCGTGCAAGTCGGCGGCGGTGGCGGAATCAGAGGGCGGCGCTAGAGCTGGCTCCTCCTCTGCGTCTAAACGAGCCTCCGCCTTGATCTCACCCCACAACCACTCCTCCTCCACCTCCGTCGTCAACAGTGATTCCCCGATCCGAAAAACTGATTCAAAAAAATTAAAAAAGATCTGTGTAACTTAAATCGAACAACCATAGACAAAAAATTAAGTTCGACTCCAAAATTAAAAAGAAAATAAAAACTAAAATTGGGACATACCAAGAAGAATTTTGAGGCGATTCAGAAGAGGGGCGGCGGTAGGGGGAGGCAGTGCGGTTCGCTGTTGATGGGATCGACCTAATATCCATCGGAGCCCAGCCTCAAAGATCTGTGCAGTGCGGCGGTGACAGACGGCGGCGGTGTGGTTGGTGAAGAGGGGCGGCGGTTCGGTTGGTGAAAAGGGGCGGCGGTGCGGTGATTATAGAGAGAATTTTGGGGAGAAAGAATTGAGAGGTGAATTTTGAATTTTGAATTTTGAGGAATGAGGATATGAGAGAGGGACAGATCTTTTGGGTGTGATAGGAGAGAGAGGGGCGGGTGTGTTTGATAGGAGAGAGGGGCCGATCTTTTTGGTGTTTCCAATAAGGGTTAAATTAGTCTTTTAATTGTTCATTTTGTATTGGATTGTAATTGTAAAAAGTATTTGTATTTAATTGTTAGGAGAAGGGAAATCTTGTAGTAGCATGTAATTATTTCTATTTTAATTAATTAGAAATGAAATTCCTACCATCAGCTTCACGCCGGTTATCTTCTCCGGCGAGGCTGCTCTGCAACACCACGTCGTAGGTGATGGAGTTCCTACACGGCGGAGCGCCGCCATTAGCTCTCAAAAACTTGCCGTCGCCGATCATCAGCTTCACGCCGGTTATCTTCTCCGGCGAGCAGCCGATTATCTTCTCCGGCGAGGTTGCTCTGCAACACCACGTCGTGGGTGACGGAGTTCCTCCGATGAGTCTCTTTTTTACTAGCATTTCCATTTATCAATGAACGAATCTAGGATAACAAAAGACTGTTAAAGAGACAGATGCGAAATCCCAGCTGCAGGACCAAAAAACACTGGAATGAGCATAAATTAGTCGAATCACATCCTAAGCTAACAGTATAAATTATCAACCGATCAATTAAACCAACACCGTCGCAGTTTACAACAACAAAACAACTCCAATTAAATTCCTACATTAGCAACAGATCTGCAATTGAATCAAACAATCAAAATAAAGGTGCCAAACAGATCTGCGAAAAAGTTTAAAAGCCTGCATCAGAGCCCATTCTCAAGCCCGAACCTGAGCAATAATGCAATTGAATTTACAGGCTATCATCCGCAAAATGGGAGTTGAAAGCCCATACTCACGGCGCCGGCGCCGGCGAAACGGGAGTTAGAGGAAATTAGGAATTATAATTATTTTTTAATGACAAAGTCTAGTGTGCAAATTTGTATAAATGCAAAAACTTTAATTTTCAACCAAATTCTATAATTGATGAATGTAATACAAAATTGAGTGGTTCATGGTTTACTCGGCCCGACTAGTTCATGGTTCACCCAGCTCAAATAGGTCATAATTTAGGGTTAATTATTTAATGTTTAGGGTGTAGTTGGTTGATTTAGAACAATTTTATAGATTTTCATCTATACAAATTTGCACACTAGACCTACTCTTTTTTAAAAGAAAGAGATAAAAGTTTTGTTTGGGAGGTATTTTTTGTTGTGAGATAGGAGTTGAAAATGAAGTGGGGAATGGGAATAAGGAGTATGAGGGTATAAATGTCCAAAAAAGGTAAGATTGATAGTTGACCAATTTTTAGGGCAAAAAAGGTTTTGACCGATTTTGATCGGTTTTGACCGGTTTGATCGGAAAATGGTTTTAAGGGGGTTTCCGGATCAGTTCCGGGACCGGTTCCCGGTTCAACTAGTCGAACCGGCCGGTCCGGTCCGGTTCTGACATCACTGCTAATAATATTTGTGAAATCCATCATAACATTAACATGCTACCTTAATAACCATACATAAGTTGTGATATATTATTTCAACTGCTTAATGTTTAAATCGAAGCTTCCTCCTTCTCCAACTGCATCTAAAATTATAAGGCAAGAAGTTGTGTTGCAAACTCCGAAATGTTTAAATCGGAGCTTCCTACTTCTCCAATTGCTTTTACAGCCAAATCCTTCCACTTGGACGCATTTTCCCTTATTGCACGTCCCGTCTCCATGTGCATAACGTCGTTTACGCAGGCCGTCACATTCTCTCTCCCGACCACGCCATCTCCATCAACCTTCACGCAGACTCCAATTCGCCACACATCCGCTATTAGTTTTCCGTTGGTGGTTTGATCCGTCCACTGGGGCATAGCCACCATTGGCACTCCCACGCTCAACGCTTCGAGAGTCGAGTTCCAGCCACAATCGTGAAAAAACACCCCACAGCTCGGTGGGCCAGCACTTCTAGTTGAACACACCAGTTCACAATTAGGCCTTTTGTCGTAATTAGCCTTGAAGTGAAATCTTGAGGAAGCTTGCTCTGTTCTGTGTCCCTAACCACCCATAGGAAGTTGCATTTGCTGTCGAGTAGGCCCCACGCGACTTCCTCCAATTGTTTTTCGTGTAGATTTGCTAAGCTTCCAAATGATACGTAGATTACGGATTGGTTTGCTCTCTCGTCCAGCCATTTCATGCAGTGTTCTGTTTCGGGTTTGAAGAAACTAAGGCCGTAGTCGTAGTTGTCGGGTATTCTTTTGTCTGTGTACATCGATGGAACGCTTGGCCCGATTGTTTGTATCGAGTATTTGCTGGCCATCCACTTTAGTACCTGTTATAAGATATGGAAAGGGTTTGATGTGTCAAAAATAGAGTTAAAATCATGAATGTTCTGTAACTTGGGTTGTGGCGGGTTGTGGCCAATTTTAGTCTTGTATTTTGTAATTTTTTCCAATTTCGTTCATTTTGGTGTGAAAATTCCTTTTGGACTAAAATTAAAAAAATAAAAAATTATATAAAACTAAAATTAAAAATAAAAAGGGACAAACATTGAAAAAGACAAACATACAAGATCATTATTTTAGTCCAGTATGTTTCTACTTCCTTCAAGTATAGTCCATAAGGACCAACATTAACACCAAAAATACCAAATTGAAAAGAATATTAACACACAAGATTAAATTTGAACACGTCTGAAATTACATCATGATTCCTAATATTAACTCGATGCCCAAAATATTAAGATAGAGGTGTAAAATATACTCTTAATCAAACAGTTTAATCTTTTAGACAAGGTGATCATTTAACAATTATTCTTAAAAAAACACATCATATCTAATCTTTGTCTAACAATAAGTAGTCCAAGACTAAAACACTGTAAGTAATAAACCTACCTGATCCTCAAGTAAGTCGAAAGTGTTGAACAATCTCCAATCGGCCTTCTCAAAAGACGAAAACTGCTCCAACATAGCCTTCAAGATAGCCGAATAACAGCCCCTGTCATAAACAAGAGAAGGCAAATCTCTAACTCCCATAACAGGCATTCCAGGCAGAGAATCCCACATCACTATATAACACATAATACAATCATCAAACAAATCCAGTACGTAATTGAACTAATATACCTTGAAAAGTGCTATGATAAAAACCAGTGACTTAAGCTTTAAATAATTGTTCATCATCAAACTGGAAAAAGAAAAGATGACAATGTGATATAATTATTTGAGGTTGAGAACTGCAACTCTAGTCCCACATCGAAAACGGTAAGAAGATCTCAAGAGACATTGCTATAAATTAGGAAGTCGAGAATTGAATTAAGCATACCTTTCTCGGCCTTTTGGCTAAGATCAAGTGTAGTATCTGTTCTTATCAGTTTAATATCTGATATGTGGGTCATTGGCCCACACGATATTAAATTTATTTTTTGAGGGGGAAGGCCCATCAAGGTAGTTTGCTGCCTAGGCCTTCACGTGTTGACCATGTGTTGCACTACTGCACGGGCCTGGCGCACCCCACCAAACCTTAGTCTTAACATTTTTCTGCTCTGGCATAATATTCAGTCCCTTCTATAACTTTCTTTTAATTGGCAATAGAAGTACATAAAACATGTACTAAAATTTTAAAACTTACACTGCATACATTCTTATACACACAATTTATTGTTGCGACCAAGAGATTATACAACTAAGGGGTGGTTGTTTTAGAAGTTTTGAGGGTCTGGGAATATTAATCCCTTTTAATGCCTATGTCTCCTTTCGCCCTGCTCCACCTAAAAGGTGTGTTCGACCAAGCATTTAACAAATATAAAAGCTTGTGTAACCCCGAGTTCATGGTGAACTTAATTTCTTCAATATCACTGTTATATATACACATTATCACTGTATTTATGCATATTAATGATAGAGTTTGTGTATAATAGTGGTAGTGTTCATGTATAAATCTGATTTATAAGAGTGTTACTCTTTAACTAATCATTTAGGACGTTTCGGTTACAATCAATTTTGTAAATTACACTTCACAAATACAATCTATTACAAACATTTACCTTAATACCCATACATGACAAAAATATCCCACATCATTTTATTATCTAAACCTGATGGCAAAGATGTAAGCATAAAAATGCTAATCATAGGAGTTTTAGAAACACATGGAGCCGCGCATTGAGCACAAAGCGAACTATTCTTTCGCCTTTTACTAAAGAATACCGTGTGCTCGCTGCACTAAAGCGGCATACACCAATTTTTGGAGGGACTGTGTCTTATGAGATTGGTCCTATAATTTAGTCTAAATTATTATCGATATAAGCTACAATTTTATGATCTTTTGTGTGCGAAGACATTACCTATTTTTCTTTTCTTTCTAAATAAATAATTATTCTCGTGTTCATGCAATGTAAATGTACGTCATTGTGAAATATGCCGTTTTATCATTATTTTAGCTAAAGAACCACAAATTAGAATCCCACATCGAAAACAATAAGAAGATGTGAAGAGACATTGCTATAAATTGGAAAGTCGAGAGTTGAATTAAGCATACCTTTCTCGGCCTTTTGGCTAAGATCAAGTGTAGTATCTGTTCTTATCAGTTTAATATCTGATATGTGGGTCATTGGCCCACACGATATTAAATTTATTTTTTAAGGGGTAATGCCCACCAAGGTAGCTTGCTGCCTGGGCCTTTCGCGTCGCCCATGCGTTGCACTATTGCACGGGCCTGGCGCACCCCACCAAATCATAGTTTTATAACATTTTTATTTTGGGCAAAGTACTTAGGCTACGAAAACTAAAATCATTTTCCTCTTCGATCGATTTATTTGGCTAAGCGATCTCGTTCAAATGATTCACTATATATGGAATTTAGTCTCGTTCAAATGATCTTGAGGCCACAAATGATTTATTTGGCTAAGCGATCTCGTTCAAATGATCTCGCTGCACTAAAGAGGCATACACCAATTTTTGGAGGGACGTCTATCTCTTAAGAGTTCAGTCCCTACAATTTAGTCTCAAATATTTTGGTAAACCACATATATGTCAATGCATATTTTAATCTCTTGTAGCTTATGCAACGGAAATATTCAACAATGAGAGATACTTGTGAAAAATGATACATATATGTGCCCTGTTGCATCACCATAAAAGTGAAGAGAATAATTGAATAAGTAGAATATAATAATATTCAAAGAAACGCAAAGAGAGAGACTTTAGCATTTAAACTTTGCATCACCATAAAATTGAAAGAAGAGAAGAATTGAATAAGTGGAACATAAAAATATTTTAGCAAAAGAAACACAGATTCTAATCCCACATCGAAAACGGTAAATAGATGTGAAGAGACATTGCTATAAATTGAAAGTCGGGGATTGAGTTACGCATACCTTTCTCGGGCTTATTGGAATTGTGTAAAATAAAGAAGTTTTGTTTTATTCCACATCGGATTGTATCAAAAGTTAGAGGACTTCCTAATCCTATAAGAAGTCATATTCTGCCCACATTAGATTGTGGAAAAAGGTGAAGGACTTCCTAATATTATTTAAGAAGCCCAGGCCTCTTTGATACAAGTGCATCATCGGTTTCGATTTTGGGCTTATTTATTTAGGCCTAGTTGGTTTCGATTTTGGGCTTATTAATTTAGGCCTAGTCGGTTTCGGTTTTTGGGTTTATTAACTTAGGCGGATTATTATTTATATTCCCATTTGAGTTGTATATTGTTGTCGGTTCTGAATAATATACGAGATCCTCTCTTCTGCCCGTGGACGTAGGTAACAAATTGTTAGTGAACCACGTAAAATTTCGGTGTCGGCTTATTCAGTTTATTTATCGTTTTTATATCTTTGTCGCATCAGTTATAACAAACTGGTATCAGAGCCTTGTTGGGGGTTTCCGCAACTTGGCGAGAAAGATGAAGGGTGGGATAAACGTGAAAATCGACAAGTTCACGGAGAAGAACAGTTCCAGTTTATGTAGATCAAGATGCATGCCTTGTTGAAACAACAAGGACTGTGGGCACCGTTGATGAAAAAGACGGTGGATTTGGAAGAAGCTGAGATGACCACTCTGGAGGAGAAGGCACACTCATCCATCATGTTGTGTTTCGCAGATGCCATCATTACCGAAGTCGCAGAGGAGGAAACTGCGGCTGGTCTATGGTTGAAGTTGGAGAGTTTGTATATGACGAAGTCGCTAACCAATACGTTGTTGAAACAACGTCTGTTCAATTTGCGTATGCATGAAGGTCAGCAACTTCGTGAACATCTGGATCAATTGAATACAATTCTATTAGAATTGCGTAATATTGATGTTAAAGTTGATGATGAGGATGTTGCTTTAATTCTGTTGGTTTCTCTACCTTTGTCGTATGAGAATTTTGTGCAGTCTTTCATTGTTGGGAAAGACATTGTGTCCTTGGAAGAGGTCAGATCATCTCTGCATACTAGAGAGTTGCGACATAAGGCGAATGGTGGAGGTTCAGATAATCAGGCCGCTGGACTAGTAGCTAGTGGGAACAAGGGACCTGGAAAATCGGGAAAGAAGAAATTCAAGAAGCCTGGGTCGAAGGGTCCTAAACCAGACGATATCTGTAACTACTGCAAAGAGTCAGGTCATTGGAAAAATGATTGTCCGAAGAAGAAGAAGAAGCAGAAAGACCAAGCAGGTACTGTTGCTGTTGCTGAAGGAGATGACACCAACTCCGAGGAGGATGTAGTCCTAGTTGCTAATGGACAAACACATCACACTGATGTGTGGGTTCTTGATTCCGGAGCATCTTATCATATATGTCCGCGCAGAGAGTGGTTTTCAACTTATGAGCAAGTGGATGGAGGCAATATTTCTATGGCCAACAGTTCAGTTTGCAAGGCGGTTAGAATAGGCTCAATTCAATTACGGACGCATGATGGTAAATTTTGCACATTGAACGATGTTAGACATGTTCCACAAATGACGAAGAATCTGATATCACTTAGTCTTCTAGACAGTAAGGGTTTCAGTTTCAGAGGTGAAGGTGGAGTTATGTATGTCTACAAGGGTTCTAATGTGGTTCTGAAAGGTGTGAAGCGAGGAACTTTGTACTTTTTGCAAGGTTCAATGCTATCTGACTCTGCTGTTGTTGCATCATCGGAAGTTCACAAAGATGACTTGACTAAGTTATGGCACATGAGACTTGGCCACATGAGTGAACGAGGGACGCAAATTCTGTCGAAATATAATTTTCTTGGTGGCCACGAGGTCACTAGTCTTGGTTTCTGTGAGCACTGTTTTTTTGGGAAGCTTCATCACAACAAGTTTTCCAAGGCAATTCATAGAACAAACACTTGATTATATCCATTCTGATTGTTGGGGACTTTCTCGTGCTGAATCTTTAGGAGGCAATAGATACTTCATGTCTATGATTGATGACTACTCAAGAATGACTTGGGTAATTATGATGAAGCATAAAAGTGAAGCTTTCAAGAGTTTCAAGTAATGGAAGGCGTTGGTGGAAAATCAAACAAGGAAGAAAATCAAAAGGCTGCAAACTGATAATGGTCTGGAATTATGTTCTTCTGATTTCGATGAGTTCTGCAAGAATGAAGGGATCGCAAGACATCATACAGTACGAGATACACCACAACAGAATGGTGTAGCAGAACGTATGAATCAGACACTTCTGGAGAGAGCTCGATGCATGCTCTTTAATGTTGGATTAGCCCGAAGATTTTGGGCAGAAGAGGTCAGCACGACATGTTACCTTATAAATCGTGCACCTCACACAGGTATCAACCTCAAAACACCTTACGAGGTGTGGTCTGGTAAGTCTGCAGATTGCTTTAATTTGAGAGCTTTTGGATGTACTGTTTATTATCATGTAAATGAGGGTAAATTGGAGCCAAGGGCGAAGAAATGAGTTTTTGTGGGCTATGGAAATGGTGTTAAGGGGTATAGAATCTGGTCTCCATCAGAAAGTAAAGTCATACTTAGCAGAAATGTTATTTTTCATGAGAATTCTATGTTTAACCCCACTGTGAAGTTTATTGTTGTATCAGAAAATAATAGTGTTGACAAACAGGTGGAGCAGAGTGAGTCACAAAAGGAAGATGGAGAACCACTCACATTCTGACACCGAGCTGAAAGATGCATCACCACCATAATCTCAACCATCTGAGACAAGACCGTACAATATAGCTCTTGATCGAGCTAGAAGGATTGGAGTTGAGGCTCCAAGGCGATATAGGTTTGAGGATATGGTGGGTTATGCATTGCAGGTTGCTGAAGAGGTGGATTCTCATGAGCCATCCACCTACAAAGAAGTTGTTACATGTACAAAGTCTACCCAATGGCTTGTTGCCATGGGAGATGAGATGGAGTCACTTCACAAGAATATGACTTGGGAGTTAGTCAAGAAGCCTCCGGAGAGAAAGATTATTACATGCAAGTGGGTCTTCAAGAAAAAGGAAGGAATATCACCTGCTGAGGGTGTCAGGTATAAGGCAAGAGTCGTTGCTAGGGGGTTCCATCAGAAAGAGGGAGTAGACTATGATGAGATTTTCTCACTTGTGGTAAGACATACTTCTATTAGAGTGTTACTTCAAATGGTAGCACATCAGGACCTGGAACTTGAACAACTCGATGTGAAGACAACTTTTCTACACGGAGAGTTGGATAAAGAGATATACATGACCCAGCCAGATGGTTTCCAAGTTCCTGGGAAAGAAGAGTACGTTTGCAAGTTGAAAAAGTCCTTATATGGGCTAAAGCATTCTCCAAGGCAGTGGTACAAGAGATTTGATGGTTATATGACACATCTTGGCTACAACAAGTTCGTATGATAGTTGTGTGTATCACAACAAGCTGGAAGATGATTCATTTATCTACTTGGTCTTATATGTTGATGATATGCTGATAGCTGCAAAGAACAAGTTAGATATTCAGAAGCTAAAAGGTCTTCTCAGTGCTGAGTTTGAGATGAAGGATTTGGGTGATTCCCAGAAAATATTGGGAATGGAGATTTATAGGGATAGAAGTCAGAAGAAGCTTTTCCTTTCACAGAAGAATTATATTCAGAAGATATTATCAAGGTTTGGTATGTCTACAGCTAAACCTATTGATACTCCAAGTGCTGCAAATATTCATTTGTCTATTGCTTTCGCTCCTAAATCTGCTGAGGAGAAGGAGTACATGTCTCGGGTTCCCTATGCTAGTGCAGTAGGTGTTGGGAAATAAGGGGTGTCCGGACCTATTCGAGATGAATTTAAATACATATTTAAATTAATCAATTAATTACTAACATGAATTAATCCTAAATCAATTCAATCATAATAATTAAACATGCAAATAAGCAACATGCGTACACGTAATCCACGTAAATCCTAAGCATGCGGAATCTAGGAGTTACGAGATTACACACCTCTTGTAGAGACAACCGTTGAGACGATGGATCAACCCAAAGAGCATTCCCAAATATATCACACGTCCACGAACGTAATCCGGTGGAAGGATTCACACGAATGATTTTAATAAAGGAGAAAAATTGAAATATTTTGCCACCACCTTTGTGGATTTCTAATTTTTCCAACACATGGAATTACCTTGGGGATGAAAAATTCATCCCCTATTTATAGGACAAGGGTGGTCGAAAATTAGGTCAAGTTGGGCATTGGAAAATTTCCTTGCTTCTTCCTCAAGATACAATCTAGAGTATATCCAATATATTCTATTTCCCAAAATATCTCCCAACAAAATCTTCTCCTCCTTCTTGTCACACAATTTTCGAAAATATCCAATAAAATAGGGAAGAAATAAGATCTTTTACTTTTCTTGAATTTATGGGATAAACTTGTATCTCTAGAATACTTATTCCATAAAAATCTTTCCAACAAAATCTTTTCTCTCTCCTACTCATATTTTTTGAAAATTTTAAGGAAAAATAGGCAAAATATTTTCTTCTCATTTTCATTAATTGGACTTTAATTTGGGCTATTTGATGGGCCTTTAGGAGAATTAAGATTGGACCTCCAATGGGCTATGAAACTTTAATATTTAGCCAAAATATTATTCAAGCCTATTAATATTAATTTACTCCACTATAAAATTAATATTGAACTATCCATCTTAACCCATATTTCGACTTCACAATAATATGGCTCCCGATCATTATTTCCCATGTTTAAGATTATCTCAGTCCACTAATTAATTAAGCCACTGAACAGGCTTTATATTAATTAATATCTTTGTCCTTGGATTAAAGACAGCTCAACGTTATTATCCATACCGGAAAAGAATTTTCACTTGCAAGATTTAGTATGATAAAGATTTTGAGCCCACCAAGGGGACAAATCAAGCAAGCCGTACTTGCACACGATTTTCCGTATTAAATCTTAGCAATCGTCGTGTAATCAATAATATTGCCCAAGATATAAGGTATTGAATCACGTTGATTCTCTTCCCAGCATAAGTCAAAGCAATAGTTATTAATTTCACACGATCCTATTTAAGGAACGGAGATTAAGAAATAACGAACCACTGAGGTCTAATTCTTCTATATTCAGTGCTGAAGAATTTATCCTCCTGTAGGTCCTATTCAGCGCATCTTCATGCACTAGTGTAATCTCTTGGTCAAGGCAAGTCAATCTGAGCTTTACACTTCAACCTTTTGTTGGGGAATAAGTTGCACAGATCTATTCGGGGTGAATATTTAAATACAAATTTAATTCATTAATTATTACTAGCATAAATTAATACTATATTAATTCAAATAATAATTGCAACAACATATCATGCATATAAAAAGCCACTTAAAACCTACGCATGCGGAATCTACGGGTTTACGTGAACGTACCTCTCGGGATGGCAGTGACTTCGGTTGGACGGACTAACCAAAAGGACTTCCCAAGTATTCCCTTAGCCCTTGCTCAACTATCCGGTGGAAGGACACTTGTCGAACAATTAACAAAAGGAAAAAAATAAAGTTTGTTGCACCACTTATGTGGATTTGCTAATTTTTCCAGCACATGGAATTGTGTTGAGAATGAAAGAATCATCCCCTATTTATAGGTGAGAGGTGGTCGATTTTTTCAGTAGAAAAACAATGTGGGAAAAGACTTTTCTTGATCACCAAGAAATCTTGAATATATCTCCTATATTTTTTTTTCCCATAATTAAAATATTCCACAAAAATCCCACCTCCTCTATTTGCTATGGTAATTTTCGAAAATATGGCCTTGCAAGATTCCAAGATTTGGATATCTTTTCAAGAAAATCAAGAAAATCTTTCTTGCCCTATATTTTCATCTTTTTCGAAAAATACATATGGATAAACCATGTGGGAGATTTCTTGAATTTAATGAGATAATCTTGTATTCCAAGAATACATATCTTCATTCCATAACAAAATTCAAAGAAAATCTTTCTCCCAACTTCATCCATAATTTTCGAAAATCTCAAGGAAAAATAAGCAACAATATTTATTTTATTTTAATCACCTTTTCAGTTAATGGACTATATGTTGGGCTACTCAGGGGGCCTTTAGGAGAATTAAGATTGGACCTTCTAATGGACCTTGAATATCTAATATTGAGCCACAATATAATTCAAGCCCATAAATATTAATTAATCCCACTACATAATTAATATTGTACTATCCATCTTAACCCATATTATAGTCAATATGGCTCCCGGTCATTATTTCCCGTGTTTAAGATTATCTAGCCCATTAATTAATTCAAGCCACTGAATTAGCTTTCCATTAATTAATATCTTTTATCCTTGGTCAAGGAACGGTTCAACATTATTATCCATACCGGAAACTAATTCCACTTGCAAGATTTGGTATGATAAAGCTTATGAACCTCCCAAAGGGGCAAATCAAACAAGCGTACTTGCACACGATTCTTCGTATTAAATCTTAGCAATCACATGACCAATAATATTGCCCAAGATAAAAAGTATTGAATCTTTTTAATTCGCTACCCATGATAAGTCAAAGCAATAGTTACCAATCCCACGTGATCCTATTTAAGGAACGAAGATTAAGAAACAACGAATCACTGAGGTCTAATTCTTCCTTGTTCAGTTCTGAAGAATTTATCCTCCTGTAGGTCCTATTCAGCGCATCAGTCATGCACTAGTGTAATCTCTTGGTCAAGACAAGCCAATCTGAGCCTTACACTTCAACCTTTCACGATGGGTTGTTCATTTCCATCTATGTTGTGAACTTTGTACTTAGTTACTAGGAACTGTTAATTTGATCTTCCGTGATCTGGTATCACCAAATTAACTACAATGTAACACGTACTATTTATATAACAGGTATGCAGTAAAAACATTACGACCAGGTACAAAGTGCAGAAAAATTCTGCACTTTAGTTCAAATTTGAACTATAGTACGGCGTACTTTAGTTCAAATTTCTTCACTTTGTACCTGGTTGTAATGGTATCCTAAATCTTGTATCTAACTGTAATTTTTTATATAACATTCATTCATATTTAGTGCAACAGTGATAAATAATTTATTTCAGTAAATAAATAAGAAATTCAGTTTGGTTATACAAAGTAAAAAACATACTTTTCAGTATAACCCCAACAATCTCCCACTTATAGTCAAAGTCTGCTTTTAAGTATACTACAGCATGTCTCGTGTTCTATGTGACATTTAATGTCACCTACACGAACCTAATAATATTTATCCCACTTATACTCAAAGCAGATTGACAACGCTCTTGACACTCATTCCTTCCACATGTCTCTTGAATATACTCTGAGGCAGACCCTTTGTGAATGGATCTACTAGGTTGTCTTCCGACGCAATTTTTGCCACCTCTATGTCTCCTCTCTTAAGGATTTCTCGTATAAGATGGTATTTTCTTTCTATGTGTTTGCTGGCCTTGTGGGCTCTCGATTCCCTAGAATTTGCAACTGCTCCGGCGTTATCACAGTAAACCATGATCATGTTAGGTAAATTCGGAACAACGTCCAAGTTCACTAGGAAGTTCTTGAGTCAAACCGCTTCTTTCGCTGCTTCACAAGCAGCTACATATTCGGCTTCCATGGTAGAATCGACGATACATTTCTACTTAACACTTCTCCATGTTATGGCTCCTCCCCCCATGCAAAACACACTACCCGAGGTTGACTTTCTGGAGTCTATGTCTGATTGGAAATCTGAGTTCGTATAACCGATGGGGATTAGACTGTCTAATTGATAAACTAACATTTTATCCCGTGTCCTCTTCAGATACTTCAGAATGTTCTTGACTGCAGTCCAATGCTCTTTCCCAGGGTTACTTTGATATCTTGCCACCATGCCTACGGCAAAGCAGATATCCGGTCTCGTGCACAGCATTGCATACATGAGGCTTCCTACAGCCGAAGCATAAGAAATTCCCTTCATGTCATCTATTTCTTTTTGTGTCTTGGGACACATCTCCTTGGATAGATGGATTTCGTGTCTGAAAGGCACAAAGCCTTTCTTGGAATCTTGCATGCTGAATCGCTTCAAAACGGTGTCTATATATGAGGCTTGCGAAAGCCCGATCATTATTTTCCTGCGATCTCGAGTGATCTTGATCCCTAGGACATGACCGGCTTCTCCTAAGTCCTTCATATCAAATTATTTTGACAGCCATGCCCTTACGTCTGACAACATCTTTACATCATTCCCGATGAGCAGAATGTCGTCTACCTATAGTACCAAGAATACCAAGGCAGTTCCATCACGCTTCTTATAAACACAACTTTCGAATTGTTTTGATCAAAACCGTAGGATTTTATAACTTGATCAAAACACTGATTCCAAGCACGGGATGCTTGCTTTAGCCCATAAAAAAACTTCTTTAGCTTGAAAACCATATGCTCTTGGCCTTTTTCAATGAAGTCTTCGGGTTGTTGCATATAGATTTCCTCTTTAAGACTTCCATTAAGGAAAGTGGTCTTGACATCCATTTGCCAGATCTCAAAGTCTAGGTGCGCAGCAATCGACAAGAGAATGTGGATGGACTTGAGCATGGCTACGGGCGAAAAGGTTTCCTCATAGTCGATCCCTTCTTTCTGAGTGTACCCTTTCGCCACGAGTCTTGCTTTAAAGGTTTCAACCTTTCCGTCTGGTCCCCTTTTTTTCCTGTATACCCACTTGCATCCAATGGGTTTTACCCCATTAAGTGGTTTGACTAGCTCCCACACTTTATTGTGATCCATTGAACCCATATCGGCTTCCATTGCGGTTTATCAAGAATTTGCATCCTTGTCTTGGATCTCCTCGTTGTAGGACCATGGATCTGATTCTTCTCCTGAGATCAAGTCTGAGGACTCTCCTATCCCCAAGAATCGCTCGGGTTGTCTGACAACCCTCCCACTACGACGAGGTTCTGGTTGTGTAGGTGTGACGCTTGATATGTCGTCTTGTACAGTTGGCAACAGAGTCGGCCCCCTAAGTTCTTCTAAGGTAATCTCACTTATAGGCTTTTTATCGTTCATATAGTCTTCTTCTAAAAATCTAAAGTGCGTACTAATTACGACCTTTTGATCTTCGGGACCATAGAACATGCATCCCTTTGTTCCCTCGGGGTACCCTATAAACAACCTTAATTCTGAACGTGCGCCCAATTTACCAGGTTCCTTATCCAACACGTATGCCGGACACCCCCAGATCCTCATGTGTCCTAAGCTGGGCTTGCGCTCCGTCCACAACTCTCTAGGGGTTTTGGGAACCAATTTGGATGGTAATAAGTTTAGAATATAAGTTGTTGTTTGCAAGGCATAACCCCAGAACGATTTTGGTAAATCCGCATAACTCATCATTGACCTTACCATTTCTAAAAGTGTTCTATTTCTTCGTTCTGCAACCCCGTTTTGTTGAGGGGTACCGAGTGCAGTCAACTGGGATGCAATCCCTTCATTCGACAGGTAGTTCAAAAATTCATCGCTGAGGTATTCGCCTCCACGATCAGATCGTAGAAACTTGATACTCTTTTCCTTATGATTCTCTGCTTGAGCCTTAAATTCTTTGAATTTATCAAAGGTCTCAGATTTATGCTTCATTAGGAAAATGTACCCATAACGTGAGTAATCATCGATAAACGTAACGAAATACTCATAGCCACCTCTAGCTTTGATTTGCATTGGACCACACATATCGGTGTGAACGATCTCCAACACTTCTTTAGCTCTAAGCCCCTTGGCTCCAAATGCCCTCTTGGTCATTTTACCCTCCAAGCATGATTCGCAAGTTGGAAATGGTTCAATCCGGAGGGACTCCAATGAACCATCTTGGACCAACCTTTGGATCCTTTTTGGGTTAATATGACCTAATCTTAGGTGCCAAAGAAGTGTCTCGTTCACATCAGTCGAACGTTTTCTTTTATTACTTGAAATAGCAGATGTGTTATAGGATGCATTCTGTGAGTGATGTGCACAGTTAATAATATAGAGATTGTTCTGTAAAGTTCCATGACAGATAACCACATCGTTACAAAAAACAGTAACATGTTTATTAAAATGAACAAAATATCCATCAGCAAATAGTTTGGAAACAGAAATAAGGTTTTTTTGAAAAACAGGAACATAAAGAACATCTCTTAAAATTAAACTCTTGTCTTCAAAAGACAGGTGCACGTCTCCCACTGCTTCAGCTGCCACTCTCGTAGCATCACCTAGCGTGACGTGGATCTCTCTTCCACTAAGTTGTCGGGTCCGCTTGAACCTCTGTAATGTGAAACAAACGTGATCAGTGGACCCCATATCCATTACCCACGAATGGGTAGCATACGCCGCTAAACAAGTTTCAACAACTAGTGCGTGAGAATTACCTTTCTTTCCATTCCTTTTGGGTTTGGAACAGGCTGACCTCCAATGTCCCTTTTCACCGCAGTTAAAACACTTTCCCTTAGCAGGTTTCTTTACTCCACCATCCCTCTTCACCTTTCCTTTGCCTTTGGCAACACTTGAGTTAGCTAGGCTTTCACTTTTGGCCTTCTTCTTCTTTTTAACTCCTCTTGGTCTAGAAGAGGAAGATTGACCAACTGCCGCTAAGGCTTGGCTGCTCTCTCCCAATATTCCTTCAGCCGAGACTAGAGCTTACAGCAGATCAGGAAAGGAGAACTTCTGATTGTTCATTTGGTAGTTGAGCCTGAACTGCTCGAAATTTTTGGGCAGGGAATGGAGTATGAAATCGATCTGGGTCTCGATATCATATTCAGCACCAAGTACCTCAAGCTTGTTAAGGTGAGCCATCATCTGGAGAACGTGTTCCCTTACGGGCGTTTCCTCCACCATTTTCATTGAGAGCATTTCTCTCATGGTGATTTGGCGAGCCACACGGTTCTGATGTTGGAACATCGCTTTAAGATTGACCATGATGTCCGCAGCAGTTTCAACGTTTTGGTGCTGGTGTTGCAACACATCTGACATAGAAGCCAAGATGGTACACTTTGTCATTTCGTTGGAACGCTCCCAGTCAGCATACTCTCTCTTTTCCATTTTACTAGACTCATCAGTCGGCTTTTCTAGTTTGGGTGTAGTAAGGACCCAGTTATGATGTTGTGCGATGAGGACAATAGTAAGTTTTCGATACCAATCAACAAAGTTTTCTCCAGTAAGCAAATTGTCTTTCAGTATATTGAACAGTGGATTAAAAGGTTGCAACATGATGATACTGAAAATAAACATATTGGGCACAAATTATCCAACTGTCATGGTTAGATTTTTCTTGGCTTGATTTTGAAGAAACGTCGTCTTGAATTTCTCCCACTCGTTCATCTCGAAAAATAATTATGTCTCGAATCGCCATGCCAAGTAGCTTCGCGACAAAAGATGCACGCCTTCGCGTTCGCCGCCCCCCTTGCGGCGACCTCGCCCGTCTTGCGCTAAAGACGCGTCACCCGAAGACTTCGGCGACCTCGGCATCGCGGCAGGCGGGACGATACATCGTCCGCCGTTCCTCGGCGGCCGCCCGTCCGCTGCACGTCGTCCGGCGAGCCTCGTGTCGCGCCCGTCCCTCACCCGCCTTTCGCCCGCCCGGCGCCGCGCTATCTTGCGTTTAGGGTTAATCCTTTGACGCCTTGCTTTGTGCCCGTCTTGGCGACATCCGCGTCCGCGAGTGCCGTACGCCCGGATCCGTTTTAATTTCTCGTCTCCATCTTCGTCTTCGATCAGGTTATAATTTATTTAACGCTAAAATAAATAAACCTAAATCTAGACTAATCTATTACATTGAACAAATCAGATAGCCTAATCTACTCGTGGATTTTCTCATGAGAAAAATAAATTCGAACGAGTCGAATTAAAACCATTCATACGCATGAAAAATAAACACATTAAATACCATGACAATTGGATACCTGCAAAACAAATCTAGCAATTCTACTATCCAATTTCAATTTAATGGCCAACATAATTTAAATAATAATTTAAAAGCAGAGCTCGAAACCGAGGCTCTGATACCAGTTGTTGGGAAATAAGGGGTGCCCGGATCTATTCGAGATGAATTTAAATACATATTTAAATTAATCAATTAATTACTAACATGAATTAATCATAAATCAATTCAATCATAATAATTAAACATGCAAATAAGCAACATGTGTACACGTAATCCACGTAAATCATAAGCATGTGGAATCTAGGAGTTACGAGATTACATACCTCTTGTAGAGACAACCGTTGTGATGATGGATCAATCCAAAGAGCCTTCCCAAATATGTCCCACGTCCACGAACGTAATCCGGTGGGAGGATTCACACGAACGATTTTAATAAAGGAGAAAAATTGAAATATTTTGCCACCACCTTTGTGGATTTCTAATTTTTCCAACACATTAAATTACCTTGGGGATGAAAAATTCATCCCCTATTTATAGGACAAGGGTGGTCGAAAATTAGGTCAAGTTGGGCATTGGGAAATTTCCTTGCTTCTTCCTCAATATACAATCTAGAGTATATCCAATATATTCTATTTTCCAAAATATCTCCCAACAAAATCTTCTCCTCCTTCTTGTCACACAATTTTTGAAAATATCCAATAAAAAATGGAAGAAATAAGATCTTTTACTTTTCTTGAATTTATGGGATAAATTTGTATCTCTAGAATACTTATTCCATAAAAATCTTTCCAATAAAATCTTTTCTCTCTCCTACTCATATTTTTCGAAAATTTTAAGGAAAAATAGGCAAAATATTTTCTTCTTCTTTTCATTAATTGAACTTTAATTTGGGCTATTTGAGGGGCATTTAGGAGAATTAAGATTGGACCTCCAATGGGCTATGAAACTTTAATATTTAGCCAAAATATTATTCAAGCCCATTAATATTAATTTACTCCACTATAAAATTAATATTGAACTATCCATCTTAACCCATATTACGACTTCACAATAATATGGCTCCCGGATATTATTTTTCGTGTTTAAGATTATCTCAGTCCACTAATTAATTAAGCCACTGAACAGGCTTTATATTAATTAATATCTTTGTCCTTGGAGTAAAGACAGCTCAACATTATTAACCATACCGGAAAAGAATTTCCACTTGCAAGATTTGGTATGATAAAGATTTTGAGCCCACCAAGGGGACAAATCAAGCAAGCCGTACTTGCACACGATTCTCCGTATTAAATCTTAGCAATCGTCGTTTAATCAATAATATTGCCCAAGATATAAGATATCGAATCACGTTGATTCTCTTCCCAGCATAAGTCAAAGCAATAGTTATTAATTTCACACGATCCTATTTAAGGAACGGAGATTAAGAAATAACGAACCACTGAGGTCTAATTCTTATATATTCAGTGCTGAAGAATTTATCCTTCTGTAGGTTCTATTCAGCGCATCTTAATGCACTAGTGTAACCTCTTGGTCAAGACAAGTCAATCTGAGCTTTACACTTCAACCTTTCACGATGGATTGTTCATTTCCATCTAGGTTGTGAACTTTGTACTTAGTTACGATGAACTGTTAATTTGATCTTTCGTGATCTGGTATCACCAAATTAACTGCAATGTAACACGTACTATTTATTGAACAGGTATGCAGTAAATATATATAACATTCATTAGGAAATATATATAAATTCATTCATATTTAGTGCAACAGTGATAAATAATATATTTCAGTAAATAAATAAGAAATTCAGTTTGGTTATACAAAGTAAAAAGCATACTTTTCAGTATAACCCCAACAGTAGGGAGTTTGATGTATGTTATAGTCTGTACTAGACCTGATCTTGCACATGTTGTTAGTGTTGTCAGTAGGTTTATGGCTCAACCTGGATAGGAACATTGGCAGGCTGTGAAGAGGATATTTCGGTACCTTAGAGGTACATCTGATGTCTGTCTCATTTATGGAGGTGATACTAATTGTTTAGTTTCAGGCTACTGTGATTCTGATTATGCTGGAGATGTTGACAGTAGAAGGTCTATAACCGTTTATGCTTTTACTCTTGGTGGATCTGTTGTAAGTTGGAAGGCAACCTTGCAGCCTACAGTTACTTTGTCTACTACAGAGGCAGAGTACATGGCCTTGACTGAAGCAACCAAAGAGGGAATCTGGTTGAAAGGGTTGGTTAGTGGTCTTGGTCTACATCATGATTATGCAATTGTATTATGTGACAGTCTGAGTGTACTATGTTTAGCCAAGGATCAAGTTCATCATGAGAGAACGAAGCATATTGATGTCAGGTATCATTTTCTGAGAAGTGAGAAGAGAGTTAAGGTGAAGAAAGTTGGAACTGCTGATAACCCAGCTGATATGTTCACCAAGCCGGTTCCAAATAACAAGTTCCAACACTGTTTGAACTTGTTAAATATTACAAGTTGTTAGTTGCCCTGTCTTGAGGGCAAATCTGTGTACGAGGAGTTGCTCGTACGTCTGGCACTTTTATGGTGCATCTGGTACATCTGTTGATCTATGAGAGGACTCAAGTCAAGGTGGAGACAATGAAGTTTTCTGTTATTTTACCAAGGTGGAGATTTGTTGGAATTGTGTAAAATAAAGAAGTTTTGTTTTATCCCACATCGGATTGTATCAAAAGTTTGAGGACTTCCTAATCCTATAAGAAGTCATATTCTGTCCCACATCGGATTGTGGAAAAAAGTGAAGGACTTCCTAATATTATTTAAGAAGCCCAGGCCTCTTTGATACAAGTGCATCAGTCGGTTTCGATTTTGGGCTTATTTATTTAGGCCTAGTCGGTTTTGGTTTTGGGCTTATTAATTTAGGCCTAGTCGGTTTCGGTTTTTGGGCTTATTAACTTAGGCCCAATCAGTTAGGGATTATTATTTATATTCCCATTTGAGTTGTATATTGTTGTCAGTTCTGAATAATATACGAGATCCTCTCTTCTGCCCGTGGACGTAGCTAACAAATTGTTAGTGAACCACGTAAAATTTCGGTATCGGTTTATTCGGTTTATTTATCGTTTTTATATCTTTCTCGCATCAGTTATAACATATTTTTTCCCTTTTGATAAAGAATACTATGTGCTCGTTCAATGAACGGATGCACCCCTCAATTTTTATTGTGAAATATCATAAATATACCCCTCAAAAATTTAGAATGAGACACACTTGCGCGAGACGGAGCATAGGTTGGATATTAACGCTTTAATATTTTGGGGGGGGGAGGGATGAGTGTTGATTTGTGTTAAATTGTACCTGATCATTTATGAGACCGTCACATACGAGTTTTTGTCCAGAATCTAATATATTTCTTAGACCTAAAATACAATCTTTAAACCAGCGTGTATAGATGATCTTTCGATATTATTTGCTTCCATGTGTGTAAACTAATATACCAAGATCTTCTCCTTTATTCAATTAATTATTTTCTCAGGGTTATTAATAAGCCTTTTGTTTTGTCTATTTTCGAAATAATCTTGTATAATTTTCTTAGTAAGTGTTGAATACAATCAGAAGATCAGCAATTGTGAAAATTGGCCAATAAAAATCTAGTCTTCAAATTTCTACATAAACAATTATCATTCAAAAGTGAGCGTACTTCAAATTTAAAATATTACTACTACATATTAAAACTTTCATTACATAAATTTGAAAAAAACATCAGTTATACATTATGTTCTTTTTGAGAAAATCAATTACTATGCTTTAATTTCTCCGTGCCTAAACACTTTTTCCTTTAAAAAATAAAAAGGAATAAACATTTTTGGGCCGAAGAGGTTTTCTACCAAACCCAATGGGCCATATGAAATTTTATTGGGCCACAATATAACATTGGGGCTTTTTCAGCTTTCAAAATTTTAGACAGCTTATAATAATTTTCTGAAAGCACAGCTCACGTTATTAATGGCAAAACCCTCGTTCAGAAAGAGAAAGCCTTCATCTTCGCCGGCCGCCGGCCGCCACCCCCAGGCGTTTTCCGTCGGATTCTTCAATTTTCGCTTCAACCGTAGAAATCCGTGAAGGGATGAGAAAGATATCAGGACACATCGTGTCCACAAAGGCCAGCACACTCTCTCGAGCAGCGGAGATCGTATCTCGCTTCGCCGCCGTCGACAACGGCTCCTCTCCCGCCGTCGCCTTGTACTTGCAGCGCACCGCCGACGCCTTCAACCACTTGGTTCAATTCCATGATAAGCGCTCCAAATTACAAAAATTGGAAAGTAGCCCTAAGTTGCAGAGTGATGTGGCGGAGAAAAGGTTAGACGGGGAAAGTAGCCCTAGTTTGCAGATTAATGTGGCGGAGAAAAGGTTAGACGGAAACGAGGGCAAAGATTTGGGTAATAAAGTGAGGAAAAAGGATAAGAAGGCCTCTAATAATCTGGGTGAGACAGATTTGAAAGGAGATGAAGCGGAAGATGTGGAAATTTCGGTGAAGAAAAAGAAGAAGAAAAGGACGAAGAGTGATGATGGTGATGTGAAGGAGAAGAGCAGCAAGAAAAAGAAGAGCAAAACAGTAGTTGATTCATAGTAAGATAGTTTTGATTTATAGGGATGGTTTTTCGATTTGTTGCTAAAATTGCAGCACTTTGTTGATTTGTCCCATTGTTTTTTGTTCATTAATCAATCATATTTCTTGGTATTTGTATGTTGTGTTTCTTGAGAACAACTAATTCCATTTGTATTTTTTTGACAAAATTTTGATCATGATTTTGTGAAAAAAAAAATGGAGAATTTCTTGTATGAAATTAAACTCAATTCTTCTATAAACCACGCTATAGAAATACAACAAACTTTGAGTCAAGTGCCTATTAATAAACTTTGAACAAACTTCTTTCATTTGCAATTGGAAAGTTGATTACAATATAGAGATATCAAGAGCTAAAAGATAAAAGATTGACTAGCGGGTTTTATTTACATAACAAAATCCGAGTTATTTCCTCTTTTTGTCGTCGGGCTTTACAAGCTGAACAGGAGCCGCTGGTATCCTAGTCCACCATTCCCTTATTCGTCTCCATCCCCGTTCACTGCTTTCCTTCCTCAACGACATGTGTCTCGTAAAATACTCAACAAACACGAATAGCATCAGATACTTCAGTGGCAGGAAAACGATTGCTACAGCCGCTATGAGCAGCAAGACAGTCAGCTTATCTGTTGTCTGAAAATTATGTACATATATATACAAAATTAGGTTCGCAATAGAAATATCTCGAACACAAATGTGAATATATGTCTCTGCACTAGAATTAGGCTGAATAAGTAAGAGGCCTATATAATGCAAGAGCTCAGAAAAGAAACTAGGATAGGAATTTGCTAAATCATCTACACTAGAAGAAAATGTTCTCATATGGAAGAAAATCGAGCAAGCACATATTGGGGAACATAGAAGGGCAATAATACCTGTGGTACAACAGCAAAGAGAAGTGCTCGTGATTTAAGAAGGACAATGTTGCCACTTTGGATGAGAGATTCAACATGAGTTATGGCTTCTTGTAATGTTAACAGCTGCTCCACTGCATTCTTATTAGGGGGAGCTACGATCTTGAATGCTTCCAGTTGTCTTTTCTTCCAAGTATACTTACGCCACAGCATAATCCCCGCTAAAATTACCAAAATCGACGGCAATATATAAGTCGTCCACTCCCTGAAAGGTATAGCGTAATTTTACTTAGAACTTTAAGAAGATGTCAGGATTGAGATCAAGCAAGCAAACCTGTAAAAGTAGTCAAATACCCAATGGAACAATAAACAGAGCAGTTTAATAATCGTTAGTAAGTCCTGAATAACCAATAGTTCTTTTGTTTTTTTGTTTTTTTTTTTTGGACAGGACTGAATAACCAATAGTTTTGAGTTATGAAGCATAATTCAACTATATTTTAATTGGGAAATATTATGTTTACATTTGAGAAGAAGAAAATCAGTTTCAGCTGAGTTCAGGTAATTCACGTACAAGGTCCAAAGAAATAAAATTCCTCCTAACTTATTTTCTCAGCTTCAACGTTTACAAGCATACACATCTGTCATCTGAGAGAGATGAGGAAAGTTTGTTTTAGATGAATGTTTGTATGATTCTTGTAGCTTATTACAGATATGCAAGTGGGGAAGGATCCAAGAAAGGAGTTCTGACAGCAAGGATTGCAACAGGATCCAGTCAAAAACTAATAGGAGAAAAATAAAAATGAAAGACCCTTGGTGGAAAATCTGTTTCATTTTATAGGCTCAGACTTTCAGATGAAGTCCATAAACAACTAAAATTATCCAAGGATATCTTACCCTACATATTTGTGAAGACATTTTGCACTTAAAATGTGTACAATTCTGTAAACTGAACCTTAGACAAGTTTTATCGATTCTGAAGAAACTAATGTGATCCAGCTGTTGGAATTACAATGGTCGTGAAGGTGAACTAACTGAATTTAAGTAATCCTGTCTTTGTACCTAAATCTGCTCCTTTATCATCCTGATTTCGTCATTAATAGTGAATTATCACAGTAATGTTTTGCCCAAAACTTCTTTTCAAGTTGAAAAGACATTATTTGACTATTAAACACCAATATCAAATATTTCAAATTAGATCATGCGTGTACTTCAATGATCCTGCCAAAAAAATAATGTCATAAAAGACAGGGAATAAGTTATGTTGCAGCAGGTAGGAGAAAGATTCAAAGATATAATACTATCATTTTTCTTACCTAAGTATCATATAGCCAAAGAATAACACAAACATCACTGATTTGTAGGGATCATCCCATGAAGCCAAATGCTGTACCCGGTTAAATAGTCCGATAAGTGGGAAAAGTAACTCCTACATACAAAGAAGGAATGACTTGTCAAGAAAGGAAATAACAGAACAGTAGAGTAGGTAACCTACTACCTGAGAGATTGTATTAAATCTGACAATGTTATTCACATTAGTCACTAATTACACAGTCAAAGTACATGGCTACATAAGCAGTACAATAAACAAATTGAATATAGGCAACATTTTTACAGTGTGCTGGCTATTTTGGCAGAATCTTTGTCATCAGTTAACTTCAAATACCTTGCATAACTTCATGCGGCCAAAAGTTAAAAAAAAAAAGCACTCTGCCACAAAAAACTTTTCAGGAATACTACAAATTTAGATATACCTTCCAAAATGATCATTCCTTCAAGTAAGACTCAAAAATTAGTCTTCTTAAATTTGATCCCACTGTTAGATCAACTATTTGTTGTGTGTGGGTGTGGGTGTGGTGGGTGGGGGTGGGGGTGTAATTGTTTAAGATAATACAAGCAGCAAACCTTCATCACAGCTAAATTGGTATCAATCCCTTCCACTTTCACTTGATCAACAGTTGCTTGAGCAGCTTCAGCCTTTCCAGTATCCCGTTTCAACTGCTTCACCATAGCTTCTAAAGTATTCGGTTCCCCTACACGAAGATCTGCAGCCTGATATGTTGCTTCTCCATTTAGCTCTGCTTCTTTATGCAAAGCAATTTTGAGCCTAATCAGTGTCATAAGTGCAGTTGGTAATATATGCCGCTTATTCGCATTTGGAGAGCTCAAAACATGTTGTTGTCCACCACTAGGACTTATGAGTGTCAATCGACTTGATAAAGTTTCCATTATCATATCTCCTCCTGGAAGACTCTCAGCCAAGTTAAAGCACAATGGGGATTTGTAATTAGACGAGGAGATACGGAATGCTTCTCTGACTGCACGGTAGCGAAATATTCCAAGAATCGCACGAGAAAGTGCTTCAGATTGCTGAATTCCTTTCAAGTTATGCTTCCTGACGAACCGGTGGGCCCGGAGAATCTCCAGACAGATATCCAACCAATAGTCCCTCCTTGAGCAACCTTTGAATTCAGGAAATTCCAGATAGACAGGCTCTGCTCTATAATAAACTAGAGTCAAGATGTGAATTACATTTTTGAGATTGCATATTTAAATTTGCTAGAGAACGTACGTGGATGTTGACTTGTACATAACAGCTTTATCGAATAGACGAGCACCCAAGGGTCCTGTTAACTCGGGCTTTATCACTTGTTTCATCTCTGTTGCTAAATCATATCTTGTGGCTTTGTCATATAAACCAACACCGGACTCAAAGTAAAGAGCATAGTTTGTCAATGTCAAACGTCCTGAATTTGTGAAACAAAACCAAAAAAAGATATATATAAGCTAATAGAAAGATGGTAAACTTTTGACCGAATGAAATTAGCCAAAAGTAAATATTTATACCAACGGAAATCGTATCATAAACCTTTAAAATTTGTGAAATTATTTAATATATTCATTTAATTTATAAAACCAATATGAATAAGTTTACCATTCAGTTTTAAAGAGGAGAAATTACAGGATACCTGGCCATGCAGCCATCCCAATATGCTGCAAAACGGCTTGGGTAGGAACAGTGCCATCTATATCTATAATAATTTCATCCTCAGCAAGTGAAAGATTGGAAATGACTTGTGGGCCCACAGCATTTTGCACAAACTTGGCAACCCTACACCAAAATATTGGGTCAAAAATCATTAGAAGTTCCTGTCTCAGTGTAATCCATCTCATCTTCAGTTATAATACTCCTACCCAATTCTAGTCATTAGGTCTGGTAAAATTCAAAGGGAAAGATGCAGAACCACCTTGAGAGAAATTTATTGATATTATGCAACTTAAAAACTAGAAAAAAATCAGCACCAAATTTAAAATCCTATCTGAGTGCACATAAAACCAAAAGTTCTCAGCATTTTTTGGTGTTGCTTAAGTCCTAAATCAACTGAATCGTGAAGAGAAATCGAGAGATCCTCTAATGCAAGATGTAAGAATATTGGAAAAAAAAGGATATTCAATATTGAGGAGAAGAAAAACTAAAATTCCTCTCTGCAGGGAATAGATGCATTTTCAGAATTAACAAGCTAACAACAACCACTTGAGATCTGCTTTGATTCAACTTCCTTAAAAAAAATCTTTCAAAACTAATAGAGAGTTTACATAGGAAATAATCTGAAGGAAGTGATGCATACTTTTCAAGACTCCGAAGGTACTTGTCGTATATTAGGAAATGGAGTCGAGAACCTGAAGAACTCGTCAAAACATCAAAAAGATTGTGAACCGTGGTCACATCTGCAATAACTGGCCAGGCAGGAGCTATCCGAGCAAAAGCCTCTGGCCCAACGGTTTTCTTGTCATCAACCTTATGTTTATAACAAGATAACTCACAAGAATAAATAATACTTGGAATCGACATAAAAAAACTTTATAATAAATTAATTATAGTACACATGTACAGTACAAAGTTCATCATTACTTGCAAAAACCAAACTTTTTTAAGAGAAAGTTTGAAACCCCCACCTCAACAGCCATTTTGGTTGAATTGGAATAAAACAATGACCAACCATCCTCACCCTCCCCATCATGACTGCTGCCAGGGGTAGTAGTTTCCTGTAATCCAATATTATTCAAGAAATGTCAGACTTTTTTAATATAAAAAGTGAAAGAGAAGTTGAGACAAAGTTGGAAATTTGAGTAAAAAATCCATCCTCTTTTCCAAAGTCCAATTAGTATAAATAGACATTACAATATTTATTTATTTTTTTTATTTTTTTTGGGGGGGGGGGGGTGGAGATCAATCCCATTTTACTTCATCTATCAGGTTGCTATCAACACCAGGGGCCTCCCATGCAATCATCATATCAAATGTTAGACGGCAAAATTCCTTGTCATTCAAATAATTAGGGCGTGTGATGGCCAGCAGTAGTGCTTTATATGAGCAGAATTCCAGGAAGTTTCTAGCATAGGATGGGGGTTGCCTAAGATTATCAGGAAGCTCGACGTCAAATTGGTCCTGTAAATCTTTGGTCGATATGCCGATAATCCTACAAACAAGTCATACATAGCTTGAACTTATAAGAAAAATTCAGAAAACAAAGTAAAACAAAATTTCCAACCAAGTTAAATAAAAATAGCAAATAACAGTGTTATCCTCATCAAATTGAAGTACTGATGCTCATATAATGAGGCTGTGTCAAGAAAACTAAACTAAGTTCTCAAACATATCAAGCCTAATGTACCTATAATAAGAGAATATTATTTTGTCTTGTTTCTCTTCGTAAGACGTAGATATGCATTACATACTAGGCACCAGGGATCTCAAGATCAAGCATATTTGAAAGTTAGAACGAAAATTTGAGTATTTTATGTCCATCTCATTTCCCGACTCATCAATCCGGATCATGAAATTTGGTATTCTGTAAAGTAATTCTGATATTATCCTTTGGACACCAAAATCAGAATCCGATAATTGTCACTTACGATGAGTCCTGGACTCATTAAAATTACACCAATTTCCCCTTAATCACACTACATTCCAACTCTTTATCGCATACAAAACACAATAAAAAACGATCATATTCAGTTCTTAAACCAGAACGCAACAGCATAGTGCAAATTGAACAAATTTAAAGCGATAAGCTAGAGCGGAAAACGATTGAAAATAACGGAAACGCATTACTTGGAGCATGAAGAGACGACAGAGTTAGCCAGAGGTGAGAGAAAAGAAAGGGCGGGATTCTTCTCCGGCGAAAACACGGCGTCGGCCTGGGCATCACCATCGCCATTGCTCTTCTTAGCGAAAATGGACTTCAGACTCCACGGATTGTCGCTTTTCGGCGCCGTTTCTGCCTTTACCTTCTCCATTAATCAATCAATGTGATTGATCTTGATATCGTCTGAAAATTTCCTAAGTTGTTGAGAATTTGAGGGTGATTTCAATTTTATTGTGCAACAGAAATGAGAGGGATTCGATTCTTTTCTTCCTCGATAAACATAACCACCTTTGCGTAAAACAAAAATTGAAACTGTGATTCTGTGGAAGTATGAATCGAAAAGGGAAATTAACCCAATTTCCCTTCTGATGTTAAAAATGGATCAAGTAACTCTTTTTATATTTTTATTGAAAGAATATATTTTTTTTTTTAAATCATAATACCCCGTTTTTTAGAAAGATTATCGTAATCAAGGTTTTATGTGTACAAAAGTGCACCGTAAACTCAAATATATTTATAATTGTACAAGTTAAATATTTCATTGTAAATAAATTGCACTTCAATGGTGTATAAATTAATACTTTAAAACTTTTCTTATGTGAAAATTACTTCCATGTTCGAAATTACAACACAAAAGTGATACTCAATGAAGTATGCTTATCTGTTTGGTTTAAATCCTTCTCCATCATATTTATACAATTTGTTCTAGTAGAATTTTGTTAAAGATAATAATAAAAATAGTGTTGTTTTTTTTTTTTGGGATTTTAATAAGTGTTTCAAGTGAATGGATATGATTATTTTTGGATTCAAAATCCAGTAATTTCAAAGTGTAGATTAAAAAAATAGAGAAAAATAAATAACCACCATACATTTTGCTTTCATTAACCTACAAAGTACAAACTGAAAACATTTATTTAGTTATTTTCATACAAATAACTGATAAGTAGCTTTTATTAACTACGATTTCCAAGAATATATAAAGACAAACCTTACCACATTTTATTGACATATTAAATATCTCGTAAGATATCATAACTCATAAGCTTAAAGTACGATGTAGTTTGGAATTACAAAGATCTAGCTGCAAAAAACTCCCTCGGTAAAAGTAAAATAAACTGAAGCAGTTTCATAGAACAAAAAATGTAGAAAATTCACAGTAATATAAAACTCTGGTATACTCTCTTGGTTTCCTGTTATTACCTTAGAATATTTCATCTAAGTTGGCCTCAACTTAAAATGGTACAACTTATACAGCATCAGGACGCTTTCTCAACCTAAAATGGTACAACAGATACAGCATTAAGACGCTTTTGCTGAGTCATCGCTCGACTCGTCCCCATTAACCATCTTCTCCAGTGAGTCCATATCCCCAGCTTCTGAAACAGTGTGAATCCTTAGCTTCTCAGCATCTTCACTGCAAAAGATTAAAAAAAAAAAGAAAAAACGCATAATCAGCACTAATTGTGAATCACGAGGTATGGGTGTGAAGAAAAGGGGAATGATACTTACTCTGCTACTCCAAATATTTCCTTGACAGTTATGGAGCTATCTCTTGAACAAAAATCCGGCAGCTAGACAGAGACAAAAAAGTTCGATAAGACAAACAGTGACGTCATGAATGATCTTTGGCTAATTTTTAACTGAATAATTACAGCTGAATCGAGTAGCTGGATACATATATCTACAGTAAGTGGAAGGATTAAAATGTAATACCATGTCCAACGTTTAGAAATAAGAGATAACTAGTTTTTCAGAACCCTTAGGTCACGCCTGGACCATCACAATGATTCACCGTGGATGTTATCATAGTTGTCATTACATCTTTTCGAGTTGTAATATTCATATACCTAAAGATGCTACAGATAACCATGTGAATCTTCAAAACACAAATTCTCAGTATTCAGACTAGCAAACTTGTCACTTCATCAAGTAAAACTGATTGAATCTATACAGAAATGGGACAATCCTGAAAATTGCCCCCACCCTGAAACCACCCCATGTTGTAGAGTAGGTTTTGCATCATTTTTGTTTATTAAGAGTGTATTTTATGTGATGAAAATCTAAATATGTTAGAAAAAATATGTGAATATTAGCTACATGTAAAACATATATATGCTCTTAAAATTTGGAATGATACTACAATATTAATTAATATACATCAAAAAGTGACAAATATTAAGGTATTTTAGTTTTTCAGAAACCAGAACATGTATATACAAATTTGCAAATATTTAGTTCTTTTAGTGCCATTCCAGCACCATGAAACAATGAAAGCACCCCATGGTCATGCAGAGCTATAATTGTGCCTAATATCTATGTAGAAATGCAAGTAGCCACCCATTTTAGTAAAATCACACAATTCCCAAGACCCTGGTGTACCATTCTGTTAACAATAATAGAGGAACACATCTTTTTATTTATCGTTTTAGATAATAACAATTTCTGTAATATTTTAGAAGTACAATGGATGCCACCTCTAGCCAAATAGAGTCTTACCTCGGACAGATAATAAATCTTTCCAAAGAGAGTTTGCACGGCAAGTTTTCTTTTAAATCCCTTTTCAGAATATCCTGACATATCCATGACCACTGGACCTGAAAATGTATGCATATTCTAGTTAAGTAAATCATCTTGATGCTCATCAACATTCCACAATTAAATATAGGTCTTGTTTGATCATAGGCAAATACTTCTATGCACCAGTTGCACCATGCAACTCAAGTGCAATTTTAAAGGATATTAGTTGTTATAATAAAAGGTATTAGTTAGTAGTATTAGTTTTGTTAAAGTTCCACAGAAGACAAGTTTCAACAAGTTAATGTAGTGATACCTTTATCTTTCACAATCCTTGCTGAAATCTCATTTAAAATTCCGGCTACTTGGGAGTCATCCAACATTGTCTCTTTCCTGAGGTGGATCAAATTTACTATCAGATCTGGATTAAATGGCTTCTCATTCAACACGTAACGTATGTATTTACGCAAAAGTTCCTCCATGTCAAAACCTGTCTGGAAATACAAAATTATGAAGCAGTCTGCATAAAATTTAGGGTGCTATATGATGTTAAATGCATGAGTCAATTTAAGAAAACACTCTCTTTTCCAGAATCGCAACTACCCCTTAGCAAAGAATTCAGCTCTAAGCCTAAGAATATACTGAAGCAAGTTGGCTTACAAAGTTGATCACAATATGAACAAGTGCTTTTTGGGTCTATCTCCAAAATAGATGGAGCTACACTCATAAGACGTTTACTTGTTACTAATTTAGTCTAGCCTATATTTTTCTTCAGATCTCTTGTTTTACCCCAATAGTACTATAGATCATATCAATGCAGAGGAAATGAATGTATGTCCAATTAATTAGCAACGTCTACTGATCTTTCTTCCCTTTCTTTTTCCTTTTCTTTTTCTTTCTAAGAGTGAGATAGGATGCTTGGTGATTTTTTAATTTTTCACAAAGTTTTTTTGGCAACTCCAACAAAGCATGAGGACTGAGACGGGGTTAGTTATTTTTCCTAATAATATAACCAAGATCAACAATAAGCATTTGATACCATAAAAGTAACAGCTAAAATAATCAATGAAAGTGAACATGAATTATAAACTCACAACTCGTTCCAGAAAAGATATATACAGTTTTAGTGGGAAATAAGTCATCCTCAATCAAGGTCATGGACTCATGGCATGCATGCCTTGTATGACTCACCTTTTGCATTAGTTCCTTCAAAGCTGATTGGTCCACTTCATTCGCTCCCTTCTCAAACAGTTCATCCAGAGATTTGCACAGTGTGGCATTTTTATTTACCTGAAATATACTATACTTGTCAAGTAAACAAACAGGTAAATAATAAATTTTCACAAAGCTATTCAACTCCTATCCAAAGTAATAATACTTTTACAATTCAGTTGGCATATTTGCTAAAAAATGTGACACAATATCCATTTAAATAGCTAAATAACAATGCATGAGCCTTTTTGTTAGGATTTAATTAGTACAAATGGCCTATCATGTCATTTATGAAGATAAGCAGAATATTAATTCCTATCCATTCTCTCAGATTTCTCCTCTTATTTCTCTATTTTCTCTCTTCTCAAATTTCGTACGTATTACCGTGCATCACAGTTTCATAATAAACTTAAATAGAAGATGAAGTTCTATCGCATCAAGAAATTGGGTTTCAGTCAGTCATATTAAGATCAAGAAAACCGTATATGAAACCAAAACCAAGCTAGACCGAGGGATAGTTAGTTGAATGCCTTCTTTCTGCTTTTCACTACTAAAAAATATTTCCTACTGTCGTTATAGCAGGGAGCAAAGTAAACATAGTGTATGATGGACCTATTTATACATAAACCAATGCACTGTTTTCATGCACCAGAATACAAATTGCAAAATCCAGCTACATCCTTCCACTATCATCCTCACACGAAACATAAACCTTTAGAGAATGAAGCTATATAAATTTCCACAGAACTGATTCAACTATGATACCAATGCACGACCATAATTCAAGTAAACAACATCAACTAGGTGCTAAAATAAAGAGAAGGGCGAGAAAACCAACCAATTGGCGACGTTTCTCCCTAGGGGAATTGAACTTCTTCACGGTCTTAACAAAGGCAATAACAAAAGTTACTCCAAGATAAGCCAATGGAACGGCCAGAATCCATGGCAGGGAGCTCCGCCCAACACGGGGCCCCGGAATCGCCTGCGTGACGGAGCCCGTGAACTCAACCAAATCCAGAGCCTTTTCCTGTATCCACGGCAAATCCTCCTCTACTTCCTCTTCATCTTCCGCCTTCTCTTCCTTCCTAGTCGAAACATTGTTGTTCTTACTGCTGTTGGCCAAAAATGGGTGAGAAGGTGAAGACGATACCGTCAATAATGAAAGGGTTGAGGGAAATTGAGGGCTGCAGCGTCTGGATTTCGAGAGTAGGGGTAAGGGTTTTGGAAAGAGGGATTTTGCAGTATCGATGGAAGTACGAGAGGAACTGCAGCAAGTGTAGAAGCCGCCATTGCAAGTGGTCATATTGAGGACTGATTTTTTAGGGTTGCTGAATGATTGTAACTAAATTCGAGTTGGAGTGAGTAGTCCGGTAACGCGGCGGCGACTGCGGCGGCGGAAGCCGGCTTGGCACTCTGTCTATCTATGTGCTGGGAATGCAAGACAAAAGGGTTCCAAATTTGAATGATATGATACAAAAAGGCTAAGTTGATAAAAAGAAAAATACCAAAACTTATGCTTAAAAAATAAGGGTATGTTTTTTTCGAAATTGGTGTACCTTGAAAGTCATAATTTTGAAATTCTAGAAATTTAAAAGTTTTAGATAGATAATAAAAAATTAGTATTGCATCCGTGCTAACGCACGGTCATTATTAATAACAAACATTTTAGATGTTAAAATATTATTTTGAATTAATATGAAATTTAAATTTTATTTTGGCATCTTATTATATTTATATTTATTAATAAGATTTTAATATTTTTTATTATATTTAATTTTATTCATAACAATGTGATCAGTTAAAGAAAATTTTGAAAAGAAGAATTAATATTAGGATTAAATTTTTTTTAGTCCATTAACTTTATTTCGTTTGAAATTAGTCCCGATTGTTTTGACTTTTTGATTTTGGTCATGTGAATGTTTTTTTTTTAATTAGTCTTTTAACTTGTTGCAGCAGGTCACCAAATAGGTAACTGTCAAATGTATAATAATTTTGTTTTTTCTTTTTAATTTCGAAATGCAACATAGATTTTTTTAGTCCTAATAATTTTGGGTTGGAATTCTTATGCGTATTTTTTTAAGAAGGAAGAGTGGTTTTTGCGTACTTTGGTTTACTTTTAAATTTTGGGGTTAGTTTACACCCGGTAAACCAACCCGATTCACTTTGTCTATTAATTTTCAGATTGTCTTTAAAATCGATGCAAAGTTATTAGAATTACAAAAGTCCAGTGGTGATTCGAAATTAAAGAGAAAAATAAAATAAATACACATGTGAAGTTTACCTATTTGGTGACCTACCGCACCAAAAAATGGACCAATTTCAAATATTTTGAAAACTTACTGGACTCAAAATCAAAGAGTCATAACAATTGGGATTCATTTTAAAACGATCTTGAAGCTTATTCTTTGACTACAAAAAAATTTAAATCTCATTAATGTTCTTCACTTTATAGTATTTTTTTGGTTAATTGCAAAAAATATCACTACCCTTGAGATTTTTATCAATTACAACACATTATTTTTCTTTGCAATTCGAGACACCACATTTTAAAATTATGTTATTCAAAGCATTTTCAAATTCTGACAATAAATAAATGTAAATGTCGAGTCAAAGTTGACATAAATGTCCAAGTAGGCGAATCAAGACCTAAGATGGGCAAACGTTTCAAATTGCTAAATTTTAAAAGGTGACGTTGTTTTTGTTAAAAAAAATAAAAAAATATATTTTATTCATCAGTCGTTGCATCTTACATGGAAATCTATGTAGCAGCTCCAGGAACCGAATTATTTAATTGTTGCCATAAAATAGGCAAACGCTTCAAATTGCAAAATTTTAAAAGGGGATGTCTTGAATTGCAAAGAAAAAGATAATATGTTGTAATTGACAAAAATCCTAAGAGTGGTAATTCTTTTTTTTTCAATTAACCCATTTTTTTTATTTTACATTGGTAGTATCAACGTTATGATGTATCTAACAAAGTCCAAATATTGATGTAATATTTATATTCATAATAAAAGTATTGATTAATTTTTAAAACATATAATTTGACATATATTTTACTAAATTAAACTTAGAAAATTTACAACAAATAGCTTATATTAGTATCTTTTTATAATATAAAAATTCAAAAAATATATTTTACGTATATAAGATATCTAATATTTTCATGTTAGAGAAAATACAATGATTCATTTATGTATAATAATTCAAATAATTAATATTGTAAAATTCTATATGAAAAGGACTTTAACAAAAATAAAACGTCATGAAAAAGTTGTGACATTTGAATATTTATTATTACAGAATTATATAATTCCTAAAAATTTCATGAAAAAACTACATCATCATGACACAATAGGATCTTCGAACCCAAATCCTAGAGGTTTGTTATCCAGGAAAAAACTACATCAATTGTCCATGACTAAAAATAACTTCTGCAAAAAAATTCCTACATGAAAACTATGTTGGGGTTATACTGGAAAGTATGTTTTTACTTTGTATAACCAAAACTGAATTTTCTGTCTTATTTACTGAAATAAATTATTTATCACTGATTCTTTAAATATCATTGAATGTTACATATATTTATTGCATAATTGTTCAATAAACAGTACGTGTTACATTGTAGTTAATTTAGTGATACGGATCACGTAAGATTAAATTAACAAATTCCTTGTAACTAAAAAAGTATTTTCACGACCTTTGGAAATGAACAATCCATCGTGAAAGGTTGAAGTGTAAGGCTCAGATTGGCTTGTCTTGACCAAGAGATTACACTAGTGCATGACTGATGCACTGAATATGACCTACAGGAGGATAAATTCTGCAGCACTGAATTAGAAAGAATTAAACCTCAATGGTTCGTTATTTCTTAATCTTTGTTCCTTAAATAGGATCGTGTGTGGTTAGTAATTATTGCTTTGACTTATGACAGGTAGAGAATCAATGAGATTCAATACTTTATATCTTGGGCAATATTACTGGTCACGTGCGATTGCTAAGATTTAATACAAAGAATCGTGTGCGAGTACGCTTGTTTGATTTGCCCCCTTGGGAGGTTCATAAGATTTATCATACCAAATCTTGCAAGTGGAATTTGTTTTCGGTATGGATAATAATGTTAAACCGTTCCTTGACCAAGGACAAAAGATATTAATTAATGGAAAGCTATTTCAGTGGCTTGAATTAATTAATGGGTTAGATAATCTTAAACACGGGAAATAATAACAGGGAGCCATATTAACAGTAATATGGGTTAAGATGGATAGTGCAACATTAATTATGTAGTGGGATTAATTAATATTTATGGGCTTGAATAATATTGTGGCTCAATATTAGATATTCAAAGTCCATTAGAAGGTCCAATCTTAATTCTCCTAAAGGCCCCTCAAGTAGCCCAAACATAATGTTCAATAACTGAAAAAGGTGTTTAAAATAAAATAAATTATTGTTGCCTAATTTTTCATTATTTTCGAAAATCACAAATAAAAGAGGGAGAAAAAATTTCTTTGAATTTTGTTATGGAATGAGGATAAGTATTCTTGGAACATAAGATTATCTCATTAAATTCAAGAAATCTCCCACTTGGCTATTTGTTGTGATATTTTCAAAAAATACCATAACATAAGGAGAGGAAGATTTTATTTGGGAGATATTTGGGAAATATAATATATTGGATATATTCAAGATTGTATCTTGAGGAAGAAGCAAGGAAATTTTCCAATCACCCAATACCCCAATATTTTCGTCCCCCCCCCCCCCTTAGTATTATAAATAGGGGATGGATTTTCCATCCCCAAGGTAATTCCATGTGTTGGAAAAATTAGAAATCCACAAAGGTGGTGCAGCATAGTTTTATTTTTTCTTTTGTTAAATTGTTCGCGAGTTCCTACCACCGGATTGTTGAACAAGGATAAGGGAATACTTGAGAAGACCTTTTGGTTTGTTTGTGTGAACGGGATCCATCTTCTCAACGATTGTCACTCCGAGAGGTTAGTTCACGTAAACCCGTAGTAATTCCGCATGCGTAGGTTTTATGTGAACTGTTTATATGCATGATTGGTTGTTGAATTATTATTTGAATTGATATAGGATTAATTCATGCTAGTAATAATTGTTAGAATTAAATTTGTATTTAAATATTCATCCCGAATAGATCCGGACAATTAATTCCCCAACAAACTATTGTCCTTGACTTTTATATATAAACATATCATATGAAACAACCAACCAAAACTATCTCAGTTGAAATTTTGAATAACAATATATGACCAGAAGGAGTTAACGTAACCCTAGGTATTAAAGCTAACTATTCGACATTACTTCCCCTTAGAACCTTAGCTTCAAGAATTATATCAATCATCCTTGTAATAACCAGCCTATATATTGAAAAAAAATGTTTCATTACAAATTTAATGAATTAGTACTTCAACATTTAAAAGATGAGGAAAAAATTAAAAAAATTAAAAAATATATATAATATTAAAAGTCTAAACCTAGTTCAATTGCACAAACCCCTTGAGTGATTAATATTTCTAAATAACATTACCGGTGTTCCAATTTTGAGATTCAGTTCATGATCAAGAATAACCGAACACTTTAGACTATTCAAGAATTCAGGAGAATGCACATCAGAAAGTTGATCAACATTTGAATCAACATGACAAAGGACTGTCTCAGCTCAAATAATTACGTGATTCATTTTCATTAACATGACTCATGTGATCGTTTATAGACCTAAAAACATCCAATGTAGGAGTAAGAATTGCTATATTCAGCAAATAATTGTGATCGTCCATCATGTTCATAAAATCGGGATCAATACTATGAACAATAGGACCGATCAAATCATCATTACCTCTAAAAAAAATATCATATGGAGTTTGTACATCAAAATCAGACTCAGTTTGTGATCCTACACTTCAATCTCCAATAGATGTTAGCCAATTTAGAAGAAAAAAAACTCTCAATTTGTATAAACCATCAGCCAATTTCAAATTCCGCAACCGCATATTCCTTGCAAGTTTCAGTAAGATACAATCATTTCCACAAAAGAGATAAACTTATTGTAACGTGAACACTATCATGCCTCATTCCTTTTGGAATAACCTGCAATATATGTCAGAATTGCCTCCAAACACAACAGTCTTATCACCAAAAAATAATCCAAAATATAACAAATCGACTAGCTACATAATACCCTTCAAAGTAGTATCAAGAGCTTCAGTACAATATCTATTTATCATCGGAGCTTCATCCTATATAATGAGATTAGTCTCAATCGAAAGCTCGACAAGATGACTATTCTAATTAATATTGAAAGTAGAATATTTGGTAGCATTAATTGGAATGACAAACCTAGAATTGCGGACTTACCAACCAACATCCATTTTGAAGACCAAATCGTGCACTTGCCTCTCCTTTTCATGGGCACAATTAACCAAGTATAACTTGAATCTTTTCTTAGTGTCTGAAGGACCAAAATCTCCTAATCCATGCGGCAAATAAACCATAAAATCGGAAAAAAAACATCAATTTATGTACTGAAATTTAAAACACGAATCGGCACATATATGATTACAAAAATTAGAAAGAAACGTACAAGGATGAAATTAAGTGTGTCTATTCTCAAATTTGAAGCAATTTAAATTATTTCATCTTCCATTAAGAACCTCAAGGTACGACGTCGCTTTTAAAAAAAGCTTGTAAATAGATTCATTGAAACTTCCAAGATATTTGATTGTTCAACAATATAAGTGAAAATCAAGTGTCATAAATTTGCAAGAATGTAGAAGTCTCATGTTTATCTTAGAGGTAGATTTGAAATTATATATATATATATATATATATGAATTTTTTTTGTGTTCATTTCTTCCACCCTGATTGATCCCAAACCTTTCCAATTTTATATTTCTTGGAGTATCTTTCTGTGAAGACTCATTAAGATGAATAGTATGAACATTTTTCATGATGGAACCAAAATAATTAGTTTTGAGTACTTAAAATCGATCGAGATTTTTTTTTTTAAGTCTCAAATGGATATCTTATCACAAAGAACTTGCACTTGACTAAACTTTTGTGCATAAATGGATTCTTTAGGTAATTGGGGAAAAAGGCATAAAAAAAAAGAAAGAAAAATTGTGATTATTATAATCCTGAATATTAATCTCAATTTATAGGAAAATGCAATTACTATCATATCATATTGAATCCAAAAAAATAAATTAAAATATAACTGAAAATGGAAAGAAAAATAACTAATCAACATGGAAGGAAATTAAGGATCAAATTCAACTTTTTCGTCCTTTAAGCCAGTCAAAACTAAGGACGAAAATATTGAATTTGGTAAACTTATTTTAGCTAATTCAAGGTTAAACAACTGCATTTGGTAAACTTAAGGGACTATATCTAAAGTTGGAGAAAGTTAGCGTACTAAAATCAGAATTATTGAAAATTATAAGAAAAAAAATCATTTTTATCATTTTTTAATATTGTATATTTGCAATATATTTATATTTTTTATTCTAATTTATAAACTAAATGTATTCTTAAAGATAATGTATATACAATTGCATACATGTTGGTTCAACGTTTGTTGTATTCACATTATTAAAATATTATTTCAATACATATTTAATAATATTGTATAAGTTATGTTGTGTTCGATATAATTAATCAGCATTAATCGAACACGTAAGAGACACGTGTAATATTTATTAAAATAATCATGCCCGATGGACAAGTGTGTGCTTTCGCCGACCCGACAAACAAGTTTTGTTCGCCCACTTGCCATTCACCAACTAAGGTTGTTCAACCACTGACCGAGCAAAATGATCCTGAAAAGAACATGACAAAGTCAGTCAAACAGATCAGATCAGGGAAGAAGGAATCAAATAAAATAAAAGTCAAGTCTCGAGGACTCGCACAACCTCTTTCGAGATATCACGAAGGGTCAGTATGCTCGACACTCAGACATCCTGAAGACTCAAACATCATGAGGGGTCAGTATGCTCGACACTCAGACATCCTAAAGACTCAGACATCCTGAGGGGCTCAGACATCCTGAGGGCTCAGACATCCTGAAGACTCAGACATCCTGAGGGATCAGTATACTCGATGATCAGATATCCTGAGGGCTCAGATATCCTGAAGGCTCAGATGACCAGAGGGGTCATTATGCTCGATGATCAGATATCCTGAGGGCACAGACATCCCCAAGGCTCAGATGACCTGAAAGCTTAGACAACCTAAAGAACTCAGATATGCTCGATGAGGGCAATTTTTCCACATAAGATTGACATGGTTTAAGGGGCGAACAAAGCGTCAATGAAAGCGTAAGATTGATTTGGACGATCAAAAGAGTGTCTTACAGACAAGCAAGTGCAAAGATCAATCTTGAAGACGAAGTTGGGAACGTGGCAATATTACATGAATTCTTGCATGACCCGAAATCTACAGCTCAAGCTTGCCAAACCAGCTCATGCTTGTCAAGGTGCTATAAATAGAAGAAAAGACAACAAGAGAAAGGTTCAGAAATTTCCCAGAGAAGTGAGATATAGAAAAATTCAAGAGATCATACAAAAAAAAACCCTAGCACTCAGATGCTAACTCTCCAAATCATTTTCATCCATAATGATTCATCTTCATGAGATGTATCAAATATTGTACGTGTAAAAACTCGCAATACTACATCCCTGGCTTGGTATGCCCCCAGAGTAGTCTTTTCTTGACGAACTAGGTCAATAATTTCTTCTTATTTACAGTTTAATTTACACGTGCATGTTTTGTTTGTGAGTCGTAACCGAATTAGCCACATAATATTCCTCAAATAAAACGACTCGGGACAATTGGCGCTAGAAGGAGGGTACCAAAAAACCAACCCATACACAAACCCGTAGTTAGCCGAGGCAGAAAAAAGAAATATAATGCCTCAATCTAGGAATACACAAACAGAGAGGTCGAGACAAAGTCGACCTCACGACCGGAAAGAGGCTCAGCGCCGGCCTCACAAAGATCAGACAGTGGAGACCGTTAATCTTGAGGATATTGTCAATGATCCGGCGGCCACAACAAAGGCCATCACTTTCTTGCTGCAAGCATAGAAAGAGAGGGCCGAAAAAGAGTTGGCCAAGTTAAAACCTCAAGATGATGAAGAACGACGCTCGCGTACACCCGATAGCGAGCAAGTTAAAAAAAAAAATGCTGAGCGGGATAAAAAAAAAGCGATGACACGTCGATGACGAATGACCTCGGGGTCCGACCATCGCTGCTTGGGCGTTTGAGGCTCTCTCGCCAAAGACCGAATCGGCAATAATAATAGGCAGGATCCGGGAAAGGAACAACCAACGAATATGCCCGCACATTCGGATCCCCATGATCATCCGCATCTTTGAACAAAAATCGGCGGAACAAAATTGTCTATCCATCATCGATTGGGTGGTCAAGGATGAACTTGAAAGGGGGACCCCTATCACGCAGCATGACCCACTGGGTCCTCATGATGGGAAACAACCCGATCTAAGTCTGTTAGTTCCACAAAATTTGCGGAAATCAGAAAGCCATCGGGCTTACAAGCCCGATCGGCGCGACCAAAAAAGAACACCCCGAGGCGAAAGACAATACCTTGCTCGCCACTATCGCCGCGATCATGGCGGCCAAAAATACAAGAGAAAGTGGCGAAGACCCGACCGCCAATCCCCATATTTCGATGTTGAGTCGGACCCTCATGTCCATCTCAAAGAAATATTCGGACTTTATGATCACCATGGGTGCCCTGGGACGCGACGCAATGTCGATCTTTCCCCATGACTTTGGGTGATCGGGCACATAGATGGTTCTCTACTTTGCCGCGGCCTATCACATCTTTCGCTCAATTGGGACAACAATTCTGTCCCCATTTCTCATCCATGTGTGATCGCCCAAATGAAACAAAGGTTGGTGCATTTTTCCCAACTAAGAGGTGAGTCAGATCGAGCATACATCGAAAGATTTGATAAATGTTTGTATGATGGGGCCCCAGTTGAAGAGGATGCCAAGATCCTGGCGGTGGTCGGAGGCCTGACTTTGAATACTGACATGTGGAAAGCCATGCACCAAGACTGGCCGAACATATATTCGAATTCGGGAAATGCGACCAAAATCATAGCCATGCAAGATTTGCTTTCGCCCAATCACGATTAAGGTGCCAACTAAGAAAGTTTTTGGGAAGAAAGTGATGAATGAAGGTGGGTACAAACCCCCAATACCTTTCAAACCTTTCGAAGAAAGAGCAGAAGCAAACGCCCTACGAAGTCTTCTGGGTGTTTCAGCAGAAACAATTTTTAACCAAATCAAAGATCGGGACATGTTAGATAAACCTCGAAGAATCATAATGGACAAGCATCGGCTTAATGCTTCCAAATATTGTAACTATCACGAATACATCGGGCACAATACAGAAGATTGTCGCGATTTACTTCGCCAACTTTGGAAGCTATACGAAGATAATCATCTTACCCAATTCCTAAAAAAGCCAGCGAACAAAAGCTCCCGAACAGAGAAAACTGAAGACCGAAGGGGTAAGCGTAAAAGTTTAACAAACATCCGGACAAAGATCCCGAAGAATCACGTAAGAGGTCCGAATTACCCAAAAGAGGGCCTCATCATCGTGGGTAGAGGTCGAAAAGTCAAGAGATCCACATGATACGCCCCGAATATGGACCAAAGGGTGGATGTTACCAGCACCAACATTATCAAACAGATTTAAAAGAAAATGGAGATGCGTGCCTTGCAAAGCATCCACCAGGTGAAAGTGGCAAGCACATCAGCTAGCACGCCACCCTCTCACCAAATTATATTTTCAGAAGACGATCTCGACGGTATAATCACTCCCCACAATGACTCTTTAACCATCAGTGCTCGTCTCCTCGGGTTGAAGGTGCCGCCTCCCCGGTCGATCTGAGCCTATCACGAACATTTTGTTCACAACACTTTGCACCAGATGGAAAAGCAAGTTGGGGACTTGAGTAGCTATATTGAACCATGTGATCATACCATTATAGGTTTTGGGGAATCTGTAACCCGACCCTATGGTATGATTAGGTTAGGAGTCGAGTTAGAATCAACTCTAAATCCGGAGATCCGACGAACTAGAAAGCTAGATTTTGTAATCGTCGATGCTCCGTCTACTTATAACGGGTTCCTAGGTCGCCCGTTTATTCAGGAATTTAAAGCGGCTTGTTCTACTTATTACTACTGTGTCAAATTTCCAACACAAGATGGAACAGGTAGCGTAAAAGGAGATCAAAAGAAAGCTCGAGATTGTTTGATATCATGTGCACCAGAAAAACAAAATATTGTTAACATGATGGAGCAAACACGGGAGATTGGAGAGTCAAGCCAACGAGCAAATATGTCGCCAAAATATCTTTTGACGAACACAAGTTTGACGAAACCATGCTCCATCTTGCGAACACGAATCTTGCCAACACACAATCTGGAATGGCAACTCATGTCCCAAATCTCCCAGATCTAATGAATATTGATCCGCCAAATGAGCAACCGGACCTAGAGCCTCGCATAGGTTTCGAACCTATGGAGATTGATGACGAACACCGGGGGTCGATCCAAGATCCTCGGTGGAAACAAAAAATAAAGCGAGCAACACCTGTCGAACAACTGGAGTCTATCAACATTGACCCGAACATACCTGAGTTAGAAGTGTTCATTGGTTCGGAATTACCTGAACCAATTCGAACATAAATGATTGCTTATCTTCAAGCAAACTTGGATGTGTTCGTATGGTCGCACGAGGACATGGTTGGCATTAATCCTAAACATGCATGTCATTCCCTCAACCTTGATCCGGCACAAACTCCAGTAATTCATAAACGTAAAAAGTTCAGTCCAGAAAAGTATACGGCAATGAATAGTGAAATCAAAAAGTTGCTTGACAACAAACTGATTCGAGAGGTTAAATACCCGAGATGGCTTGCGAACCCTGTGCTCGTTCGCAAGTCCAATGGATCTTGGAGACTATGTATTGATTTCACTGATTTAAACAAGGCATGCCCAAAAGATAATTTCTCGATGTCGCATATCGACTATTTGGTCGATAATACAGTAGGTCATGAGCTCATGACTTTCATGGATGCATTTGCTGGTTATCACCAAATACCCATGCATCCGGACGATCAAGAGAATACGACATTCTGCAGTGAAAAGAATATGTATTGTTGGCAACGCATGCCATTCGGATTAAAGAATGCTGGAGCAACGTATCAGCGTTTGGTGAACAAAATGTTCGACGAACACATCGGCCGAACAATTGAGGTATATATTGACGATATTGTGGTAAAGAGCGAACACAAGGAATACCACATCACCCACCTCGCACAAACGTTTGATATACTCAGGGAGTACAATATGAAGCTAAATCCGAAGAAATGCAGCTTTGGGGTTCACTCAGGAAAATTCCTCGGACATATGGTCAGTCAACGGGGGATCGAAGTGAACCCATCAAAGATTCAAGCTATGCTCGATATGCAGGCCCCCAGGAGTGTGAAAGAGGTTCAAAAGTTAACCGGACGTCTAGCTTCCGTAAGCCGGTTTATATCACGAACTGGGGACAAATGCAAACCTTTCTTTGATGCATTAAAGAAGGGGAAATTCCAGTGGACCGAGCATTGCCAGAATGCATTCGAATCATTGAAGCAGTACCTTGCAGATACTCAGACACTATCTAAGCCTGTCCCAGACGAACAACTTTATTTGTATCTTGCTGCATCCGAACATGCAATAAGCGTCGTGCTCGTTCGAATAGAAGGGACAACGCACTTGCCCATTTACTATGTAAGCCAAGTGCTTAAAGAAACCGAGCTCCGGTACCCTCCATTAGAAAAACTTGCATATGCTCTCGTAATGAGTATTCGAAAATTATGACCATACTTTTTCGATCACTCAGTCGAGGTACTGACCACATTTCCATTGCGACAAGTCCTCCACCGACCCGACACTGCAGGCAGATTACTCAAATGGGCGGTGGAGTTAGGACAATTTGGCATTACGTTCGCTCCGCGAACAGCAATGAAGGGCCAAGCTATGGCCGATTTTATGGTCGAGTTGACATATCCACAAATGCCCGAACAAACTATCGACCAACCATGGAATATGTATGTTGATGGCTCATCAACAAGTTTAAGAGCCGGAGCCAGCGTAGTTCTCATCAGCCCAACCAGACAAACATTCACAACAGCCATCCGTTTTGATTTCCCAGCTACAAATAATGAAGCTGAATACGAAGCTTTGATCGCTGGACTACAGATGGCTATGACAATGGGAATTCAAAGGCTGATGATTTATAGTGATTCTCAAATAATTGTTTTTCAAGTGACAGGCGAATACGAGGCCCGAGGCGAACAGATGGCACAGTATCACCAACTAGCAAAAGAGTTGCTCGAGCATTTCGAACAAGTTTTCATAGAACAATTACCACGGTTGGGTAATTCGTTCGCTGATGCTTTGGCACGCCTGGCAACAGCAGAAGGAGTGACAAACACAACTGACATCGTGGTCATCACAACTTGTTCGCCATTAGTTCCCAGAGTTATGATCGCCCAAGTAACAGACGAACAGGAAACTTGGATGACTCCAATCCTGAGTTACTTGCAAAAGGGACTTCTCCCTGAGAATAAGGCACAAGTTACTCGCCTCAGATTACAATCTGGTCATTATACTATCATAGACGAGCATTTGTACAAAAGAAGTTTCTCACTTCCACTATTGAAGTGTATTACTCCTGAAGAGGGTCATGTACTTCTGGAGCAAATCCATGATGAAGTATGCGGAAACCATACGGGTGGGCTCGTCCTGGCGCACAAAATAGTCAGACAAGGTTATTACTGGCCAACCCTCAACAAAGATTCACTTGCGTATGCTCGCGCGTGCCACGAGTGTCAGGTACATGCTCCACTTATTCATTGCCCACCGGAAGAGTTAGTGTCAGTTTATAGCCCATGGCCATTTGCTAAATGGGGGACCGATTTGATCGGCCCATTTCCTACTGGCACTTTGGGAGTAAAATTTGTTGTGGTTGCCGTTGATTACTATACTAAATGGGCAGAAGCCGAAGCCATTGTCAAAATCACCGAACAAAGAATGTGGAACTTTGTTTGGAAAAATATTATTTGTCGTTTTGGGCTTCCCCAATCATTAGTAACGGATAATTAATGGGTTCGATGGAAGTGAATTCAGACAGAATTGTGCTCGCTTGGGGCATAAAAAAGCATTACTCGACTCCGTATTATCCCCAATCAAATGGACAAGTTGAAGTCGTTAATAAAATCATCAAGCATACCCTCAAGGCTAGACTTGATAATTCCAAGGGGGAGGATGGGCTGAAGAGTTGCCCGAAATATTATGGGCCTATCGAACAACTTTCAAAACATCAATCATGGAGACCCCTGCTTGCCTCGCATTTGGTGCGGAAGTCATTATACCCATTTTAAATCAAAATTCGAGTCATCGAACAATGACTTTTGGAGAGCATATTAATGACCGTGACGCCCCTCACTGTTAGAAGAAAGAACATAAGGTTTTCAAAAATACCATGTACAAAAAGAGGTCGAGAAGTTCTACAACTCCAAAGTCCGAACACGCAGTTCAATGTGGGCGATTGGTTTTAAGATTCGGCAACGGGGTATCAAGTGGTGTGTTCGCCGAGCATGGGAAGGTTCATTCAGAATACTTTAACGTTTGTTAAATAAATATGATTTGGAAGATCCAATGGAGTCCCATTGTCCTACTCGTGGAATTTTTGAAAAAATACTATCAATAATGACGAGCATAACCGGCCGAACAAAGTCATCTCACATAAATTCAACAAATCTCCCACAAAGTCGGCTACACAAATGAAACCAGCAATATTTAATCGTCCAAAAAATAGCCATTAACATAACGCAATTAAACGAATGAAATGGCGAACATAATTTCACCTAAGACGAGTAAGACAATCCCGAAAAGAAGAATATTATGTTCGACATATTTCAAGAAAGAAATGCCGCTATCGAAAAGACGAAGATACGTTTCCACGAAGGACAACCCAAGATACGTGTCGATAAGTTGACAAGTGGTGGCAAAATCGGGGAAGGAACGAGTTCTTTGAACAAGAGCGGCAAAAGCCGAACATGTGTCAAAAGGAGGAGCAAAAGTAAGAAGGCCAACACCAACTAGCTATGCGGCAAAGACTAGCTTTAGTTCTATAAATAGAGGCATATTGATAAATAAAGCAAAGAAAAAACAGATGAAGAAGAAAAAAAAACGAAAGATACTACAATTCCAATCCGGACTCGATTCACTGGTTATTCTCACAATCGAGCATCCGCCCCGACATTTTAATACCTTTTGTGACACTCCGAATTGAAGCTCGTTGAACTCAAGATGCTCGGCGAGAGATCATGGTTGCCACACCAACTCACTTTCTATAAGGTAAATCACTAGTCCTCTATGCATCCCCAAAATCTCCTCCGGCGGAGTGATGTCATGGTGTCCGCTTGAAGAATATATGACGATCATCATTCTCAAGAGGATGAATGGTGAAGCAAGATTTTGAGAAGGAAAGTTCCATGTAAATGTCCGCAAATAATTATAATCACAACTTGTCCGGGAAGGACAAAAGCTTATTCTTCTTTGCTGAGCATGTTACTAAAGAAGGCGGCATGATGTGCCACATGCTTGTCAACATCAATTCCGCCATGGACAAGGTGAGGCCGATTCAGGTCTACCCAAGACAAGGTTTAAATTCAAAACCCTAGTCTGATGTCTATAGTTGTGTAATAGATAGTCTTCTTCAAATGTAAAGGTTGTAATAGAATACAAAGTGTTGCAAAAAAATATTTTTGTTCGCTAAGATTTTCTAGTTGAAGCCTATTTGAGGTCGCACCTAAGTCGGACGACCCGAACAAAGACGAACAAGCCCAGGTCTATGTTCACCTAACGAACGAGTTCATACTCTGATTCCCCCGACAAAAAAAAGAGTAATGGGTACGCAATGCAAAAAGCGACTTCGTGCTTACAGATACCCGAAGGAAATTTTAAATAAGACGGCCCTAGTACGAAGTGATCACACCAAAATAAGACGATCGCGAACCAAGAAAGGGGGGGTTCATAAAGTAACCCATCTGGTCGCACCTAAATGAGACGATCAACCGATTGCAACGTCAATAAGACAATCAAAAATGAAAAAAGTCAGGAGCGGGCATAGGCAAACCCAATGTTCGAATTCATTCAGAAGAAAAGGGGCAAAAACTAGAAAGCAACAAAGCAAACAGAAAGCAACAAAGCGAACATCAAGCAACACAAGTATCAATCATTCATCCTCAACAATCAGGTTAGAGGAAACAATTCAATATGCAATTCAACCATTCAAATTCCAAAGTGTTCGAAAAAAAGAGAAGAAATCCAAAAATTATACAAGTTCAGAAGATATTGTTCAAGCAAAAAATGAAGAAGACAAAAGATTACACAACATATGTTCGGCAAAATAAAAATTACACTAAGGAGCAAATTCATAATTGGGGGTGGACGAAAGAGAAATGTCGAACAAATCATGCTCGCCCACCTCAGCAATGGCTCCTTCAGCACGGTTAGGTCCAGTATGCTCGTCAGGAGGTACATTTTGCTCGGCCATAGGAGGTCCCCTTTGCTCGGCCTGCACCTGATCGCAACCTTGACTCGATCAGATTTTGACCAAAACATCGCAATATTCACATCCCGAGCCATCTTCCTCGCCCGTGATAGGATCATCAACTTCAATCCTTCAAGAATGGAGAAATCACACGATCGCTCAAGTCCGACATCGGAAGATTGCGATCCGTGGATTGTCGATCGTGCACTTAAACTTGAAATGAGCAATTTGCTCGCCAATGTAGGATGGCATCGCAAAGGCGCATATATAGGAGAAGTTTGACATGGAATCAACATATTCTTCATCGCGGTGACCTTGAATTTTCGAGACCCAAACGATATTGGTCTCATCAAAAATGATGAGTCAATCGAAATGCCTCTCACTTTCCATGGCCTCGACGCCACGGAAATCTCAACATTTATCTCCTCCCCGAAAAAAGCTTTTGATGCCGACCACCTCCTCCCAGAGTGATTCGGTTCCTCCTTTTTGCTGGCGAAAGCATCCTCCCGAGCCCCAAGGGCATCCTCTTGAGCCCGGTGAGCATTTTCTTGAGCCTTTTTTGCGGCATCCTCCTTTGCCCGGGCGAAGCATCAGGAGGCCGAGGATACTGGCTCGAGCCGACCTCGCCTCATCCCCCGAGCTTGCTCACATTTCGTGAGCCAAGTAGTTGGCATGAAGGTTAGCTTCTTCAAGATAAACTTTCTCAAGGATCTACCATAGATTGGCCCCCCGAGTACCAAGCCGTCGCATGTTTTCCAAGGAAAAGACTCTTCCAGATAGTCCATGCTTTCGATAAAGTCCGACACGCCTTTTGACATGCTCGAATGCCCGAACCTTTAACACTCTAAATAGTTTTCAAATTGGGCATCAAGGGCGCAACCCGCTTCAACCTACATATACACCCGAGCTTAATAAATATGACAAAACAACAGAATTATCCAAAAAAGAAATGAACTTAATGTACTGTCGCATCGAATCCTCCCATCCTAAGAATGATTTATCCTCGTGGGACCGGCTCAGGTTCGGAGGAGTCCATGATCGGGGTCCAAACAGAGGAGGAGAAGATGTGCCAAACTCCATTTCAACAATTAGTGAGGCCGGACCAACCACGGAGATTTTAATCGCCTCTCGGAAAAATCACCCTAACGCATTAACAAATTCAGCTGTTAACGCTTTGCACGCTCGTCTGGGCTTGTTCTCTTGGCCCCTGTTCGCGTCGGTTTCCATCCTCGATCTCTTCGGCGACGGAGCCTATTTATTTAATAGGTAGTCCTTTTTGGTTGACTTCATTCCCCGGCCTGGATGTAGATGATCGTCTTGCCCGGCCACCGCCGCTTTCCTTTGCTTTCATTGAGTTTCCCTTCGGCTTGAATTGAGCGAAGTTCTTGTGGTCTTTTTCTTCGAGCCATCTCAGTATGCTCGGATGTACTCCTGACAAACCTAAGACAGGGGAAAGCTATAAGCAAAACAATTTATTATGTAAGAAAGGATAACAAATGAGCAAAATGGTACAAAATATATGCAAATGCAAAAAAGTAATCCTTACCAGCAGGATTAACAGCAACAAGATGGTGAGGGGGCACGAACAAGCCTTCTTTCTTCCTCTGTTCGGTGGTATTCAGGGTCCTCACAGATCATTCCGAGCGAGACTCGAGGTCAATTTGCCAAACGCTGCTAAAATAGCCGTCGTTTGTCTCCTTGTCCGTCGCAGCTGGGATTCCCGAAATAAAGAGGTTAAAATCAAAAATTGAAGAACAAAAGACAAAAATTACTTACTTCGGTACACCCCAATTTATGTCTAATCGAAATCCGGTTCGCTTCCGTAAAAATCGCCCCAACAAACCGTAACTTCTCAATCATCGATTTTGTTCGCACGCCCTCAATGATCTTGCATTTGGCATTTGCTAGCATGAACAAACCATCCATCCATGTTCGCCCTTTGGACGGGTCAAATGCACCAATCGAGCAAGTTCAACCTCAAGAGGGATATAATATCTAGGCTTCATTTTGCCGAACAAAGTCAAGAAACTCATGATCATATGCCACCCGCTTGGCTTCAAATTATGGTGATATTCCACCCACGAGCAAATGAGTGATAGCCGGATGGAGGGGGGAATCGAAGGCCGACTTCCATCGTGTCCAAATTCACGGCGACACAACCCTCAGGGGGCTGGTCTGCTCGCTCATCAGGCCCAGGTGCCCAGAAAAAGACATCTTTAGGAGTTTCAGTAGTTCCGCACAAATTTGAGCGAGCATATCTACATCAATAATGCTCGCTATTTTGCTCGCTGGGTACTCATTTTCAACCCTAGTCCTCACGAGGTTGTTTCTGGCCAATCAAAACTATAACGAGCATTATACTATTATATGTTAGACTATGAGGACACCAACAGTATATCAAGCTCAGTATTTTGCTCGCCGCCTATCCCTATGTTCGATTTGGTTACATTCACAGCCATCAGAATTTCCCCCCCAACAATATTATCATCTCTATTTATATCAACATTATCTACAACCCTAGACCTAATTTGGGGATGGGGCAAAGAACCGTCATCTGAATCGTTCGAAAAATCATTACGGACCAAGTCCCTATCTAATTCATTTAGGGGCTTCATGAATCGGAGGAAAAGAACGGCAAACGCTAACTTGCCAACGAAAACCCAGATCCGAGCCATTCTTAATTAAGCGCCACTATGGGGATTCTACCAACAGGGGGAAGAGGAACTACGGTGGTTCGATTCAATTGAAGCAGAAGGAGTTGAGCAAGAAGCCATAATCGCAAAGAGAGAAAAGAATGCAAAGGTTACTAAAGATCCTTCACGGAATAAAGAAGCCCTCATCGGAAATTCTCGACGCCAAAAAGATTGAAAAGACAGAGGCAAAGAGAAAAAGGAAAGAGAAAGGGGTTTAAAAAAAAAGTGAGGTATTTATAGATACCAGATTCAATTTTGAAAATCAAATACTAAAACGACATCAACTATGACCCAATTGATTATAACAATTTATACGATGAATACAAAAGCGAATTACTACTGGGGGTATTGTTGGGGGTATTGTTCGATATAATTAATCAAGATTAATCGAACACGTAAGAGACACGGTAATATTTATTAAAATAATCATGCCCGATGGGCAAGTAAAATTAAACAAGTTTTGTTCGCCCGCCACATTCACCAACTAAGGTTGTTCAACCAATGAAAGCAAAATGATCCTCGAAAAGAACATGACAAAGTCAACAAAACATATCGGAAGGAATCAAATAAAAAAATGAAGTCAAGTCGAGGACTCGCACAACCCGAATGCTCGATATCCCGGGCGGTCGATATGCTCGACACTCAATCCTCAAGACTCGGACATCCTAAAGGGTCAGTATGCTCGACACTCAGACATCCTGAGGGGTCAGTATGCTCGACACTCAGACATCCTGAGGGGCTCAGACATCCTGAGGGATCAGTATGCTCGATGATCAGATATTCTGAGGGCTTAGATATCCTAAAGGCTCAGATGACCAGAGGGGTCATTATGCTCGATGATCAGATATCCTGAGGGCACAGACATCCCCAAGGCTCAGATGACCTGAAAGCTTAGACAACCTGAAGAACTCAGATATGCTCGATGAGGGCAATTTTTCCACATAAGATTGACATGGTTTAAGGGGCAAACAAAGTGTGCAGTCGAGCAGAAGATTGATTTGGACGATCAAAAGAGTGCCTTACAGACAAGCAAGTGCAAAGATTAATCTTGAAGACGAAGTTGGGAACGTGGCAATATTACATGAATTCTTGCATGGCCAAATCTTTTAAACCAGCTCATGCTTGTCAAGGTGCTATAAATAGAAGAAAAGACAACAAGAGAAAGGTTCGAAAATTCCCGCAGAAGTGAGATATAGAAAAATTTAGATCATACAAAAAAAAAAAAAACCTAATTTAACTCTCCAAATCATTTTCATCCATAATGATTCATCTTCATGAGATGTATCAAATATTGTACGTGTAAAAACTCGCAATACTACATCCCTGACTTGGTATGCCCCCAGAGTAGTCTTTTCTTGACGAACTGGGTCAACAATTTCTTCTTATTTACAGTTTAATTTACACGTGCATGTTTTGTTTGTGAGTCGTAACCGAATTAGCCACATAATATTCCTCAAATAAAACGACTCACGACAAGTTATAATTATAATCTTAAATGCTCATGCATTATCATCATTATATTTTAATTTAAATTATAAAAAGTACTAAAATCTCTTAATGAATAAATAATATGTCAATATATCTAATCGTATAATTTTAAAATCAATTTCTCCAACATGATTTGTGTGTAGAATGTGAAAGAGATGAATGTAACTTTATACTTCCTTCATCTCGGATTAACTTACACCGTTTGATCGGCACACAAAATAAGAAAGTTGAGTAATGAGTAGGATTGTGAGGGGTAACTTTTGTAAACTATTATGTATAAAGTATAGAATTAATGGACTTGAGTATGTGTATGTGTGGGTCAAAAAGTAATAGTATTTTGTGTAATATTGTGGATATTGTGAGGATGAAGTTTATGGAGGACTTTCTACTTTTAGAGCGTGTAAATTATTTTGGGACATCTTTATAAGTAAAGTGTGCAAGTTATTATATGAGGTGGAGGGAGTAATTACTTTGAGTGTTGTTCTTAATATGTGATGACCCATCAATTCCTCTAATTTAGTCTCGGATACTCGAAGAATCTGTTTCGTATTACTTCAGGGCTTGAGATCTTGTAAGGGATATATGAATTTTTCTAAAAAAAATTGTTCTATAAAATATATAAGTCAATTACCACCTCTCAACAAAAATATCATCCGAAATTTGTACGTCAAGATCATACTCAGTTTGTGATCCTATACTCCCATCTCCAATAGATGTTATCCAATCAGAAAATATTTTCAACTCGTGTAAACCTTCTGTCAATCTCGAGTTTTGCAACAGTATGCTCCTTGTAAGATTCAGTAGAGTATAATTATTACACATAACAAATGAATTGATTGTAGTGTGAATTGGATGCTACAATAATGACATTTTTTGTCATTAGACCTCAAATCTGCAGACAATGTCTTCCATATAAATGTTATCATGCTTCCACCATATATATACAATTTAAACTTGTGCAAGGAGGTATTTACTTGAATTCATTATTCAATTTATATTGTATAAGCAAATAATATTTTTTCTAAATTATATTTCCAAGATTTGCTTGTTACTTTAATTTCTCAGCTAAAACATGATATTTTTATTAAAAATACCCCTACGTGAGAAAAGGACTATCATAACTTTTATTCAACGAAAATTGTCTCCGTTGAAATTTGAACGACAATCTAGGGCAAGGAGTCAATGCAAGCATGTGTATCAAAGCCAAATATCATGCACTACTTTCAGTTAGAATCTTAGCTTCAAGAACACTATCACTCAACCTCGTAATAACAAATCTACATATGGAAAAACATTATATTACAAATTATTTGAAGAAATAATAGACATTCAACTTTTAAAATGCAATATATATATTTTTTAAAATTATAAGGGGATAAAATATGGTTGCATTGCAAAAATACCTTGAGTGATCAATATTCTTCAATAACATTATCGATGTTCCAACTTTTATATTGAATTCATGATCAGGAACAACCGAACACTTCATACTATTCGAAAATTCATGAATATGCACATCATAAAGATGTTCAACATTTGAATCAGATCAGACTATCTGAGCTCAAATAAGTATGTGATTTATCACGTGATTCATCTAAATCATGTGCTCGTCAATGGACACCTATCAACATCAAATGTAAGAGCGAGAATTGCTCTATTTTACAAATAATTGTGATCATCCATCACATTATCAAAATCAGGATAAATGTTATAAATAATAGTACTAATCGAATCATCACCACCTCTCAACAAAATATTATCCAGAATTTGTATATCAGAACCATACTCAGATTGTGATTATATACTCCCATCTCTAATATATCTTACACATTCATAATATTTTCATTTTGTATATATAGCTTCAAATAACTCAAGTTCAAAGAATCGCATGTTCCTTGTAAGTTTCAAAAAGAGTATAAAATTTCCACAAAAAATGATGAATTGATTGCGGTAAAGAACAATATCATGTCTCGTTCCTTTTGGAATAATCGACGATATATGTTGGAAATCACCTCCAAACACAAAGGTTCTTTACTAAAAAGGTAATTCAGATGACAATAGATATATGAGCTGCATAAGACCCTTAAAATTAGTATCATGAGTTTAAATATAATATTTGTTCATCATTAGAGCTTCATCCAATTTGATGAGACTAATCTTCAAAAGCTCGCAAGTTAACATTGCATGTGCAATCTTCAGTAACATTAATTGAAATGACAAACCTAGAATGAGCAGTACGTCCACCAGAAAGATGCTACATTAATGATAATCTTGACATTCTACCTCGACCATGCAGACATCTTCCATATAAATATTTTCCTGGTTCAACCATATCCATACACAAAAAATACCCCACTCTACCAGCATGAATAGACTTATTTATTATTTCATAAACATCGCGATGTTCATCATTATGTCTACTCTTCAATCATCAAATACTCATACTCTATCTTCAACTTTGATATGTTGAATGCAAACTCTCTCATTAACAATCTATTTCGAGATGAAAAATTAGAATCAAAATTTGCTATCAACATTCCTTAAAAGACCTACAAAGATTTAACAAGAGTCCGCAACATATTATCAATTTTTATAAGATAACCACTCCTGATTTCGTCGTCAGTCATCCTTAATTTTACATATATTTAAGATTAAATAAATATTAGTTAATTTAAATAAATTTGGATTATTAAACATTATATAGCATTATATAAGATTTTCTAAATATATTTAGTAAAATATATCAGGAAATTGCATAATTTCTCTGCTATTTTAAAGAATACTGTCAGATAGATATCTCCAACACCTTTTCAAAACTTCATAAGACGACCCAATGAACCAAAAGTTATAAGCATAACATCGAAGATGTAGATGTCCACCAGCTAGCATTCTCTATACCATCATCAAAAATTAGAAGTGGGACTCTCAGAAAAAAGTTTGTTATTGTTATATACATAATGTTGACATAAACAACGTGATAAAGAGGTGCATTGCAACAAACAACCAAAAAATGAACACGGAGCACTTAATTAGAAAATAAAAAAATAACAAATTATAAAAGACAAGCGGTAAAACACAACACACGTAAACTTGAATGACATTACCAAATATCTTTTCTCTCCGAATATCATTTAATAATTTGTCCAACTTCACCTTAAATATTCGAGAAAGCTATATTCAATATTTTAAAAATATTATTTTATATTTTTGTATAAATGTTATATTTTTTAACTACATATACACTATATAATAGAATCATATACATAATAACCAAAAAAAAAATTTTTTTTATTCCAAAAATTTAAGCATTTCAGAACATTTCATTAAGCGTTATTTTTTTTTTATAATACTTTCGCAACTATTATGTTGGCATACTATTGTCTTTGAGTCCCTAAATTATAATCATGGACCTGGAACGTATAATTGACCATGACGAAAGTGGATTTCCTAAAAAATATACTCCTACATAAGATAACGATTGTCCCACATTTTTATTTATTTACATATATAACATTTGATGAAATCAATGAAAACTGTTTGCGCTGAATCTTGAACGACAATCTAGGATCAAAATGAGTAAATGAAGTCTCGGTATCAAAATCAAATGCCTAGCACTACTTCTGGTTAAAACTTTATCTTCAAGTACTCTATCACTTAACCTTGTAATTACTTTTGAGGTCTTAGCTGACGTGAACACTGACTGTTAAAAAAATAAATGTCTTTTAACAATCAGTGTCAACTTCGAGCGTAAAAACCCTCAATTTTAACTGACACTTGACTTGCATGTGACCGAAAATGACATTTTTCCTATTTTTCAGGAAAATGAGACCAAAATTGGACAATCTAGATAATTTTGGGACCAAAATTAGATAGTTATTTTTTTTGGGAGGAAAATCGAATTACAAAAAGGTTATGAGACCAAAAAAAAAATTTCTCTGAATTGTTGAGTGTACGCTTCACCACACTACTAAATGGAGCTGAAAATCTATGACAATGAACACATACAAAAAATAAATGAAGATTGTGAAATAATAACAAATGAAATATTTTGGTAAATGTAGAAGCATAATGCTCTCATGAAGGCAAGAAGTGTGAGAAAAATAACCGCGAAATAACTCTAGCACCTTCAATTGACATGATCATATGCAGTTCCAAGTTGAATTTCCCTATTTTGCTCAATAATTCAACTTAAACATGAATTACCAATTTTCATTTACAATTTAAGTAATCTGCTTGATTATCTTGTCACGTAACCACTTGATCTCTAGTTAATAAACCCGTATCAAGTGCTATTATTATTGTTTACGACTCTCATGCAAAAAAATTCTAAGTAAAAAACGAAGTGAAAATATAATATACCGAGAAATTTCTAAGTAAAAAACGAAGTGAAAATATAATATAGATGATATAGTGAAGTTGAAAAAAAATCTCAAAATATAAATGACGTTCCAATTTGTTTCAAATATGAATATAAGCTATTTATAGGATATCTAATTTAATTAAAAAATAAATTTTTTATTAAAAAAACATAAATTGGGATAGTATACAATTTAAATTGATAATGGGATGATGCAAGGTCAACACAATCAATTAAAAGGGCACCCATTTGTAATAAAAGGCACAAATTGAACAAAATTTTTATTTTTGAATCACACAATTAAGTTGTATTAAGTAGTAAGTAATTGTATTGAATCAAAATGATGGTATTATGTTGATTAATAATAAAAAATAATATCAAATGATTATAATTATGCACTTACAAAAATAAAAATAAGAAATATTTATAGCCAGACTTTAACAATATTTGTATTGACTATTAAAATTATAAAATTTAATACACTTATTAATAATTTAATTAATCCAGTCGACTTTTCTATCACAATAGAATAACAAATATATTCAAATAATTAATTAAATTTATCATTACATTTTGTATAAATAACAAAGCTATCAAAATTGATACACACTTTTACACATTTATGTATGCTATAACATACATAATACACATAATAAAAAAAATACTATTATAATAACAACCCTAAATGTTTTTTATTTTCACTATTCTAATAAAATTATTAATTATTTATAAAACTATGAGTAAGTTAAAAAAAATAATTACTATAATATATAAATAGTAATATAAGATGTGTGTATATATGTCAAATATTATTAGATGATGTGATAAAAAGTATAGTGAAAAATAAAAATAGAGATTATCTTCAAAGTACGACTCCTATTTTATGTGAGACGTATCATAAGATTTTTGAATGACCAAACAATTTTGATTTATAATACACAGAAACTCTTCACTTTGTGATCCCATCAAACTTTAAACGTCGTGACATTTGATAGATTAACGAAATCGCCAGAGTGTTCGATTAACAAAATCACCGTCGTGAAAACAATGAACCGAACGATGAATTAGAACAAAAAAAAAAACAAATACATGCCAAAATCTAAATTTACATTTAAAAGTGATCTCTATACAAACTATAATGAATCATGAATCAAAAATGAATTAGAACAAATCGAAAAAAAATTAATTCACAACAAAATGTAAAATTACAAAAGCAAGTACGCAAAATAAGTTGGATTAAGGCTAACTTCAAAATCTCCATGGACTATATATACTGAAGAAACCGATGAACATAAAAGGAAGAAGGATTAAATTGAAGGAGAAAATGGAGAAAAAAAAGTCTACATAATTTATGGTGGAGAAATGTATGGCCAAGATACAATACATATGAATCAACGGTCAAGATCAGTGATAAAGTTTAATATGTTATAATAAATTTTCATCTTTCCTCAAATACAATGAATGACTCGGATTATAGATAAAAAAAAATGGATCAACGGTGTAGACAAAAGAGCAGAAAATCCAATAAGAAAATCCATAGGTGTATTATATAACTTACATGACTTACATGATATAGTGAGTTGGAAAAAAAGTCTAAAAATATAAACCACGTTCCAATTTATTTCAAATATGAATAAACTTATTTCTAGGATATCTAATTTAATTAAAAAGGAATTTTGTTATTAAAAAGACGTAAATTGGGATACTATACAATTTAAATTGATAATGGAATGATGCATGGTCAACGCGATCAATTAAAAGGGCACCAATTTGTAATAAAAGATACAAATTGAGCACCATTTTTATTTTTCAAGCACACAATTATGTTGTACTAGTTTAGTGTCCACGTATTACGCGGTTCTTTAATTAAAAAATACAACATTCAAAGTAAATAATATATTTAATAATAAAAAATATAAATATGTGCATAAATATACTAAATATGAATTATTTATTATTTAAGGTGTATATTAGTAAACTTGCTTAAACTTTGAAATGACATCGTTATGTGAAATTCTATTTATCCTTTTTTATATTAAGTCAAAACATGCAAATCAAAACGAAATAAATTGATTAAGAAAAAATTTAAAAAGAGAAAAATAAAACAACATCTAAAAAAGAAGTATCAATATATTAATTAATATGTATTAATGAAATAAACTTAAAAGTGAATGACTTATAATATAAATAATTTTATTACATAAAATAAATTAAGATATATATAAGAGCAATTATAAAATAAAACTAATCATTAAAGTATTAATAATTAAATATAATTCACAATAATATAGTTTGATTGAATATTTTAATTATATAAAATTAAGTCGAGTGAAAATTAACTAAACAAAGATAAAATAATAATATAATAAAGTTAAATAAATAAAATATGAATTAATAAATATTAATTGCACATTTTTAACATTTACACATACTTTAAATACATAAATAATTAAAAATTACATATTTTATAACATTCATACATACTTTAAATACATAAATAATTAGAAACTAATTATATTATGACATATCTATAAATAAAATTCATTATTTACTTTTCATATAATTCTTACTTCTTAATTCGACTACGCATCATCGAAATTCACAATAATATGATACGTAAGCAGTAGAAAATTCATATTAGAGGGTTTAAGGGATGTTTAAAAATTTCGTGTATGATAAAATATTAAATATATAATAAATATTAATAAAAAGAAGCTAATGCTCAATAAAACAAATATTCAATATATTTAAATATTTGTAGATTGACTTACTTAGTAAGTAACATAAATATTATTTAAAAGGTGCAAGGTTCAAACCTTAATTATTGCATCAATTTTTTTTATTAACTTACATATTAAAATGTCACATGGATGTCACATATTAACTACAAACCTATAAAAAAATAACACATCAACACAATAATATATGACATCTCATTCAAATTAACCACAAGATGACACATCATCTAAATGAACCACAAGATGACACATCATCAAAAAAAAACTCTCTATTAGTATATAGGGGGATTAAGTAGTAAATAATTGTATTAAACCAAAATGATGGTATTATGTTGATTAATAATCAACAATAATATCAAATGACTATAATTATGCACTTACACAAATAAAAATAAGAAATATTTATAGTCAAACTTTTTTTGAGCGCGTTTGTAGTCACACTTGAACAATATTTGTATTGACTATTAAAATTGTAAAATTTAATACACTGATTAGTAATTCAATTAATGTAGTCAAATTTTTCAATAGAATAACAAATTTATTCAAATAATTAATTGGATTTATCATTACATTTTGTATAAACAACAAACCTATCATAATTGATACACACTTTTACACATTTATGTATGCTATAACATATACATAATACACATAATAATAAAAAATTATAATAATAATCCTGAATATTTTTTGTTTCAAAGCCTTTATTCTAATAACATTATTAATTATCTGTAAATCTATGAATGAGTTAAAAAAACCACTATAATATATAAATAATAATATAAGATGTGTGTATATATGTCAAATATTATTAGATGATTGTGATAAAAAGTATAAAGACAAATAAAAATAGAGATTATCTTCAACCTATGACTCCAATTTTATGTAAAACGTATCATAGGATTTTTGAAAGATCAAACAATTTTGATTCATAATACACAGAAACTCTTCACCTTGTGACCCCATCAAACTTTCAAGTGAAATCTGATAAATTAACGAAATCGCCATTGATTAACAAAATCACTGTCGTGAAAACAATGAACCGAACGATGAATTAGAACTGTTGGGAGATGAATTTAATAAAGATATGATTTTGATTAGATCCCAAAACCCTGAGTATGACATGTTCAGAATAATTTTGATAGTTGAGTCAGGATTCAGTTTTAGAGTATTCAAGATGTTATCTGCAAAATGTATAGTCAGCAGATATAGATTAGGATAGGATCTGAAGATTCTGAAGAACTCAGTATGTCTCTGAAGAAACTGAAGCTTCAGTATGAAACTAAAGTTTCATTATGAAACTAAAGTTTCTGAAGACTCAGTAAGAAACTGAGATATTGAAGACTCGGTATGAAACTGAGGAACTGAAGACTCAGCATGAAGACTCGAGATATCGGTCCAAGACATCCAGAAAAGACTCGTAAGACGCCAAGACTCGTAAGACCTCAAGACTCGAAGACGCCAAGACTCGTAAGACTCAAGACATACCTAAGATGTAAGATGTAAGATCAAGAATCAAGATCAAGAATATCAAGGCACAAGAATTACCGAGGAGTCGCGAATGTAATCAATGCTCAAGATAAACCTGAATGTTCCAAGGCACTGAACATATCTATCTGAAGGATGCAATACTAAGAAGATCGCGATTCCTTAGAAAATTAGATATTGCCCCAGACATTCAAATGCATACAAAAGAAACTAAGACAAAGTGTTGTTAAGATTATATCACTCAGAGATTGTAACCAAAAGAGCCGTTGAGTTGTCTACCTTTAACTGGAGATAAAAGTCAAAAAGAGGAAGACAACATCAGCCATCATACCGACAATCGACAACGACAGTCACCGAAAAAAATGTCGGAAGTACTAAGTTCCGCATCGCAAAAAGTGAAGACCGGCTACATGAAAGGCTATTGCCTAAAAACGTGTTAGGGAGTGTCAAACCCTAAATATAGTCAAGCCTCACACCATAAGAGGAAACTCTCGGAGCTATCTCTCCAACGGATAGTTTTTCAAGAGTGACCTTGGTGTATGCCTATAAATACTTGTGACCTTCTACATTGAAAGGTTACGGGAAATTTGTAAGCAACTCAAGAGCTCAAACTTATTATCGCAAAGTTGAAGCACTCGAAAAACCCAAGAATTTCCCAAGTGTTTTATATTGAAGAGAGCTCATTAAACTAAGCCTAGCTTGATAAGATATATCCAAAGCTTAGTCGAGATATCCTAGCCTTTGCATTGTTCTTTATTGTAAAGGATATCTCATTCTAGTTGGAAACCAACCAAGAAACCCCAAACCCTTTAGAAGGTAGTTTGAGTGTGATTGTTGGTGAGATTGGAGTTGTAAAGAGTGAGTAAACTACAGAGGTAGTCAGAAAGCTCTAGAGAAGAAGTTAGTAAGCTACTTGTGGTAGTCTGAAAGCTTGTGTGAGTTGAGTAAGTAAACTACAGAGGTAGTCAGAAAGCTCAAGGTCGGGTTGAGTAAGTAAACTACAGAGGTAGTCAGAAAACTCAGGGCCGAGTTGAGTAAGTAAACTACAGAGGTAGTCAGAAAGCTCAAGGAAGTGATTAGTGAATTTCTCTGAAGAGATCAGAGAGAGTGGACGTAGGAGCTTGAGTCTCTGAACCACTATAAATTGTTGTGTTCTTTGCTTTCTGTTTTGCTTTGCTTAACTGTTGCATATATTCTGAAAGCATATTTTCACTGACATTTCAGTTGGAATCAATCCACTGAAGTTGCATATAATTGAATCACAACCTAATCACTATTCCATTAAAGGAAGGTTTTCAGCAAAAGCTTAAAACGAGTATAAACTAAGGGCCAACCATTCCGCACATCTGAGTAGCTAGAACAGATAGTTACCAAACTGAACTTACTCTTTCCGGGTTCAATGAAGTTAGTTATCCGATCTAAGCAACTCAGATCTCTGAAAACTTCGGGACTCGGATGGGATTATCTCGAGGTTTCGAAAGTAGCTCAGATCACCGCCTCAATGAGACTTTGACTCAGAGCGATTTGTGCTTCTCAGGACCAAATCATCAGGATAACCTGACCCAAGCTGACCTCGGTAAGAAAAGTTTTAAAAACACTGAACATGTGTATTCCCCATACACGTGTAAGACTCGTTCTTGCCGGGACCAACAAGTGGTATCGAGCAAAGGGGTTCAACTTGACCACTCATTTTGTTGACCAAAAGTTTTATTTTTAAAAATACTTGTGGTCTATCCGAATCGATCTTATTTGTTCAATTCTTAAAAAGACTCGAGATAAAATGTCTTCTAAGAAACTTCTCATGTTCTCAGTGGAGAACTATGATTTATGGAGATTGAGAATGCAGGCTCACCTGTATTCTAAACATGAACGAATGTGGAGAGTGGTCTCTGAAGGGCCATTCCAATTTACTGTGGTGAATCCCAGAGGAACAGAAAATGAGAGAAACGATCCTAGAGCAGAATTTCCTAAGTCTGATGACCAACTGACTCCTAAGGAGAGGAAGTTAGTCAATCTAGACTATATTGCTAAAGACACACTATACAGTACAATTGATGATGGTGTGATGGGAATGATCTCTCACTGTAATACTGCAAAATAAATTTGGGATACACTAGATGTAATGTGCCAAGGCACAGATCATATCAAGGAAAACAAACTTTCAGTTGCAATTGGAAAGTTTGATAGTTTTGAAATGGATGAAGGTGAATCTATAGACAAATTGGAAGTCAGATTCACTCGGCATTATGAATGATCTAAATGCACTTGGTAAGAAATATCCACGAGAGAAGTTGCATTGAAAATTTCTTAGAGGTCTTTCTAAGAAATGAGATATACATGCAAAGGGTGATTGAAAACACCAAAAATATTAATTCAATGCCATATCAACAAGTCTTCTCTCGAAATTTGAAGGCCTATGAGTTCGTAATTGATAAGAAATCTAAAAAGGCTGACAGCAAAGATGATTCTTCATCTAGTAAGAATGTGGCTTTTAAGGCCAAAGATAAAACCTGTAAAACTAGAGAGTCTGAGAACTCCCTTGCTAAAAATCGATGAGCTTGAGGATAAGCTAAGACGATGGCAAGGAGGTTTGAAAGACTTAATAGTCGATATGGAAAATACAAAAAAACTATTACAGAACCCAGGTACCAGAAGAAACCTGAGGACAAATCAACTGAGAAGAAGAAGGACCTGAAAGTTGAAGGGTCTTCATCCAGAAAGAAGGACTCCAAGTCCAAAGAAGAAAGTGATCAGGATGATGATGCCAACAGATGCTATAATTGCCAAAAGAAAGGTCACTTCCAAAGATGATTGTCCGGATCCGAAAAGCTAAGAAGAGAAAGGCAAGCTAAAAGAGACAAGAAGTTCTCTAGCAAAAAAAGGCCATGTTTGCAGAAGAAGAACATTCTGAGGAGGGATCTAGCTCTTTAGATGAAATATTCTCAGACAGTGAAAGTGATGACATCTGTCTGATGGCCATTGAGGAGGTAAACTCTTCTTTCTCTGTTGTTGCTCCTACACTAGCACAAAGAGTTGTCAAGTTCAACCGTAAACAATCATTTTGACTGATGGATTCTTTTGAGAGTCTAATGAAGGACTATCTTTGTTTTTTAAGAAATCAAGTAAATAAAACTCAAGAGCATAATAAAGAACCGAAAATTTAAAATCTAAAATGGAAAGACTCTAGCAATCTTCAAATCACTTCTCAATTAATGGGAGCTCTTGATGAATCAATGTTACGAAAGTACAACTCTCGAGAGAAAGAGAAGTTGATAGTGACCCTAATCGAAAAGCTAGAGAAATCCACCAAGAGAGATTCAAATTGATCGAAACTAAGTTCAATGACCTCTCGAGAAGCATGAAACTCTCTGAAACCGTGAGGATAGTCGCAGAAAAGAAGCTAACTCTATTGAATAATGATCTAAAGTAATAGATGAAATTCAGAGGTACCGCAGATCCGCCACTATAAAATTTGGATTGGGATACATTCCAGGGGAACCTCACAAGGTCATCCCGAATCTTTGATCAAGTAGCAAGAAGACAATCTTTGTAAAACCAAAGGGCACCTACACTTCAAACCGAAGAAATGCCCAAGGTTGTAGACAATGGAAAAGGACCTATGGTTCCAAAGAAACCGAATGATCGGTAGGAAAGCCTAAACCTCGGTGAAGGCTAGAAAACCCGAGCACTCGATTGAAAAATTCGAGCAAGTACTTCAAGCCTCGGGCTAAGAATGCAAACCCGAAAGGATCTACATCGAACCATCGGAGAATCTTCGTAAGAGAAACACTCAACAGAGACATTCTCAATCGAAGAGACCAAGTCCTCGATATCTTGAAACTAAAAATTTCAAGACAGTAACCCGAACCCCACTTGCCTAAGGGGTAAAGGTTACTGAACCCGAAGTCAACAAAGATTCGCACCAACCGCACAAAAGCTAAAAAAATGAACAAAAGGCCCGAACCAAAGAAAAATTCAAAAGCCCATGTTCATGATAAGGCTAGCACTCATACACAGAAAAACCGTTAAGGCACCCGTGAGTAGTAAATGTGTATGTAGTTGTTTATGGAAGATGATCGCCCACTCTAAAGTAATTAGAGTTGTCGTGCAGATTTGGATTCCGAAAGGTACAAATTTAACCTTGTAGGACCCTACACAAATTGGGTACCTAAAAATTGACTGCTTTTTCAGAGGAAAAACAAGACCGAAAATTGATTGAAGATCACATAAAGACTGATGAGTAGAGATGAAAAGCCCACGATGTATGGTATCTTGACAAAGGGATGCTCAAGACATATGACGAGGATTCAAGAAGATACTTTCGGACTATGTTGAACAAAGAGGCCCCTCGATCACTTTTTGGAGATAACTCCAAGGACGGTCAAGGATATGGAACTTTGGAAATCGACTTAGTTCATATCCATGGTGTTTCATATGTATCCGGATTGAAGCATAACTTGCTTTCAATAAGCCAATTCTATGATAAGGGTTTTTAATGTTGAGTTCTCTAAGAACTTATGTTATGTGAAAGATGATATCTCACGAAAAAAGTATTCTTGACCGGGTACTAGAAAAGGAAATGTGTATCTTCTTTGATTGGAGTTCAACTCCTAAAGATACATGTTTAGTTGTTAAAAGTTCCACAGATACCAGTTTGGTTTTGGCATAAAAGAATGAATCACCCGAATTTCAAAACCCCCCAATAAACTTGCAAGATTAGCTCTTGTGAGAGGGTTGCCTAAATGAAGTGTTCAGTAAGGAACATATTTGTGATGCGTGTCAAAAAGGAAAACAAATTAGAGCATCATTTAAAAGCAAAGTAGATGTTTCTACTGAAAGAATACTTCAGTTGTTGCATATGGATCTTTTTGGTCCAATAACACCAGTGAGCACTAATGGCAGGAAATACACACTAGTAGTAGTTGATGACTACTCAAGATATACTTGGGTCATATTCTTATTCAGTAAGAAAGAGACTCGAATAAAGTCGCCAATTCATCGAAAAGGCTCGAGATTGAGAAAAATCGAGTGTGGTCAAAATCGATCCGACAAAGGAACCGAATTTATAAATTATATCATATCTGATTATTGTGCAGCAAATGGAATTTCTCATGAAACATCAGCTGCAAGGACCCCTCAACAAAATGGTGTTGCTGAAAGAAGGAACATGACTCTTAAAGAAGCTGCAAGGACAATGATAGTTGAGACTGATATTCCTAAAAGATTTTGGGTTGAAGCTATCAACACTGCATGCTATTCTCAGAACAGATCCATGCTGACCAAGAGTCAAGGCAAAACACCTTATGAGCTTTGGAATGAAAGGAAGCCTCTTGTTTCTTTCTTTCTTGTGTTTGGTTGCAAGTGTTTCATACACAATAATGGTAAAGATCAGTTGACAACTTTTGATAGTAAAGTTGATGAAGGAATATTCTTAGGGTATTCTGAAATCAGTAAAGCTTTCAGAGTTTACAACTGTAGGACTCTTATTGTGGAGGAAACACCTCATGTTGTTTTTGATGAATCTACTTGTGTTCGGAAGAAACAGAAACATGATGCTTGTAAGAACCCACCAAGATGATCACCAGATTAAGCTGAAAAAAGAATGACAAATCATCCATTGAACACGAAAAAAGAAGAAGTCACCACATTCTATGATTGGGTGACTTCGGACTCGAGATAAAGAAGTTCGGGATGAAACTCGGGATGGTGAGACTCAATAAAGCCAACACACCAAAGGTGACCCAATCTGAAACAGACACCGCCTCGGACTCGGGTATGTGATGCCAATGAAGATGTGGTCACAAATGAGGCAAATTCTGAATCACAACCAAGGGGAACAAATGTCTCTCGCCAATGTTCTCGAATAGAATTTCCCTATAAAGATGATTCCCTTTCCTTTTCTACATTGTTCCCTCGAGTTTATTGAATTAATTGAACCTAACATTTCAAATGTTGAGGATCTTTGTTGAAGGGGGAACATCTAGAAGAAGATGGTTAGATAGTCATCCTACAAGTCGATTGTGGGTGATCTAACCTAAGGTGTCAAAACAAGAAGGTTCCATGGTGAGAGTGCACTATTCTCACGCTTCCTATCGGAGAAAGAGCCTACTTGAGATTGGTGAAGCTCTACAAGATTCTCATTGGATTATCTTGCTGCAAGATGAAATTTAATCAATTCTCAAGAAATGAAGTATGGGAGCTAGTAGATAGACACGAAAGGCACAATGTCATTGGAACCAAGTGGGTATTTAAGAATAAAAGAGATGAAAACAACAACATTGTAAGAAACAAGGCAAGGCTAGTTGCACAAGGTTATTCCCAAGAAGAAGGCTTGGATTATGATGAAACCTTTGCACCCGTTGCAAGACTAGAAGCCATCGATTGTTTCTTGCATATCTTTTGCCCACATGAAGTTCATACCTATCAAATGGATGTGAAAAGTGCATTTCTCGAATCGGTTATGCTTAAAGAAGAGGTTTATGTAGAACAACCTCCGGTTTTGAAAGAATGACCAAGTTTACGAGCTCGGAAAAAAGCCTTGTATGGTCTTAAACAAGCACCCGAGCATGGTATGATACTCTTTCTCGGTTTCTTCTTGACCATGGTTTTGTCAAAAGGAACGGTTGATAGAACTCGTTCAGGATAGAAGATGGGGAAGATATCTTCTTGGTTCGGATATATGTTGATGACATCATTTTGGATCTCAAACCATCGGTTGTGTGAAAAGTTTTCAACACTGATGAAAGGCAAGTTTGAGATGTCAATGATGGGAGAGATGAATTTCTTTCTAGGTCTTCAAGTGAAACAATCAAAGGAAGGAATCTTCATCAACTAGGCAAAGTACACCGTAGATCCGATTGCCAAGTATGGTGTAATGCAATTGCAATGCGCTTAGAATTCCCATGAATACTAACTACAAGATGGATCCCGATTACAAGGCAAATCGAAGTCATACCGATTATAGAGGAATCATTGGATCATTGCTCTATCTCACATCAAGTAGGCGGATATAACATTTCTTTGTTGGGATATGTGCAAGATACCAAGCTAATCCTAAGGCTAGTCACATGGAGGTCGCCAAAAAGATCTTGAAGTATCTTAAGGGCACAAAGAATAGAGGATTATGGTATCCAAATGATGATAACCTTGAATTAACCGGGTTACTCGGATCTCGATTATGGAGGTTGCGAGATTGACAGAAGTCCACTACGGGAACTTGTCAATTTCTAGGAAGTAAGTCGATATCTTGGTTTTCGAAAAAGGACCTCGAAGAGCAACCAAGATTATCAAAGTGAATACATGGTCGCGAGAAGTCATTGTTTCATGCATTCTTTGGCTCGCATAATAATTAAGGGATTATAAAGTTGTAGCCAATGAAGTACCAATATTTTGTGACAATAATAGTGTCATTGCTATTTCACAAAATCGTATTGCACACTAGATGCAAGCATGTGGATATCGACATCACTTCATCGAGATCATGTCGAGAAAAAGGACATAAGGATGGAGAAAATTCATAATTGATAAAGCGGAGAGTCGATATCTTGACTAAACCTTTGACTGAATCAAGATTTTAGGAACTATCGGTTGAATTAGGGATGTTGATCCAGTGTATAGAGTAAAATCAAAAATTGAAGATTTTCGGATGCATGAAGTTTTCTCGAATTCCACCGAAAAACTCGTGATAAAATTGAAATCTTTTGGGCCGAGTCTCGTGAAACTCCAGATTCATCAAGGTCGAGACTCGAAGATATCTTGAACCCAAGATTTTCGATTCATCATCGACATTTTTATCAAGGTCAATACTCAAAGAAGACCGATAAAAGGGAAATTAGTCCGAAGAAGTAATGACTAAATGCGACTCATTTATTGCTTAAAGTGAAACTTCGAGAATCATTCGCAATAAATACAAAACACCCGAGGAATGTTTTTGGGCGGGATCTTTGAAATTCCTAAGAAGGTCAACAGTCATTAAATGTTCTGTTACATTTAATCACCAATGAAGTTAAAATGACGGCTTACTTTTCGGGGATCGACCTTTCACATACCCGATTAATCGTGGATTAATCTTAACCATTGCTTTTCACCAAACTGGTATGACTTCCCACGATCTAGAGCTATTTAATCCTTTGAAAGCCATTCAAGCCAAACTTTATCAAACCCTTCGTTCCCAAAATCCTCTGCAAATAAATCTCTTTGCCCAGAAAACCCAAACCCTAAATCTTCAAATCTTCATATCTAAAATGGCTCCTACCATATTCAAAAGATTAGCCGAGACAAATAAGCCATGGTACGAATACGTTGTCTCTAGAGAGCACGTCAAATGCCAATCACGAAGAAGAGGCGCTCCACTTAATCCGATTGGCAAAACTGACGAACCTTGTCGCAAATCGACCAGAAGCGTAGTATACCCGTGAGGTAATAGAGTTTGTTGCAAATATGGAAATCGATGAGGAAGATTGTATAGAATCTAAAATTTCCATTTTGCATCTCGAACAATCGATGAAATATGTAGATTTTGTTCGAGAGCTCTATATAGTCCCTAAGCATTTGAACGACGTATTTGAGTTGTGCGATAGGGGAGATGATCCCTCATTGTATATGTTGGGACGGGAACAGGAGTATCTTGACAAGGTTGCCGAGAAACCTGTTAAGTTTGAGGCAACTCTGCACAAACGGCATCTACAGCCGAAATACAGAGTATTGATGGATATTGTGGGAAAGTGCATAATGAGTCGATCTGGAAGCTTCGAGCAGATCAGCACTCCCAAACTCCGACTGATGGCGGCGATTGAGGACTCACCCACCAATGATTTCAACCGGGCCGAATATCTCGATCAAGGTGGTGGTGAAAGAAAGCCAAGGTCATAAAAAGGGAGGATGATGGGGCAATATCTATCAAAGGCAGAATCCTCCACGCCACCAAAATTGCATTCATTCTGGAGATGTGCCGAGAGGAGGAGGATATTTTTGCCAACTCTACCCCATTCCCTAAGTCCAAAATTATGTTCAAACCGATTGCTGCGAAGAGGACTTTTAAGGGAAAGAAAGAGAAGAAAGTGGAATCACCCCTTGGGTCACGATAAGGAAACCCAACAAGCCCGGGGAAGGTGTTGTTGGAAGCCAAGAAGGAAAGGTGAGAAATTGAAGAAGCGAAAAACCCTTGCTCCAAAACGCAAAAAGGATGGTGGTTCTCATTTTGATGAAGATGAGGAAAAGTGAGATCGAGGAGATTCAAACGAGAGCCAAATCGCCGAAATCGCTTTTACATGTATTGGCTCGGGCTATCTCAAAGGCCTGAGGATCAAAGGCGAGAGCAAGTCTTCTCGAGGTTCTTGAGACTTCACCGATTTAGACAAATTTTCGAGGAAATATTCCAAGGACCTCGGACCTCGAGAAAAAATTCAGATTCCCTCTCGAGGATATCCTACTCGAGACCCAGAAGATGCTCGGATTCCTGCTGAGGATATGCCCTCAATTCTCGAGAAACCAGCGATATTCCCAATTGAGGAGGCGCCCACTCGGACCTCCAGAACCAAGTCATATCCAAAGGAGTTTGCGCCCAAACCTCGAGGCTCTTTGAGCCTCGAGAGCCGATGAACTTTGAAGAGATCTGAATGAGCTGTTGATTGACCCTTCCAAGCTGAACACGAAGCCCAATGCTCAAGAAAGGTGAAAATGAGAGAGACCGAATAAAGCGAAACAAGAGGAACAGTTCATTCTTGACCGCTACAATTTGCTAATTCCCGACCTCCAAGACATCTTCTTCAGATTGAGGTCAAAGTCTACATCCTCAACCGACTCTTCCAGAGATGCTTAATATTGCTTCATTCAGAGGGAAGACTGGTGGAACGAGGAGACAACTTTTTCTCACTCAATTTTCGGGGTTTAGAAAAACTAAGTTCCGGATGAAAATCTCGATTTTGATGAGCTTGTGAAGAGGAAGGTGGTCGAGAGAATCCCGCCGAAGTTGGTGCCCCGAGCTCCATTGGCAAATCTCGGGATGGGGACCAACAAGGGGATGATGAGAGTCAATCTCGTAAGGAGAAAGTCAAAATCGATCTTGTCCGATCAAAGCATTGAACATCCTCGATCGGGTTAGCCTTCGTAACTTTTAGGCACAATTAATAATTATGTCAGTTTATCGTTCCTACCTTTAAATCAGAATGTCTAATATGCAGACCGAGGCTCAAAGGACACCCAAGCTCGTGGTGAAACCTCGCTCAAACCGAAGCTCGTGTTCGACCGAGACTCGGGATGAACAACCAACTCGGTGAGGCACACAGCAGATCAAGAATGCTCCTGAGATTGATCTCACCTTTGATGGAGAAATTGGAGAAGGTTGAGCCAATATTGAACAAAATTGCTCGATGGATGGAAGTTTTGGTCAACCAATCTCGAAGATTGAAGGATTGAGTACTTCTTCTTCGGGTGTCTTTCTTGAGCTCTATGACGAAAAAAGTGACCTCCATGGAAGCAAAGCTAGAAGACAAGATGGAGGGTCAAGGTCGAAGCTTAATTAGAAATTTGAAGCAAAAGCATCAGGAGCAGACACAAATTCTTGAAGCAAAGTTGGTTGAGAGGAATGATATGCTAGTGAAGAACGCTGTTGAGGAAATGAGCTCAATGCTCATGGCCAAGATGACAGACATGTTCAAGGAAGCTCTCTCAAGCCAATTTGCACATCTGTCTGAAGAGTTCTCTGTGGCGAAGAACCACCTCAGAAGGCTCGAGGAAGAGCAAGATCAGATGGCAGGGGAGGTGCGGAGTGTCAGTAAAGAGCAATACCATATGGACCTGACCTCTCCGAATTCGCCAGAGTATGGTTCCAAGAAGGGAAAAGACACGGAGCCGATCTCGGGGAATTATTGGAACATACTCGAAGGGCAAGGTTGTTAAAAATCTTTGAAAAAGAAGATACTTGCCGGCCATGAAGGAGATTGAAGCCATTGAGAAGCTTAAATTTAAGAAGGTGGAGAAGTCAATCTACACTCAGGTTTCTGAGGAAACAATGCAGGAAGTGGCTATTGAGAAACTGAGTGGTAGAGGAAGGATTGGGACAAGCCAGGCCGGTGCTGAATTGCCCATCAAGAGGAAGGCCATGGTGATGGAAGAGTCTCGAGGGCAAAAGAGCAAAGGCTTCTAAGCCAATCCGCAGAAAAGTTGACTTCGGATATTGAAGAAACCGAAGTCCGAGCCCAAGAAGAAAGTCTTCAATACCGGAAAGCGCTCTGAAAACACTCAGATTGAACAAAGCGAAGAAAGTTGTTGCTTACGCTTTACGGTGTACCAATGATGATCGGAAAGAAGGTCAAGAAGAAGAGAAAAAGAAGAGTGGGTTCAAAAGGTTCGCAAGCAAGAGGAGGGAGCACAAAAGCACGAAATGGCCGCGACGCTGACAAGTGGATGCCTATCCAAATCAACGATGCGTGGGGAAAATCAAGAGAACCTTCGGTTCTACTATGATGTGCTCGAGAGAATGGAGAGGGAGAGCTCGGATCCGAATGAGGCTTTCATCGATTATCTTCCGACCTTCTATCCAAAATATCTCCAAGGATGGATAAATCTAATGGATGAAGGAAAGGTCAGATAACCGCCCCTGGTCCATATGTGTACCCTCCTCCCAGGCTGGAGAATGGTTGTGTTAATGAGAAAGCCATTTCTCAGGAAATATCTCAGTACGCCACTCAGTTAGGTCTGACAGGAAACAATCCGGATATCATCAAAGAAAGAGATGCACTGAAGAAGAGATATTACGGAATGTTCGACCTAGAAGTCCTCACGATGAGGTGGAAGAGCAGAGTCAAGAACCGAATCAAGAAATTTGAATCAAGAATGCGAATGAAGACTCAGAAGATTCATGTAATCTTTTATATTTTTTTTGTCTTTTTGATTTTGTTCAGATAAGATTCATTGTAACCTGTAATAGTCTACCTATCATCAATGAAATTTTATCATTTATGCTCAAAAGATAATATCTCATTATCTTATTTACATGTCTTTTACTTTTGATATGCCTGAATTATTGTCTCTGAATTAATTATTTAAGAGGGAAATTGTTTTGAAAATTAAGTATTTGGTGATGAATCATTTAAGAAATTCATTACTGAAGAAATTGTTGGGAGACTAATTGTTAGGAGATTCTCTACTTAGGAAATTGTTGGGAGATTCTCTGTTCAGGAAATTGTTGGGAGTTATAACCAATCTTGTAATAGGATAAACTGAAACCTGAGTTTAGGTTATATGTTTGTAACAAGATAGGTTTTGGCATCATCAAAAAGGGGGAAATTGTTGGGAGATGAATTTAATAAAGATATGATTTTGATTAGATCCCAAAACCTTGAGTATGACATGTTCAGAATAATCTTGATAGTTGAGTCAGGATTCAGTTTTAGAGTATTCAGGATGTTATCTACAAAATGTATAGTCAGCAGATATAGATCAGGATAGGATCTGAAGATTCTGAAGAACTCAGTATGTCTCTGAAGAAACTGAAGCTTCAGTATGAAACTAAAGTTTCTGAATACTCAGTAAGAAACTGAGATATTGAAGACTCAATATGAAATCGAGGAACCCAAGACTCAAAGATGAAGACTCAAGATATCGGTCAAGACATCCAGAAGACTCGTAAGACGCTGAAGACTCTGCAAGACCCTCAAGACTCGAAGACGCCAAGACTCGTAAGACTCAAGACACGTACATGTAAGATCAAGAATCAAGATCAAGAATATCAAGGCACAAAGAATTACCGAGAGTCAGAATGTCTTTGAATGCTCAGTATAAACCTGAATGTTCCGAGGCACTGAACATATCTATCTGAAGGATGCAATACTGAGAAGATCGTGATTCCTTAGAAAATTAGATATTGCCCCAGACATTCAAATGCATACAAAAGAAACTAAGACAAAGTGTTGTTAAGGTTATATCACTCAGAGATTGTAACCAAAAGAGCCGTTGAGTTGTCTACCTTTAACTGGAGATAAAAGTCAAAAAGAGGAAGACAACATTGTACCATACCGACATCGACAAACGACGTGTCACCAAAAAATGTCGAAGTACTAAGTTCCGATCGCAAAAAGTGAAGACCGGCTACATGAAAGGCTATTGCCTAAAAACGCGTGTTAGGGAGTGTCAAACCCTAAATATAACCGCTTTCACACACCATAAGAGGAAACTCTCGAGCTATCTCTCCAACGGATAGTTTTTCAAGAGTGACCTTGGTGTATGCCTATAAATACTTGTGACCTTCTACATTGAAAGGTTACGGAAATTTGTAAGCAACTCAAGAGCTCAAACTTATTATCGCAAAGTTGAAGCACTCGAAAAACCCAAGAATTTCCCAAGTGCTTTATATTGAAGAGAGCTCATTAAACTAAGCCTAGCTTGATAAGATATATCCAAAGCTTAGTCGAGATATCCTAGCCTTTGCATTGTTCTTTATTGTAAAGGATATCGATTCTAGTTGAAACCAACCAAGAAACCCCAAACCCTTTAGAAGGTAGTTTGAGTGTGATTGTTGGTGAGATTGAGTTGTAAAGAGTGAGTAAACTACATGAGGTAGTCGAAAAGCTCTAGAGAAGAAGTTAGTAAGCTACTTGTGGTAGTCCTAAAGCTTGTGTGAGTTGAGTAAGTAAACTACAGAGGTAAATCGAAAAGCTCAAGGTCGGGTTGAGTAAGTAAACCACAGAGGTAGTCGAAAACTCGTACGAAGTTGAGTAAATAAACCACAGAGGTAGTCGTAAAGCTCAAGGAAGTGATTAGTGAATTTCTCAAGAGATCGAGAGAGAGTGGACGTGGGAGCTTGAGTCTCTCGAACCACTATAAATTGATGTGTTCTTTGCTTTTGCTTTTGCTTTGCTTAATCAAGGCATATATTCTCGAAAAGCATATTTTCATCGACATTTCGGTTGGAATCAATCCAATCAAGTTGCATATAATTGAATCACGACCCTAATTACTATTCCATTAAAGGAAGGTTTTCAAAGAAAAGCTTAAAACGAGTATAAACTAAGGGCCAACCATTCCAAGACATCCGAGTAGCTAGAACAGATAGTTACCAAACCGAACTTACTCTTCCGAGGGTTCGATAAGTTAGTTATCGATCCAAGCAACTCGGGATCTCTGAAAACTTCGAGGACTCGGTTGGGATTATCCGAGGCTTCGAAAGAAACTTCGGGATCATCGCTCGAGAGACTTTGACTTCGAGCGATTTGTGCTTCAGACCAAATCATCGACAACCCCGACCCAAGTGACCTCGATGAAGAAAAGTTTTAAAAACACCTAACACGTGTATTCCCCCCCATACACGTGTAAGACTCGTTGCACCGGGACCAACAAGAACAAATCGAAAAAAATACCTGTTAAAATCTAAATTTACATTTAAACTATAACGAATCAACACATCGAAAAAAATAAATTCACAACAAAATGTAAAATTACAAACTCAAATACACAAAATAAGTTGGATTAATGCTAACCTCAAAATCTCCATGGACTATATATACGAAGAAATCGATGAACATAAATGGAAGAAGGACTAAATTAAAGGAGAAAATGGAGCAAAAAAATCTACATAATTTATGGTGGAGAAATGTATGACCAAGATATAATATACATGAATCAATGGTCAAGATTAGTATAATAAAATTTAATATGTTACAATAAATTTTCATCTTTCCTCAAATATAATGAATGGCTCGGATTAAAGATCAAAAAATGGATCAACGGTGTAGACAAAAAATGGAGCATGATGATTTATTTAATTTCATAATTATAAATTAAAATTATTTTTCAAAAAATATGCAAAAATATCAAACCATGGATAGTAATTTTAAAATTATATTAACAAATATTCTTGCTATCATTAGATAATGTATATTATTTCTAATTATCCTGGTATTATTTCAAACCATTGTAATGATCCCCATGAATAATTTGATTAATAATAAGAAAATTGTATCACTGGAATAATATTACAAATATCAAATGAATAAAGGCGTAAGCATAATAATATAATATTACAATGCTTTGACACCACTCAATTGTTACGAAACCACTACACATTTGAAAGCACCGTCACACACATCATTTTCAACCGCGACACCAACAATGTGGAGTGTAATATATTACAACTATCAAATGAATAAATGCTTTGTATACATTACATACCTTGATCGCTAGAAAACTATATAACTGGAATAACATTACAACTATCAAATGATATAAAGACGTAAGATTAATAAGATAATATAATGCTTTAATTGAAGATAGTAAATCCTCTTTATTACTTGCTTAATATTAGGGCAAAAATCAATAGTATAGATAACTAGAAATAAAATTGAGTAAGAAAGATAATTAATAATAATAATAATATATTAAACTATATTTGAAATATATTATTTTATTAATCATAATAAAAATATTTATTTTAATTAAAAAGAATAATACCTGCTTTGACGTTACCATTTTTTTTTAATATTATTTAACAATCCGTCCAACTTCATCTTAAATATTCAACAGACTATATCTGAATGATCTTCTGATTATTTTTCCTCCCTGTTTTAAAATATGTACTATCTCAGGCACTTTTGATCGTAGGTAAAAATTATAAATAATTGCATCCAGCTCATCTAAAAATTGTCATAACATCTTGATAATTCTACACCATGTAACGTGGACCTCCAGTGAATGAATGCGACTAAACAATACACTTTCCCAATTCATGTGCCTCAGTTTCTCCATTCAATGCTGCATCATCAATAACACTATACATCTCATTATGAAGTTCCTCTTGATGTGTTTTAATATATTTCAGTTTTCCAAACTTCACCATAGTGCAGACATCAACGTCAAATTGTTGATTTAGACATTTGGAAGATAAAATCTTAGAGAGTTCTCTATTTCTCTCTTGTAGAGAAATGCAAAGTACTCTCTTTGACTAATCAAATTACGTGTTCCAGCTCTATCCATTGTAGATGCTGCGAAAGGAATATTCTCACTATATCCATCTTCATCATAGGAGTTCATCATAGTGGAAAAGCATTGGATATTAAAACCAAGGTACGATGAATTCAATTCAGTAATGCGTTGAAGTTTACCGCTGTGAGTTTCAATTACAATATCACGATCCTCAAGAGGTGTGATTGAGATCACCAATAATAACGATAGCCACCTCTGACGTAGTGACTAAGTTATAACTTCTCGGATTAGTTCCTTTTCTAACAGTCAAGCTCATGGTTACTGTAGAATGTCCTTGGCGGAATCTATCTCTAGCATCTCGAAATTTCTTTGCAAGTAAATTACAACCATCTAATATAACTTTAAAATACATAACTATTTTAGCATGTATTTTATTGATATTCGGATTTGAATTGTGATCATTTATCAGAAAGCATGATGTTATTAATTTAAATTGTCAAAATAATGTAATTTTAAAGAATGTCTTAATATGGAAAGAAAATTACCTAAAATATGAATTCTATTAGATTTTTTTTGACAGGATTTTCTATTAGATATTTCATTATCAGTGTCATATATGTACAATTACGCAAAAAACATAGGTTCATCTCCATTAGATGGCAACAGAAGCACCACTGATATTAAGTCTCCTATCAATCTTAACACCCAAAAAAGTAAATGAAATCATGTTGTTAAAAAGCAAAAACATTATCTAAATAATGTTTGCTCCATGAAGTATTACCCCATTAAAATTGTTGATGAATTTTAAGAGGATGAAGCATAATAGGTATTTATATTTTTCATTGAGGACAACATAAGGAAAACTTTGGTCGTCCTGACACATGACTTTTAATCACTCATCATACCAGAACAACATACCACAATTTAAACAACTATGAATAGGACCATCAATATCACAATAATGAACAAGCAAAAAAAAATAATGTAATCGTTAATATGTATTTTATAAGATGATTTTATTATTGAAATATACATAAACAACACACACATAAATCAAACTATAAAGATATAAAAAAGGCATTTAACTTATTTTATGATTGATATTAAAATTTCATCACTTACAACAACTTGATTATCATGATCACATGTATCATCAGGATCTAGTTCAATAATTTTAGGACTATTCTCGATTAAATTCATCATATCCCTGAATTATAAATCAACAAACACATAATCACATCACTAATAAAATCAACTGCATTTGTCGAATAAGCATAAAACATTGACCGATGATTTGATATTTTTGGTTGATTAGATATTTTTTGGGAAGACTAATTAGTTGACATTAAAAAATCTTGAATCAGATACTGTAAAAAAAGGGGGAAAAAGGTTATATTATGAAATTAGTTGTATTATAGATTTTTTTATAATTTTAATTTAAAAATTACGATTAATAACATTGGTGAAAAGGTTAACTGAAAGGTTGATGATGATGTATTCTCTACAAATACATAACATCCCTTTTTCCCGAAGTTGATCTTGTATAAAAAATACTATTAAACAAAATAAAGGACATTACATATTTTTACTAGAAAAATGAATAAGTTAAAATTATTGAAAATAAATACAAAGCAAAAGTTTAAATAAAAATGTACCTCTTAAATTAGTATCGCTTATTGAACGTTTTCCATTTAGTTTTGTTGATTCGAGAAGCTTGCACATTTTTTATAATCTACTACATTACAAAATAATTAAATATGTGAGGTTAGCTAAATTATTGTAAAATTATTTTATTATAATTATATTGATTCTAGAATATTGTGTTTAAAGAAAAAATGTATGGTTTGTGAATTGATTATATATATATATATATGTATATATATATTGATTCTAATATTTTCTTTGTTATAGATAAAATCTTTTAACAATTTATTCAATAAAGTTTGTGAATTTTAATTCATAATTTACATGTTTTGTCATTAAATCACATATTTTTTTATTAAATAATATATTATACAATAATTATCATGAATACACAAATATTTCATTAAAAATAATTCAATAAAATCTCAAAATATGCATTTGCTCAGAATACACAAATTATTCAAAATAGTTTATGATAAACTATATAATATATTGATTGAAACCTAAAGAACCGATTATAAAAAATCTACAAAGATATGATAAATTGATCAAGGAAAATCTAACCATTGTTGTATCTTTTATATATTTACTACATCAATTTGAATAATTCAACCTTCTTAAAAATATATATAAAAATAATTTTATTTTAAGAACAGGCAACCTTCTTAATTCACTAAATCAAATCTCTTCAAATGCAAATTCAATTTCTTGATTAATTCTTTAAGAATTGACATGAAACGTAAAACCATAATCATTTCTCCAATTATAGAACTTTAAAAATTAAAACACAAAACCTATTAAAATGTGTAGATTAAATCTTACAATAACTTAATTGTGATATTTATTATGCTAGAATATTATATTATTATAATTTTTTTTTTCTTTCCTAAAATTTATTATCTTAACGAAATTATGATCTAAACAAATCAACATTTGGCTAAAAAATTATTATCTTACCATATGAATAATATTCATTTTGAAATTATAAATATTTTGTGTACAGAAAGAATCATAGTCTTTGATCATGCATCAATAAAATCTATCTATTAGTTGATTGTTTTTTTTTTTAAGAGTAGGTCTTGTGTGCAAATTTGTATACATAAAAATCTTTAATTTTGACCAAATTCCTTATTTTGACCAAGTTCCTTATTTGATTTAATAAAAAAAAAAGAAATTCAAAAAAAAATTAACAAGACCACCGTGTTTTGAACACGGATCTCCATCTCAAAAAAACTTGGATCTCAAGCAAAAAAAAATAATAAAAAAAAAAATCGCGGAAAATCGTGCTGACCAGTATTCAAACCTAGATCTACAGTGCACCAACATGAAGCTTTACCACTGAACTGCAAAGGTCTAACTTAATAATTTTGGCATCGATTCGATATAATTTTTTATGTTAAGTGAATATTAGTAATACTTTTGATAATTTAGTAAAAAAAAATTGTAACTTTTGACAATATTTTAATTAATTGTAGCTATATTCACAATTGATTGGTAAATGAAAAGTAAAATTAATTAGTTATTTAGTTGATTCAAATATATAAGGAAATATTTTTTATTATTACTTATGTTTGCAAATTTGTATGTACAATTCATTTAAAATTATTTTTTTTATTATAATATTGCTATGTTTTGCATTTAATACTGTTCTATTTTGATTAGATAACTTTCATAACTTATCTTATTTTTTTCTTATATTTAGACTATAATATCGTTATGTTTTTTTTTTTTTAATACTGTTATGTTTTTGCATGTAATATTGTTATTATTAGTTTGTAATACTATTATATTTTTTTTGCTTGTATCTTTGCTTCAATTTTTTATTTGAAATCAAAAGAAGACATTAATGATTGTTGATTATGAATTTAAAATATAAAGTATTACATCCAAAATAAGAAAAAATAAAAAAATTGAAATATATTAAATGTATAGTTGAAGCAGTATTAAAATTCATAATCAACAACCTTCTATTTTAATTTCAAATAGAAAATTGAAGTAGTATTACAAGTAAAAACATAACAGTATTACAAACAAATGATAACAGTATTACATGCAAAAATATATTAGTATTACAAAAAAAAAAAAGTAACGAACATTCTAAACATAAAAAAAATTAAGGTATTTTATGAAGAGTATCTAATCAAAACGAAACAGTATTAGATGCAAAATATAACAATATTACAATAAAATATATAATTTTAAATGTATTATACGATACAATTTGTAAGCAGAAGCAATAATAAAAAAATATTTCCTTATATACTTGAATCAACTAGAGTTAACTCAATTTTTCATTCATCAATCAATTGTAAATATAATCTACAAATAATTAAAATATATATACTTAATTAAAATTGTTAAACACAATTTATTATTTAAAATGTCTCAATTTTAAATTATTTAATAATTTGTAGTGTAGTGGTAAGGTTCGACCAATGTAGGTAAAGTGGTTGACCTTTTTTTTTCTATATTAAATATACATTTTTAATTAATTTAAAATTTTCTTTGTTAAATATAAATTTTAATTAAAATAGACAAATACAGATACATATACTGAAAAACTCAATATTGTAACATAAGGTTGTGTAGCCTAGTTGTCAAGCTTTCTCTGTCTCGCTCTTGGGGTACCGAGTTTGAACCCTGCCCGTGACATGATAGTTATATTTTTTCGCGAATTGTATACAATTTAGTCAAAATTAAAGTTTTGGCCAAAATTAAAGATTTGTATACATACAAATTTGTACCCAAGACTTTGTCTTTTTTTAAACATAAATATATATCCTTTAATCATGCATCATATAATATCATTCATTCTTTTATTATGCTTATTAAATGTCTTTTTTTAAACATAAATATATATCCTTTAATCATGCATCATATAATATAATTCATTCTTTTATTATGTTTATTAAATGTGAAAGAATTATAGCCTTTGATGATGCTTCAATTTTTTTTATTAATTGTATTAATGATTATTAGTGAAAGTTTTTAATTAATGTGCAACATAATTAATTATTTCAATTTATGTATATAAAATGTCTAAAACTAATCATATATGTGTAAATGATGTTTTTTATTTCTTTTTCGTTTCAATATTCTGTATTATAGTAATAAGTATTTTTTATTTATTTATATTTTCTTTTTACAAAATAATTTGGTTTACATACAAAATAAAAAATATAACTAAACTCGAATAAATTAAATCACGGAATCTACAAAATTCAATAAAATGATGAATAAAATTATAAGATCAATAGAATCAACGAACGAAAAGAAGATTATTAATGATGATTTAAAAAATAATATGGTTAGACGATGAAGAAGAAGAAACAAAAAGACAAAAAAAAAAGAGTTACTCACCACAAAACGATAAAATAAGCACGCGGAAATGCAAGAGATCATAATCATAATGATAATAAACTAACACCAAATCAATCTAAACAACATAAAACACAAAAAATCATAATAAGTTGGATTGAAACCAACCTAAAATCTCCATGGAGCTAGTATATATATTAATGAAATTGAGAAGGAAGTTACGTGAAAATAGCCTAGGAATTTCTTCAAATCCGTAGCGACGATTGTAATCCCCACTTCCAAATCTTGAATGCGATCCTCATTACCAAAACAAAATAAAATTATAAAGAACCTCCTGCAACATAGAACATAAAATAAAAATTATTATTCAAAGAAGCTGAAACATCAATCTGGGTTAATCCTCATATAGAAACGCAAAATAAATTTAAATTAAATAAATAAAAACACAAGAAATTTGGATGCATAAATTAGATGTACCTCAGCAGTGATCACCGAGTTATATATATACTCAAGAATTTGAGAGGAACATGAATCAAAATTAAAGGAGAGACAAAATTAAAGGATGAAATGAAGGAAAAAATTCATTGTGCATAAATAAAGGGTCAAAATGAGAACAAAATTTAATATTATGGTATAAAATAGTATAGTTTTCCTTAACTGGAATGAGTGGCCAAGATTTATCAAGAAAATTTGATCAATGGCTAGAAAAAAAAAGCGGGAAACCTAAATAGAAAATATGTAGGTGTATTATATAGTTATAGATATGAGAGATTAGAGTGAGAAAATTAGTAATGCGATTGTATTGAATTTTGAGAAACTTAGATATATATGTATATTTTATGGAAGTGGATTTTGAAGTTTGATTTCAAATCTCAAACTATAATGGGATGAGATTTTCAAAATCCTAAGTTTGGGTTCAATTATTAACACCCCAACTTTAGCTAAAAAAAATTAAACGTTCAATCATTTTATATAATGAAATGATTGTTGTACTCTTAATAAAATAAATTATAAATTTTATATAACTTTTTTTATTAAAAGTAAAAAACTAATTAATAGTTCACCCCAAATTAATACCATTAGAAAAAAAAAAAAAAAGGTCAAGCAAGCTATAGCACCCTCTAACTATAGATACACGCTCACCTTTTTTTTTTAATTTAATGCAATAATGTTTTTTTACTGGAGTAATTGTGAATAGTAATTATATTTATGAAAATTAATTGAATTTCAATTCCACTCATCTTTGCTATTTTTTCGTTCATTTTATCATATGTTACACTCACTAAATATTTAACACAAGCCGCTCTAAAAATGATGAGCCATTGCTTATTTTTTACATCACACTGAGTTATCAAGGTTAGGGATGAGAATTCGATTATTTGATTATCAAATTGAACAATCGAAATATTTATCATAATAAATTGAAATTGAATCGTTTATATATATAACCGATTTTAACTGAACTGAATTTCTCAATTCGATTTTGGTAAAAAAAAATCAAAATTGTGTGACATTTTAAATTAAACTACTTCTAAAGGCAATTGTCCATCTTTTTATTGCTGGAATTCATAAATTAAATACTACAACACAAATTCAATGGTACTATACTACTACACAAATTAACATTCAACATATAGTATATTATTTTAGTTAGAAAATAAATAAATCGACTAAGGTTATGATTATATTAGTGTATTACTTCAGTAATTATAGCTTGAAATTGAAAACGGAAAAAAAATTTAAAATATAAAATCAAAATCAAATACCAAAAAATTTGAAAAGTGTACATGTAGTGTTGGACACATGAATTAAATTTGTGAAGGGCACAAATTAAATTATATGAAAAAATAAAAAGAAAATTAAAATATGAAAATTTACAACTAATCTCAAATTTAATAGTAACTCCCCAATTATTTTAATGCAGGGTAGTTTTGGGTGTGACAAAGTATAATTTGAGAATGTTGTTTTTACACTTTGGAAGAGATAAACGTTAATTTGTGAAGCGTCTCACCATAAGATCATCTTACATAAGAATTTAATTAATTTAATATTTAAGTAAATCATGTGGTTAAAACTAATTAGGTACAATCCTATGGATAGGATGCACACAACTTATCATTGCACTAAACACCACACTGTTAAATTATTTGACATAGAAAATATTAGATCCACGAAATCAGACATTGCAATCGTTACCCCTTGCCTTAAGTTACATACGCCCTAAGATATAATTAACACGACGCGTTTGAATCAATCACTGAAGTAAAAATGAAACAGAAGCGAGCTAGCAATTATTGGAATACGTCAATATATTGATCACGTTGTGTCTTGCAACAATTGAGTTGTTTACTTATAGTTTTAGGAAAATGATTGTTGGGGTATGGTCTTTAACGAGCCTATAATGACCTTGACTATAATCGAAAATTACCTAAATAATGCACAATTAATTAACATTTAAATTTCAAAACAATAGACTATTGCATAAGGGATAAACTCTCAACAATTACCTCTAAATTTTAGACTCAATAACGGCCTTAAATGTTGACTGTATTTTTTTAACACCACAATTCGGCAATTCATTGCATTTTATAAATGTCATTATAATTCATAATCAACTTAATGTAATAAAATAATAAAATATGGAAGGGGAATAAAATATCTTAATTGAAATAATCAATTGAAAGAGTAGCTTTAGGCCAATCTAATTAGATAAATTTTATAAAAAGAAAACATTTATTTGCCCCATCAAGGCATCAACTTTAAAAAGCAAGGAGAACCTTGTTGCAAATACAAACAATATTGGGGTCTCAGGTGAAAATATAAAGTAGTATAGGGTCAAACTACAATTAACCTAAGCTATACCCATTTGATATATATAAATACATAGTATATACACACGCGGCCACTATTAGGGCTGTCAGTTTACTTATTCCTCACCTTTTTATTGCGCCGTACCGTGGTGTTCTCCGCCGCCTTCCGCCACCGCCGCCGTCACCGTACCAGTTTCACCTTCATAAACCAATCACCCTTTCAATTTTCAACAATTGAAAACCATCCACCCCTCTGAATGTTTTTCTCGGTTTAATTTCTATTTCCGTTTTTTATTACCATGTATTCTTCTCGAGGAAACAATCCCTATGGCCAACAACAACCCTACTCCTCACAATCTGCATACACTCCTCAAAACGTACAAATCTCGAATTTTCTTTTCTACTGAGAATTACATGTTTTTATGATTTTAATCTACAACCAGTAGAGCGCATGGTACATCATTCATTTTGTGTATTTACGTTTTTTTTTCCCGTGTTGTAGTTGGGAGCTACAAATCATTTAGCAGGGCGTTCTCAAGAATCAGAATTTGGTGGACTTAGGGCTCATGGTCATTTGGGGCATCCTTCATCAGCAGCCGCTGTTGCAGCGTCTCCGCAGCCGAATTACGGTGGGCAGTATAGCTCAGCCTATGGCTCCTCTGGACAGCAGGTTTTTGGCCATATTCTTGACTCTGATTGTTTGGGTTAATGCTAAATTCAATTTAGATGTGATGGGCATATTATCTAATACACAATTGTTATTTTAATTGTTGAAAATTTTGAAGTAATTCGTTAGTGATTCACGGAATATGAGTTATGATCTAGATAAAATAATGTGAGGTTTGTTTGTATGAACAATGACACTTATTGAATGTGAATCCTAGTATGGAAAATGTGCAAAGATTGCTAATAACTCACGTGTGGTTATAACGATGAAGCATTTAGGACTACACAACAAACTGCTCTTATCTTAATGACTAAAGGGTACTCAGAATGTTTGACTTGTAATTGGTGATACTTCAGATTATAGAAGTTAATTTTGAAAGGTTTCCTTTGAAAATATATAATCCACAAGTGGGATCATCAATAATTTTCCTTCATTAAGAAAGAAAAGCTGAACGGCTAGCATTTTGATTTGATACACACTCTTACAAGTTATGTCCCAGGTTTTGGGCATTAAATTGGGGATGGGTTAAAGTTTCTAAGTGTGGAAAAAATTTACTCTGGTGGGGTCATGTGGTGAATCTACTATCAAAGTCTTCTTTGCATAGTTTCTAGAGGCTAGAGGTGCACGAGGGCGCGAGGCTCCATACTGAACATGCCCAAAAGTGTTCTTTAAAAGAAAAACAATATCGAGGCTCAGTTATTTGAGAAATAGCCCAATGGTCTAGTCTTATCTAAACCAAGATTGTCCAAGTATCTTGATATTGAAAGGAGATATATATTTGAACGTATGGCATAAGTCATTAAATAGCAGCTGCGATGAGATTTGCACACACACCCGTACACACAAAACGAAAAAAAAACCTAGAGCAACACGAAAGAAACGCCAGCGGCCGTCACAATTGACTTGGCGAAATCGAGATTCATTGCAAAGGGTGCTGTTTCTTCTTTTATTACCAAGCTTCCCTTAAACCCTAGACCAGCATTCAGCATTGTTTCTTGTTTATGTTTCTGGTATTCTTTCTTGTATTTGTTTCCTTTGTCCAAGACATGTTTTAGATCCTTCAAAATTGTACTCAAAACACATTTTGGGGTGTGGATATTTGCAAGTTCAGAGGCACGCCCCACGAACTGTGCCCGCCTCAGCTGTTTTAGTTGATATAAGAACTTTCTCTAGCTATTTTTTTTGGAGATGTTTGATGTTCATTTCTTGAATGTGTGATAGAGGTGGTAATAGCACTGATTAAGTGGATGATCTACCCTAGTCCAACCTTCAGTAGCTAATACCTTGTGTTGGCAGACATCAGATATCATTCATGGCAATTCACAAATTTTGATACCAATATAGATGTCAGAGAGTATGGGTAACTGCAGCTGATTTTTTTTTGTTCTCATTTTTACTGATTATCATCATTTACTCATGGGGTATGATTATATTGTCAAATATGGGACATCAAAGCACAACCTCCCAGAGTCAATGATGATGGAAGTAACAGAAAAAAAATAGAAGAGAAGTGATGGAGTAACTCAGATTTGTGGCGTCCTAATTGTGTTGCTCAATCTCTCTACACTGCTTGTATACACGCCTTGAATTTAAAGTTTCTTGAAGCTTCAATGCCACATGTATCTGCACTTTTTTGTTTGTCTCTCTAGTATACGTTCTTTTACCGAATTGAAGCTTTATGGAATATTACTTTTGTAATTGAATTTTTAGCACGCATCTGCATGTGTACAGTATCCTGCATTGGAATCAATTTAGATGGTGTTTAGCAGGCCTTATAAAGTTATAAGCTTTTTAAACGGATTACAGCACCTCAAAAGTGTAGTTTTTTCGGAGCTTTTTCTTAATAAGCGAAGGGAGTTCTTAACTTATGTTTAAAATAATATCTTGTTTCTAAAACTAGTCATTTTAATTACTAGGTGCTAACATCTTGAAAGCTTTATGGTCTTATTTTATTCATCAAACAACTCAACTTAAAATAATATCCAATTCTTCTAAGCAATAACATAAGCTCGGTTAACCATCCTTAGACTGCTTATGATTGAGACTAACCTAAATTAATTTGGCACTGTCTGTTTCTGTGCTCCATGTCATAAAAACCAAATTCTTCCCTGAGAACGAGATAGAGACACATTCATGTTTGCACCCAAATTCAGATACTTCTCCCTAAACTTCCCCTTAAACAAATAATTACTATCCAGACATTCCCCAAGCTTTTCACCAGAATTTCTACCTTTTATTTTAAGAATCTTTTCTTACAATTTCATAATATTAATTCTGTGGTACTCTTTGTTTCCATGTTTATCAGGTAATGATTATGCCTGCTTTTTTATTCAAATCTTCCTAAGGTTCTTCTTGTTATTAGCTCTTGAGATACTGTAATTTATACCTTTTTCCTGTTTATTTTGTGGTTTAAAAAGCTTTAAATTGTTAGTCCATCTGAGTTTGGATTCTTATTTGTATATTCTTCTCAGATTTCTCCAATGGGCAAGGGATCCGTTGTAACTGCTTTAGAAGGTCGGATTACTTATGGGTCATCCATCCCAGACTCACCTAAGTTCAGCACTGATTATGTCCCATCATCAAGCCGCGGATATGGTCAGAAGGTTGATCAATTATATTCGGATAGGATTTCTGAGTATCCATCAATTGAAAGACGTCAATATGCTGAACGCCACAGTGCTTATCTGGGTGCTGATTTGCCAAGTGAAACCGTTGGTAGGTATCCCGAGCAAGTGCCCTTTGGCCATGAACATCAGGTATGGAGTAGTGCGATTTAAATCTAGTCAAACATATGCCTTTGCTGTCATTATCTAGCTTTTGTTCCTTAATCCATCTTTTAATTTGGATCTATATCTAAGCTCATTTGGGATTACTTAATATTTCTCAGCCTAAGATGTACGATCACATGGAACAAGTGCTGAAGGCTCGTGGACTACAATCTGCTTCTGTCGAAGGAGGAGCTAGGTACGTTAGGTTGCATCCTTTTTGGCATGTATCAGTGATATTGGTCTCATTAGCCAAGTGTTGCTGCCATCATTTTGCATTTTCATCTTGCTCATATCATGATTATTAACTTTCAAAGCTTAATTGGTCTATTAAGAAATTATTTTGCTTTGGAAATTCCTTTTAAGGTAGATTTGAATTCTTTTAGTGGACTTGCACACAGAACCCTGTGTGCATTTTCATTAAGTGGTACAATATCTTATGAACTGAGTAGCACCAAATTTCTGCCAGACAAGCTGATTATCTTGTGGGAAGGGCAACTGTTCGCCATCCTGGCCAAGATCCCATCTCGTATGGTGGGAGAAACGACCCAGAATCACTTTCTTTGTCAATGTTGGGCGGCACGCCATATGGTGGACAACATTCTGCATCAATTTTGGGAGCTGCTCCACGTAGAACTGTAGACGATCTTATCTTTGCTCAAAGTTCTTCAAATCCTGGCTATGGAGTTAGCTTGCCTCCCGGTAGGGACTATGGAGCAGGAAAGGGGCTTCGTCGCTCACCACTAGAACCAGATTATCCAATTAGTACTCTGGGACGTTCAAGTCATCTTAGAGTTGAGGATAGGAAAGACGATAGGGTTTCATATGGTCGAGATCTGGAACGAAGAGATGACAGGGACTTCCTGCACGAGCGGGAAAAAGATAAAGAAAGGGAGAAGGAACGCCTGCGTGAACGGGATCGAGAACGAGAAAGGGAGCGAGAAAGAGACCGTCAAAGGGAACGCGATAGAGAACGTGAAAGGGAACGCGAGAGAGAACGTGAAAGGGAAAGGGAGCGGAGGGACAAAGAGAAAGACCGAGATCACAAACGCGGACTTGAACTGCGTCGTGAACTGACTCCTCCTAGATCCTCTAGGGATCGTCGAGGTCCCTCGCTGACGAAGGATACCAGATCTCAACGGCGAGAATCCCCACGCCGTGAAGTGTCGAATAGGTGGATCTTGTTTAATTGCATCGTATAAAAGTTATATTATTTAGCAACTTGTCTATCTTGCAGCCGTCCTAACTTGGTATTTTATAATGCTGAAGGCCTCATTCTCCTGTTAAAGATAAGAGGAGAGAGTATTCTTGCAAGGTAAAGAAACATAACAGCGTAGCCGTTGTACGATTTTGGACTAATTTGTAGTGAAACTTAAATGCTAAATTCTGCTTCGAGGACCATTATATAGGAATGTTGATTGACACTACCTAGTTGATTGAGGGACATGGTTGCGGGATACTGGTGTGTGCTTGCTCATTCTTCCTACAAAATTTATTCAACAATCCATATCACTTTAGTTTTCTATTTTTGGTGTACTCTCTCACGATTCAATTTTCGAAGTACCAATCTTCTTGATGCCTCTTCTCTCTACTCTTCTTGTGTCAACCCATTCATTTGTCGTTCGTTATCTTCTATGCGCCCTGTCTTGCTTGTTTTTTTTTTTATCCTCTGTCTTGTAATTTTATAGGCTTCCTTGATCATTTTAAAGTAGGGGTGCAATCATGAGACCTTTTCTCAGACTTCTTGTAATTTATACGAAGAATCTATTTAGTTAAACAAGCAATTGCTTTTGTTGTTGGTGTCACTGTCACTTTCACGTTATCATGTATTGAGTCTTGATCTTTATGTTTGATGAATTTTCTTTTAGATAAAACTGACTTGTTAGAAACATGGTTCTGGACATTGAAATGCATTTTGGAGACATGTTAATTGATTCTACCTAATATGTTACATGCTTTCGTAGGTTTTCTCATTTAGCTTTGCAGAAGCTGAGAGGGATTATTTGTCATTGGACAAACGATATCCCCGACTCTATATATCTCCTGAATGCTGCAAGGTATGTCTTGTTTCATCTGGGTTTCTTTTATGCATCCCTTTGTACTGTTTTTTGTTTTACCGACTGTCTTGTTATAGGTACTTGTACATTGGCCTAAGCAAAATTTGAAGCTCCCTTTCTACACTCCTGTTAGGTAAATCTTTCAAAGTTTCCATGTTGCCTGCTACATTCTAATACTTTGTTTCACAAAAAAGGATAAAAAATAACTTGTCAATGCCTGCGGTTTCAATTCCTTGACTGTTCATTTGTGGCAAGAGTTGGATATATTCTTGGTAACATTTTATATGTCTTATGAAACAGTTTTGAGCATGACTTTGTTGAAAAGGAGGGAGCAGTGGAGAAGAAAGAATCACTTTCGACACAGCTGGTTACTGACGTGTCTAAAAGTCAACCTGCCATTTGGAATGCCAAGGTTTTTTTAAAATTACTTCTCTGTACAGAAACTCTATGGTAATCAGTGCACGCTTCTGGAAATGAAGCTTGCATCTTCAACTGTTAGTGTTTGTTGGTAGAATAGACCATCTTTACAGCATGTGAATTATCCTCTTAAGAGTAAAGAATCTATACATTTATCTTTTGGTGAAGTCGTAAAGATAGTCCATTGCTTCATTGCTCTGTTTTTCACTTCATTTGGATCTTGGAGATGCATAAGTCAAAACAAGGCGGGGTTTTTGAGTGGGAGTGAAATGGGCTGGCCTTTACTTCTGCTGTCCGCCAGTACTGAAATATTCAACAATCTGAACAACGAAAAAGTGCTTGTTCATACCCGACCTCTACATTACAGTTGAAAGTCTTATGTGAGAAAAGCTGCACTCCATTTTTAAATTTTGAAATCCAAAAACAAATAACAATGTCAATTGTAAATATTTTGACAAATTTGACAAACACTCGGTAGACTAAATTCTTGCAAGACTATTTTCTGTATGGAGATGAAAATGTGGGGCTTTTATGAACATGGAAAGCAGTGATAAGAAGCTGAAGACATGAACTGTTCAAAAAAAACTGAAGACATGATTATCATGAAGAACCACCACCAGTTTACTTGTTACCACTTCTGTAATTGTCATTGTTGAAGGAAACTTATGTGTTACGTAGGTAAAACTCTAATCTTTTCCCTTCTTTTATCTGTGATGCCAGATTATTTTGATGAGTGGTCTTAGCCAAAATTCTCTGGCTGAGCTGTCATCTGAAAGAAGCTATGATGACCGCATTCCCCACTTTGCCAATTTGCTTAGGTTTGCTGTTCTGAAAAAGAATAGCTCTTTGATGGCAATTGGAGGGCCGTGGGACACAATTGATGGTGGGGATCCATCAGTTGATGACTCCTCTTTAATTCGAACTGCTCTGAGGTTTGTTTTTGAAGTACTCCCTTGAATCTTAGTGTAATTTTTACTGGCTGTGCTGAAATAAATCCCTTTTTAGGTATGCAAAGGATGTGACTAATCTCGATCTGAAGAACTGTCAACGCTGGAACCGTTTTCTTGAGGTAATTTAATAATTTTTATTCTGTTATCCTATTTGGTACTTTTCGATCATGTGTCTGGAAACTAGATCAGCATCTATTCCTGTGACGAGCAAGGAAGTTTAATTAGTAATTTCTTTGGGCATTGGTGAAATATTCTTTGATTACCATAGTAAATATTTTCTGGCTAAGGTTAGTGCACTCGGCTTGGATGTCATTAATTTTCTTGCTTGTAGAAACTTTTGGGGTTAATATTGGCTGTGTTTAACCTACACTGTTTCCTTAATCTGTCTCTTTTTTATTGTTGTCTGGGAAAAAAACATGCAGAATCTTAAGGGGTTTTGACTGCTAAGAGGTTGATTTTCTAGTTTGCATCTTTTAAATACCAACATTATGGACCTTATGGAATTGATACTTTGGTGCTTTGAAAGGATATTTCATATTCAATTAATGAATTCTTTTAATACTTGAGGGAAGTGGTGAAAGTTAATTTAGCTTTAAGGAGAATGGTGGCCTTAGTAATTCGTTCTTGTAAAAAAGTAAGTAAACAGAAGGTGCATTGGTGGAACAAAATGGTTGGATAAACAGCTTAAAAGAAGGAAATCTACTTGTTAAGTTCTTATTGCATTTGGTATTATAAACAACTACTTGTATTTTGAGATTGTGTGGAATGTTAAAGGCAAGTTGTTTGTACTTTGTGCGTAAATGATCACATTTTTATATGTTTCAGAAGTGAATTACACTTCATTCTTCTATGAAGATTTACTGTTTTCAGTGAGTTTTGGTATGCATTGTTGCTTGTTGAAACCTTGAGACACCTGCAATTTTTTGACCATCTAATAATGGGCATTGTGGTGTGGTGTGTGCAGATTCATTACCACAGAGTTGGAAAAGATGGCCTCTCCAGTCACAATGAAGTAACTGTGTTGTATGTTCCAGATCTCTCCGACTGCCTTCCTTCACTAGATTCATGGCGTGATCAGTGGATTAACCACAAGAAGTCAGTTGCTGAAAGAGAGCGCCAGCAGAATTTGAAGAAAGAGGTGCGTTTTCGCTTAACAGAACCAAATCCTTGCTTTTTGACTTGGTGTGGGGCTCTTAGGCATTTTATGTGTTAGAAAAACTTCTTATGCATGCAGTGAAAAATTGGGAAATATGTACACTTTCTCCACCCTTATCCTGTCAGTCCCTAATGTCGTGTTTTGGGCATCATGACTTGCACTGGGTCATCCATTTATTCATTTGGGCCATCATTTTTTTTGTTCCCTTTCCAATAATTCAAACTAATTGACTCGAAGAATCCATTTAGAGCAAAATGAAGCGCAATGCTGGAACATTTAGTCAACATAAAATACCCGTACTGCGACCATCTAAATGAACCTTATCTATAGCCAAGTCCTTGAACTTCTTGCTATTCCACAGCATATTATGACAATATTGATTCTTACCACAGTGCCTGAGTTGTTTAACTAGGCAAGCATCCCTATTTGGTTTGTTACTTTGCTTAATGATGCGTACATATCCCACTATTGAATCCTTTGTCCAACTTATATGCTAACCTCGACCCGCTGTTCTTTCTGCCATAGTTGTTACCTTGGGAAAGGGGCTTGAATATTGTGCCTTTTGGCGCTTGCTTCTGTGCGCCCATTCTATGCGCCTGAGGCTGAGGCATGCCTTTTGTTTTGAGCAAAATATATGACCTAGGGTTTAAAAGTGAAACTTGGTATAAAGAGAAAAACAACACTTCTTCCTCTGGATCTCAGTTGCGCATCATACTCCGACCTCCACGACGGCACCATTTGTCGATTCTGCCAGCTGATGTTACTCTGGCGCCACCCCCTACTTGCACTGTTTCTTTTGTCCTTTTCTCTTGTAAATCTTATCTCGCTCTGGGCTTTGAGATATATTATTGAAAAAAGGAAAAAAGAACTTTCCCATGTTCAAGAGGCATGCCTTGGTCATAGGAACTTCATAGATGTGCATGTTTCGGATTTAGTTAGAGATTGGTGCTTTGCTTTTAAGTGATACTGCAACTGTTGTCCCTCTTCTTTTTAATCTGTAAAAGGGATATTTCATCCCTTACTCTTTCTCTATCTAAATGACACTTTTTCTTTCCTGTTAAAGAAAAAAAAAAAGAGAAAGAGGCTTGTTTTTGATACTGGAAGTCCCCTCATGCCTCTAACAACTATGCTTTTCTGCTCTTAGAGCTGTGCTAAACTGCTAATACAAGTTTATTAGATTATAAGGCATATGCTGTAGTTCAGACTGTGAGATGTCATACATGATGCCATGGAGGACTTGGGTTTGTATATGAGCTTGTATTAGGCCAATAGAATTGAAAGTTTCCTGGGTTGATGCAAGATTTACATATTGATAATTGGGCAGCAGTTAGGTGGTCCTGAAATATATTGTAACAATATGCAGGGAAAAGTTAAAAATCTTAACTGAGCTTGTGTGCCAATCAATCCAAAGGGGAAACTATACTGTTGCATTATATATTATCTATGTTTTTTTTTTCATCCTCAACCTCTTGAATCTACTACGTTCCTAATTTCTGTGATAAGTATTGGTTTTTGTATGTGCATTTTCATGACAGAAAGCTGGACACAAAGACGAAGTAGCTAAAGGTAACACGTTTTGACATAAAAACTATGTCATCTGATACTTCTGTATGTACTGATTCGTTTTACTTTTTATTATGAAGATAAGAAGAAAGTTGCACCTGTGAAAGGTGGCACAGCAAAAGTCGAGGCTGTGAAAGGTGGCACATCAAAAGTCGAGCCTGTGAAAGATGGAAAAACGAAAGTCGAGCCTGTGAAAGATGGCAAAACAAAAGTCGAGCCTGTGAAAGATGGCAAAACAAAAGTCGAGCCTGTGAAAGATGGCAAAACAAAAGTCGAGCCTGTGAAAGATGGCAAAGTGAAAGTTGAGCCTGTGAAAGGTGGCATACCGAAAGTTGAGCAACAGAAAAAGAAAGAGCCCTCATCTTTAGTATCTGCTAGAGGTGATGATAGAAAGGACAAAGATGCCTCTAAACTGAAAGAGAGTGAAAATTTAGTTTCCCTAGAGGGGAAGGAGAAAGATAAACTTGGTGAAACTAAAAATGTGGTTGGAAGTGCTGCTGAGGAAGAGAAAAAAGTCGAAAGGGATCAAGTGGTAAGTACTGGTGCTCAGGAAGCTAAACCTGGAAAGAAGAAAATTATAAAGAGGATTGTAAGGAAAAAAGTTTCTACTAAGAAAGACACTACTACAGAAGATGCTGCTAAACAGAATGAAGTACTGGAGAAAGAGGATGCAGAAGGGAAGAAGACTGTTTCTGAAGTTGATGGGCAAAAGGAAGACTCATCATCTAATACTCCTGAAGACTCATCATCTAACACTCCTGCCATGAAAACTTTTATAAGAAAAAAGATCGTGAAAAAACCAGTACAAAAAGCTGAAATAACAACACCTGAGTTAAAGGAACCTGGGAGAGCTGAGGAAAAAGCAACGGTTAAACTAGAAGAAGTAGCGGTTAAGCTAGAAGAAGCAACTAATGATGTGGCCCAAGTGAGTGTCACCAAAACCACAGTGAAGAAGAAAGTAATCAAAAGGGTCCCAAAGAGGAAGGCTGTGGCATCAGATGGTGATAATAAGGTGACTGAAGATGACATTACGGCAGGGAAAAGCGATACTCCTGTTGAACAAATTAAGGTTGAAGGGAATGGAGAAGCAGATGGTAACCAGAAGGATGATATCGTCTTAAAAGATGATAATAGTCCCACAATTAAAGCACAAACTGTTTCTGTTGAGAAGAAAGACAAAAAGGAAGAAGAGAAGGGCAACAATAAAGATCTATCTAGGTCTGTAAAGGCACAGAAAGTTTCTCAAACTGATGCCACTAAAACAAGTGCCAAGAAACTGGTGAAGGAAGAGAAAGTGAGAAAAAATAATGACGAGAAAAATGAGTCTAAATCCAAAGCAAATAAAGTGGTGAAAGAAAAGGTGAAGATCGATGAGCCTCCTCGGCATCCTGGGTTGTTCCTTCAAACCAATAAGAGCAAGGATGCAAAAGTAGGTTTTATTGTATTATTTTCTGCATTATTTGACCTAATGTTCGACATCAGAAGGAGAATCTAATAATATTTATGTCTCAGCTCCAGTCGATATCACTTTCTTTGGATTCACTCTTGGATTACAGTAACAAGGATCTTGAAGAATCAAACTTTGAGGTTCGATCATTTTAAGCGTTTATATTCTGTTGTACCATAATTAACTCCATTGATGTCTGCGTATATAATCTTGGCTCGGAGGACTAAGTTTTTTTGTCATCTGTAATTCATTCTCCTCTTTTGACATTTTTTGAATTTGATATATGTTTTGTCCTCCATGTTTGCAGTTATCATTATTTGCAGAATTCTTGTATGAGATGCTTCAATACGAAATGGGTTGTCGACTTTTTGCTTTCCTTCAGGTTTGGCTTTAGCTACTAATTTTGATAGTTTCAAATCTAATTACTTCCGTGTTTTCCTTCTTTCTTAGCCTTCCTATTTGTTCTCTATTACAGAAGTTACGCGTTAAATTTGTCTCAAAGAGAAATCAAGGCAAGAGGCAGAGGCAAGAAACTTTCAATAAGGAAATTGAGGAGGGTTCATCAAAAAAACGTGCTAAGATCAAGGAGGATGGTGATGATATCAAGTCAACCAAAACCGAAAATAAAGATGATGCTCACCAAAATAACGTCGGTAAGAGTGATGCTCAGCAAAATGACAACAATGCTAGTAAAATTGATGCTCAACAAGATGACAACAATGTTAGTATGCATGATGCTCAACAAGATGACAATAACATTAGCAAGGAAGAAGTTAATGCTACTAAACCAGTCGATGATGCTAACATTGAGGATATACTCAATGAGGAAGATCCCGAGGAAGATCCTGAGGAAGATGATGAAATGCAGGAGGCGGACCATCATCACGAGCCCGCCAAGGAGGTAAGAGCATTCTTGAAAACGTGTTGAACAAAAACTATGATCAAGTCTGCTTTGAGGAGCATGATTCTAAAATGAAATGGGGTTTTAGCATTAATACAATTCTCTTGAAACTCAATCTCTCGCCTATGGCCATACCTTGATAATCATGCGAGTTTGATTCTGAATTTATTTGATGAGCTGGTTGTAACTTGGTCATTTGTCCATACAGGATATTACTAACATGGAAAAGATGGAGACCATTGCTGATTTTCCTCAGAATGATCAGAGTGAAAAGCAAGGAACTGTCGAGCAAACTAAAGAGGCAGTTGGCGATGTTGAGCCTAGTAATAAAAGTAAGGCTGAAAAGGTGGAATCAGAGTCAAAAGGAACCCCGGTTGCTTTGGACAAAGAACTGCTACAGGCACGTTATTGTTGCTGACCTATCATTTTACTTGCTGCTTTGATTTATGTTCTTAATTTGCTTATTTCTTTTCATGGAAGCAGGCTTTCAGGTTTTTTGATCGAAATCGTGTTGGACACATTAGGGTGAGCGTATTACATTTTTTTCCATTATAAAGATAATATGTGTACGAGTATGATGTGGGTCCCTTGCTAACTTTTCTTCTCCTTTCAGGTTGAAGATTTGAGGTTGATTATTCACAACCTAGGGATGTTCCTCTCTCACCGGGAAGTCAAGGTTCGTTTCTTTTGGTCATTTTTTATGTATTAAAGATTCTACTGCATGAAATTTCACTTTGATCAACATTTTTCATGGATAGGACCTTGTGCAAAGTGCGCTTTTGGAGAGCAACACAGGCAGGGATGATAGGATTCTTTATGATAAGCTGCTGAAGATTTCTCTTTGAGCAATAATTGGTTTCTTCTCCTTTGGTAGCTTGCTAGAGATTCTTGGTTTTTGGGATGTGACTTCTTACCCCCTTTACTATTATTATTAACCCCGCAAAAAAGAAAAATCAAACTTTTTTATTTCTCTTTCCAATAATGAATGATGATCTTTAGCTATTTGTTTTTGTACTGGAATTGCATAAAATTGAAGAGTTTATATGACTAATATGCACAAAGGTTTCCTATGACTAAATGATTACTAGGACATGTGTCTTCAATGGTCCAAATTAAAGTCTTGATGACATCGTAATTTAGTCTAGTAAATTTTCATAGGTCCTTGTCTCCCTGTTATCTCATTCCCCTTGCTTCTCTTTTTTAAAATAATATACCTAGTGTCAAAATTGTAAAAACCTGCACTGGTTTGACTCGTTTCATAAAATGTATCTGCTTGTAGTTGGCAATGTCAACATTGGTCTTTAAACAGAAATTTATAAAAATTCTCAAGGCTCAAGTTAGTTAATTGCTAGGAAGAACGAAACCAACAAACACTAGAAAATAATGTGATTTGACCAGACATTAGTCCAATTTATTCATCATTTCATTATTCACGTTTCTTTCCAAAAGATCATTAGCTCACATTTCCACAATCAACCTGATATAAACAGCTTTTAGTTGCTTGCACATTGTACAAATGCTTAAAATATCAAATGAAAAAGGAAGAATCTTGAAAGATAAAAGGAGATTACAGATAAACTGGAAGTCATAATAAAAACCCAAATATCAGCGGCGATAAAATGGAATATATACAAAGTATATGAGTTGCTCAAGTATTTTGCATCTGCTTCTTTAATAGTATCAACAAACGATGAAGGGATACAAAATATCATGCAATCGAAACCAAAAACTCTTGAAGGCAAGATTCAGGCATTTGCAACTTGTCCTTCATCATTGAATTGGCAATACCAGATTCGTTGAACTAGGATAACAAGATTCATGACTTTGTTTTCATCTCACACTAATAAAAGAAAGATCATTGATTAAGCTCATATACCATAGAAAAGGTATTTACCAATTGAGTATATGATAAAGGAATGAAACTTAAGATTTTTTGGAGCTTTCCTGTGATGATATGTAGATGCGGTACGCAGCAATGCACATTGTCATGTTACCGATTACAGTCAATGCTGCTTGAAGAGCCACCAACACCTAAACATCATACCAGATATATTCCAAGTTGGAAAAATGTCAATTCAGGACCTGAAATATGGTAAATCTATCAATTTAAGGCCTGAAATATTTTTTCTATCGATTCAAGACCTGAAATATAGAAAACTATCAATCCAAGGTCTGAAAAATAGAAACTATCAATTTGAGGCTTATAAATTTTAAGACCATGTTTGACACACATATTTCATGTACTTATTTCATGTTCTTATTTTTTTTATTTTTAGGGTTTACGATTCAAGGTTTATTCAGGGGGGTTTAGGGTTCAACGTTTGGGGTTTTGGGTTTAGTGTTCAGGATTTAGGGTTTAGTGCCAAACATGACCTTAAAATTTATAAGCCTCGAATTGATAGTTTCTATTTTTAGGCCCTGGATTGATAGTTTTCTATCTTTCAGGCCTTGAATCGATAGAAAAAATCTTTCAGGCCTTAAATTGATAAATTTATCATCTTTCAGGCCCTGGATTGATAAAACTCCTATCAAGGTATATACACACATTTCAGAAAATTATTTTGATAATGCCTGTACATGAGATAATGATAAGGTTAACTGCAATAATCTTGGAACGATTAACTGATGCTAAGCGAGAAACTTTTGTAATGTAGCTGAGATTCGGGCCCAAATTTTTGGCATGTTCCTGTGTGATATAGTAATACTTAAAGATGCCAAAAGTGTTGGCTTGTTCAATCATAAAACTTGTGGAAGTTTAAGCTTGTTATTCCCATGTTCTTCACTCAGAGCTAATAATTCAGGGGTTTAATCTGAAAATGCACAAGATTGAGCACCAACCGTATGGAATGCTCCATACATAACATAACATCCAATATTTGATTTTTCAAAATTCCAAAATTGACAATCAGAAGCTAGAAAGGTTATACCTCAAGGGACTCAGAGTTGTAAAAGAAATGCCAGGTACACGCACAAAGTGCTCCACCCAACAGAGGCACCTAATTAACACATATCAAGGTTCATATCCAAGAAAATACTTTTGAAATCATTCGAATTTGAAGAGTAATTTTTTTTTTTACTCCATTTATTTACCATTCCCCAAGAAAGACCCTTCCAAGATTGATATCCAGATTTGTCCCCATACTGCCACACCAAACCCATAGCAGTAGCCCTTTGATAAATAACAAACAACAAGAATCAACAACGATTTCCATTTTTGGGCAATGAATTTAAAGAAAATGGGTTTACCATTCAAGAACGCTGGAAACGTGAACAGCCCATGTGGGGAGAGACAGAGCATTGGATGGCTCCTTCAAAATTGGAAACTCTATAGCAGAGGACGGCCCTGTAATGGAGATTAGGGCTGTAACTCCTATGAGAATGGTTGTGATTTTTGAGCAAGAAATGGGGATTTTTGGTGTTGGGATACTTGTTTTCAAGGACAAGATTTCAAGTCTTGATGGAAAATTAGGAGCAGAGAAACCGCACTTTTTGAGTTTTGGGAGAGAGAGGCAGTAGTATAATGTTCCCATTTCTGAGGATTTTGTGTTGATACAGATACAACTACTAAATTCGATTTAGCTTTTTTGCCTTATTATGCTCCAGATAAGTGATAACCCCAAGGCGCACACTTTCGGTACTCATAATATTTTTTTAGTTTTTTTTTTAAATTTGTTTATAATATAAAATTTATTTTTAATTTATTTTAGTTTATGATATAACTTTGTTTTACTAAATTATACTGACGAAGTTTTATGACATTTAAATCTCTTCAACTAGTGATAATAACAATTTTTATGGGTTAAAAATATTCTATTCGAAAAGACAAATAAAATGAGGAGTCACTCTCTTTTGCACCAAATGCATCAATCCAAAATAGTGCACTCTAAACCCTAACCCCTAAACAATTAACCCTAAATTATATATGAACCATTCGGGCCGGGTTAACCATGAACCACTTTAAAGGTGAATAACCACCAACCACCATTTGTATTAAAAAATTAAAAAAAATTAAAAAAAAATCTAAAACTGAAATTAAAGTTAAAAGAAAACTAAAATTGAAAAAATAAAAAAAGTTAAAACTAAAAAAAATTAGAAAAAGAGCTTTTAAAATTAAATTACATCAATTTTATTAGTGCATGTAGTGCACATGAGAATTTGCCTAAAATGAGATAGAAAAAATATTAATTATTGTTATTGAACCGATTTTTTAGTAGGAACAAATTTCACAAAATTTCAGGAATTACTATTTTGAGTGTTTAATGATGCCATTTTTAATTGGTACTGAAAGTGTAAGTAACAGTTAGAATGTCTTTGCATAAACTTCTTGTAAATTTGGAAGGACACAAGAGTCGGATACTGCATGGTTTTGTTTATATACTTTTAATTTATTAAATTCTTGAAGCACATTTTTTTTTATTACTCTTTCCATTTTCTAGTGTCATTTTCACTGAATAATTACAAATTTATTAATACATGCCCTTTTTAGTTTCACTAAAAAAAACTAAAATAACACTTGTTACAAAATAAATGGAGTATTTATATTTCTTTGACCAAATTTACAAATAAATTATTCAATGAAATATAGGTCAGATAATCAATATTAACATTACATATATATAGAAATATATAGAGTGAATCTCATCTCCACCAACCATCATCAAGTACACCGTGCACTTCATAATGTATTTTTGAAATATTCAACTTGTTGCACCAAAATATACAATTTATTTACACTATAACGTGTAACATGTGTTCATAAAATAAATTATATATTTAAAAAATAAGTACATACAAAACCTACCGTTGCATATATACACACATCATTATATCATTTGTGTCACCATCAACCTATGTAAACAACTTTTAGTTGCTTGCACATACAAACTTTCAAAAGAATAAATGAAAAATGATTATTTTTTTTTTGAAAGATTAGGAAATCAAAGGCAAACCATCAAACCGTTGGAAATTTAGAGATAAAATGAAGCAAATTAAAATAAATACCCAAAAGTAGGATGTATGCTACCATCTCAGCGTTTCCAAGCGTTTGGCATGGAGTATATACAAGATCGATGAGTTGCTCAAGTATTTTGCATCTGCCTTTCTTAAATAGTATCAACAAAATGAAGGGATACAAAATATTTTGCAATCAAAACCAAAAACTCTTCAACGCAAGATTCAGCCATTTCCTTCATTCCCAAGTAACTGAAATCATTGAGTTGGCAAGACCCGATTCCTCAAATGTTGAACGGTCATCAAAATCCAACGACTTTGATGCACCAGGAATAGCTTGTGTTAGGCGAATTGGCCTCGTACCATCTTCCTTTAGCTCAGCAGCACAGAATGACCACAGTAGCTGTAGTAAACGAACGACCCCAAGTTAAAAAAAAATATATATAAAAACCAGAGGAACATCTACATACAGTACATACTGGCAAATAACAGCAAAAACAACGACTCGCGGTGGTAGTCAAAATATCATATATCTATCATAGAATGAAGTATGCCTACTAGTCCATGAAATCCATTACCATCTTCATTAATCATAAATCATTTAAATCAACTGTTCAGTGAAAACAGCAAATACTGACCAACTAATACCTTTTAGTAAAAAAACTAATACTACCATTTAAAAATACACCTGATTTGCACGGTAAAACTGGTTCATAGAAGTATTTGTCTAGAAGGTGTAGTAGTCAGAACTTTTACCTGAACTGGATCCGTGTGAAGGAAGCTTCGCTGGATTCTACGACCATCAGGAAGACGCACTCCAACCTTGCAAAGCAGATTTCTGTCACCCTTCGGTTCTTCAGGCAAAGGTAAATAAGCGGGCTTCTTCGCTATCACCTCGACATTGGTATCATCCACTTCTTTGTGATCATCTCCATTAGTCTCCTTATGATTCTCCATAGAAACAGCCAGAGCTCTTTTCAAATCTTCCTCTTCCTCTTCCTTGTTATTGTCATCTGTAGCCAATGAAGCATTTATGATAAGAATTGGTCTTATGTAAAACAGTTTTACCTAACTGGTTTGCAAAAACAACTGATACCTTTTAATGAAACTACTATTACTGTAAACTAATACCTTTTAGTGAAACAACTAATACAATTTAATCATATACACAAAATGCAAACCAGTTGCATGGAAAAACTGGTTTACACAAGATTTTGCCTTGTGGACAATTATTATGCACAACAAATCACTATATTACAATAATATGGGTGCTTTAAGCATCCTCTCGGTACTCACCCAGCTAGGGCAAAACAAAGTTTAAAGGTGAGGTTATTTTTATTCTATCTTGAAAGTTTTGATTATCATTATATGCAAATGAACATGAGTTTAATTACTAGACAGCAAAAGTAAGCATTTTGGTAGCATACGCAGAAAAATGCTGATGAAGGAGCATTTACCAAACCACTTAACGGAAATGAATGGTTTCCAGGGCACACTTGAAGGATTGATTCAACTAGTTAATACTTTTGACGTAAGATTGATTGTTTAATTTGTCAAAATATTGCTGACCTATATCCTACTAACGGAGATTCAAGTAACGACAACAAGGATGTGCTCACACATATATTTGATAAGAAACGAAAAAAAAAATATTAATTAATTTAAAGATAAAGTACAAAGGGATGATGAATCCCACGAAAAACAAGTAATACAATCCGAAACACAATACTCCAATCATACTTTGGCAAGAAAATATTCAGAAATATTAAATGAAGGCAGTTAGCCAATATACTGTGTTATAAAAAGATGACTTTCATGGAGCACTCAGAAAATGGATTTAATGGTCATATCATTCGCTTTTGACTTGACTTTAATTTGGATATGTTTTAAATTGGAAGTTGGATTATTCTTATTTTCTCAACATAACCCTCATGCTGATATTATTCATTTGGTTTCTGTGCAACCACTATAAAAAAAAAAAAAGCAAAAAAGAAATACTTGCTACAATGGCTTTTAGGTCCACAATCCATAACACTAATAAAGACTGGACAGAGAAAAGAGAGTTCTGAGAATATTAAGGCACAAGCTTCCTTGTTTAGTTTAGATGATACTTTTATAATTTAAAAGAGAATATTATAGTCCCCTCCATTCAACATGTCCTTAATTAATAAAGTTATTTGCTTCTCATATAAAAGGAAAGACTTGATAGATTAGTTTATTGAATAATTTTAATCTTTCTTTATTCCATAAAAATAATTGTGATGTGACCCATTTATACTTATAAACTTTGAATTGACTAATAATTCGTAATTTGTACATTGCAAACAGATAATAAGAGTACTAGAACAAAAACCTGGAGTGCTTTGAGGAATTGGAGCCTGAAAGCTTTCTCTTGGACGTTTATGTGAAATACTGACATGACTATCTGAGGGGGTGCCATCCATGAACGATAATAGATCCTAGAGCATGAAGGAAAGGCTCAGGTCACAAAAAAGTAACTAAATCTTAAGCAAATTTTCTATAAAATCCAAATTTTGTCAAAAACAGTTAAAAGATACACATGAACAGAAGCTAAATACCTCTAGCAAATTTTCTGGTTGAACCATTCCACGCCAAGAGCGCATTTTCTGACCTGTTATGGGATCAATCACCAGGACCACAGGAAAAGAGTCTAATTTGTAATAAGTACAGACTTTGCTCCCCTCTTCGGTGTCGTCATATACCTAAACCACATAAAACAACAAATAATTAATAATACAACAAGAAAACTCATCTAAAAAGCACTATTCATAATATATCAAACAAGTCACAGATCATTACATACAAGTACCACATTTTACACTGAAAATACAGAAGTAAATAGATTAGAACAGAATCATCTTCTCTTTCAACAAAGACTTTCTATATTCTCCTGAAGAAATTAGCAAGTCAACACAATATTCAATTGCAATAATGTAAAATGACAAGACAATGATTGCCTGCACAATGAGCAGATGAGTAATATTGTCACCACAATGTTGAACTTAAATGCATTATTAAGATTTTTTAGTAGTACAATAACACAAACCTGCCAGAAGACGAAGTTTGTTTTGATAGTCTGGGCAACAGCTTCATTTGCCCAAGTGTCCCGGTTAAGCTTCAGAAAAGCAAACACAGTTTCAGAGAGAGAGAGAGGAGAGAGAGAGAGAGAGAGAGAGAGAGGGAAGGAGGGAGAAAGAGAGAGCTAGGAGTTTCAGATTTTGCAGCTGTAGTGAGAAAGATGTGCTTCAGGAAAAATAATTATGCAAATAGCTTACACGGTCCGTAGAGAAAACAAAACCTATTGGGAGAACATGTGTGTATATATATGGAGAGAGAGAAGTAAGTACCATGTGGGAACTAAATTCCTTGTTGGACTGTATGTTCACAAGGAGCCATTTATTCTGCATTTTTGCATTATCTTTAGCCTGTGACACAAAGGTCCTGATATCAAATAATACATCAAATAATGAAAATATAAATTATACAAGAACTTCAGTGCACCAGGTATACCACCAACATAAGTAATAGGATTCTCCAGTACATTCTAATATGCTTTATTGAAGTGAAAGATGCTACCAAAATATAAACAATCAATATTTTGCTTTAGCCTAGTCTTATCTTCACAGTTCACATTATTGAGTTCCTGTTATGAGTGGATTAAGTGCACATATAAGAATGCAGGGTTTCAGGACTCAAGTTCTTTAGAAATAAACTAGGTGTTGATTATGTTTCTTCATTTCCAACACACATTTAGAAGTTGCTAAATATCTAAACATCAGTCTTAAAATTGTTTTGCAAAATTTCTCATCGGAGTGATTTGTTAATTAAAGCAAGTCCTTTGGGACACTGAAAACTGCTATTTCAAGACAAATGAAACAGGGTTTCCCGAATATGCTTACAAAGAGAGTAGATAAACAGCTCAATTTCCCCACCCCAACCAAGCGAAAAGAAACTCAACAGTATATTCTAAATCAAAGAAGTAACAATTTTATGAAGATAAATTAAATAATATTTACCTTTTCAAAGGGCCCATGGTACATTAAAGCAAATGGAGGACGATACAAAGAAGCCAGATTATCCTGAGCGTTATCTGCCACAGAAGAAGATGAGCCATGTTCAGCTTCCCAGACTCCAGGCCGCTTCATTTCCTCGTTAAAATTGCGAAATGGAACTACCAAATGAGTTCCTTGTGCTGAACCTCCCATTCTTGGAGCTCTGACGCAAAATATAACATAGAATTAGTCACAATAATCATTCCACAAAATAGAATAAATTGCTCTTAACTAGTAAATGTACAGCTCTAGATTAATAATATATTGATAATATCACGTTGTTTTGTGAAACAAAGATATATATAAATAGAGTATCAGGTGTCTCGCACACTTGGGCTCACACATTCTGTTTTGTTTTGTTTATTTTATTTTATTTAATAAAAAAACACAATCTTTAATTTGATATCCATATTGCATACATACAAAAATGAAATTTCAGATCTAACATATGATTTTTTTTTTCTTTTCTTATTTGAAGTATTTCTTATTGAATTTGAGCATGTGTAGATCCTTCTCCCAACTTGTCTCACATTACACCTTTCATTAAAAAAAAAAAAAAACAATAAAAAAAAATATAATAACATCAAACACAAACAAGTATAACTAAAAAAAAAAAAACTTTTTTACAAGAGACATAAGTTCTATTAATTGGGGAGAGAAGGTAAGGGATGAGAGATTCCTTCCCCTAAATACAACGATCTACACTTAACGGATGACTACAACAATTACAAGGCAAAACCAAATTTATTAAATCATTACTAAAAACAGAAGTCATATTACAGTGTAGGATACCTGAATAACATCGGACTGTCATAAAGAACATCTCTTACAACAGGTAAAGGTGGTCGTACATCATCTCCGACATCTTGGCCAGCCAAATCATTTACTAAATCACGAGACGGTAAATCATTTTCCAAGGGTGGAGAATGTACAGATGGTGTAACATCCCTGCCTTCATTTCCTACAAAATAAAGTTGAATAGCTTCCTCAAGCTTCCAGCTAGTAGCCTGTATTGTGTGAATTGTTATATTAAAGTTCTGGATAATAATCAGTGCTTCCAAACAGCAATAATCTTTGAAAAAAGTCTTTTTTACTTATGAAATATAAAGATTCCCTTCCAATCAAAGGCACAACTTATAAGAATGCATAACTGTGAAATGAATCAGCAATATCTTCTTCCTATCAGATACTAATTTTTAAGTTGTAGTCTCACTGTCAATAAATGCAATATATTTTCAATTTTAGTTGTAGTGTCACTTCAGATTATGTTTTGATTTATTAAAACTTCAGGCAGTACATGGAGTTAGTTAAATGACATGAATACAATTACAGATTTCCACATTTTTTAAATTATGCAAAGAAATCAATCTCCCAAAAAAACAGTAAAGGAATAAGTGAAAAGATTGAGGACCAATTATCTGAATACTACAGATTCGCAAGGGTACCACATTGTATACTATACCAAATTGTGTATAACATTATATCCCTAACAACATGATGAACCTTCTTCACATATCCTAAAGGTACTAAAATGATTTTAAGTTTTGCAACAGTTCATCAAATTTCCTTCATATAGTTCAATAAAATGCAACAGCATAAATTCTGCTATTTAGAAACATTGGAAGTTGGAGCCGGATTATTGTGGAAGTAACTCCATCTACAGTAGCTACACTTTCGACTTTAAGGAAAACATAACTACTTCAGTATACTGCCAATACTATGACAACTACAAATCATTAGATAGGAACTTCAGTTTTCCTAAGCTCCACCACAAAAGTACAATCTCAAAACTTTCAGGAATTTCATTTTATTCGAAAATTGGATTCAATATCAAACTCCATATCCTGGTATTCCTAAACAATAGAGTACAATCCCACAATGGATCATATTGAAATTGGGGCTAAACTAACTTCATAACTTTGTTTGCTAGATGATCCAGTTGAAACCCCTTATACTTTAATAAAATGAGCAACTTCACTACAGTTATCAATTCTACAGAGACTACATCAAAAAATTACCCACCCATCATCCTTATTATATCTATCAACAAAAAAAATCAAATCTTTAACAGAAGTAATTGGGAAGAAAAGAAACACTAATTTATTTGGGGAAAATACGGGGTTTTGGGACTGAAAGTCCAAATGCACGTCCAATAAAAGAACAGATTAAGAAGAGGGTTTAAGAAGTGTAAAAATTGAAGATCAGAAAAAGAGAATTACCTGGAGAAATCGACGTGCGGTGTCAGCGGTTTGGCCGACGGCGATTTCCAAGAAGGAAGACACCATGGTCTGTTGATCCACAGCAGATGCAACACTCTCCATGACCTTGTGATTTCTATCAAGTTAGGTTTTGGGATCCAAGTGATTGTATATTTGTATTGGATGGGCGTATCATCGTATGTGTGTATATATCTTTACATCTAAATGTCTATATCTATAATATATAATACTCTCGGTCCTATTTTAAATTGTTCATTCACAGTTTAACTTGTGTTTTAACGAGTTGAGTTATTTATTAATATATGAAATGTTAACTTGTGTTTTAGCGAGTTGAGTTATCTATTAATATATGAAATGATATAAGACAAAAACTTGTATGCGATATTGCATACAAATGATATGTGCAATTGAGCCTTTTATTATTATTTTTTTCTCGCAGGTCAGGAGGACGGGTTAGGGCAGGTTGCTGGTGGGCTATTGGGTTTTCTTCATCTTTTTCGCGTCGCGCAGCACGGGCGTTGTCGGGTTTCTTTTTCTTCTTCCTCTTCTCTTCATATTGCTGGCGGATCTCAGGGTTCTTCTTCCTCGTTCGTGCCCTAATTTATTGTCCAATTTAATTTTCTTATATTCGCTCCGATCATTGAATGAAATCAGGTTGTTCAATCTATATTTTGATGTGGATTCTGCGAGAAAAAAAAAGAGAATATGTGTGTGGTGTTTGAATTACCCCTCAACACAAAGTTTGTGCTGAAATTCAAATCATTTTGCACTCTTTTCACGCTATTCTGTAAATCTGTAATTTTAGACTGATGGTTTTTTTTACGTTTCTACTGGTTTTTGTTCATGTAGTAACACTATTTTGCTCATATGGTAACACTCATTTTGTTCATGTAGTAACACATCAGGTTGTTCTTTAAATCTGTAATTTTGGATTGGGGATTTCTTTTCGCGCTTGTACTGGTTTTGTTCATGTGGTAACACTATTTTGCTCATATGGTAACACTCCTTTTGTTCATGTAGTAATACATAAAGTTGTTCTTTAAATCTGTAATTTTGGACTGAGGATTTCTTTTCGCGCTTGTACTGGTTTTGTTCATGTGGTAACACGTTTTTCTTCATAGGGTAACACTTTTTGTTCATGTAGTAACACATGTTTTTTTTTGTAATATGTAACACAGTTAATATATTGTCGCAATACTATGTGAATACTCATGTGTTACCATATGAACAATAATGTGTTACCTTGTGACCCATGTTACCTTATGAATATTTATGTGTTACGATATGTTTTATTACGTGTTACGTAAGATATGAAGTTTTTTCAATATAACAATGTAATACACTTATACATAGATGTAGTAACACACAAAAAATTGACCAAAAAAAATAAAAAAATTATGTGTTCAGTAGAGAATCAAACTTGCGACCAAATTCATTAACAATGAACCTGAACCATTAGGCTACAACACATATTTGATAAAGATATCCTTCTATAAATACATATTCGTCAACGCCAACCTGAAGCCCACTGCCCGCCCCGCCCCTACTGACCCGCGAAATTGGACCATTTTTACCTTATTTATGTTGTATTGCACATAACACCAGTGTTCAATATTTCACATAAGACCTTCTCATGATAAAATAACTTTTAAAGATGTGTATGATAGATGAGGGGTAAGACTATCATACCCCACCTTAAAAATCTCTTTATCATTTTAAATATTAATAAATAATCCGCTCACTAAAAACATGAGTCAAACAGTGAATGAACAATCTAAAACATAGAACGAACAAGGGAGTATATCATATATATCTTCTTTCAAAAAGAAAATGAAAAATATATAATGTATCATGTCTATAATCGATTATCTATATCATATCTATAATGTATTATATCTACAATAGATAATCTATATCTATATCTATAAAAGTGTATTGGGATTGAGAATTATTTTTTGATATTTTTACCGTTTCTATATTTTATTTAAGTCTTTTGTGCATCAGGTGTAATATAGGATATTTTAGATATATACAGTTTTTTTTTTTTTTGACAGATGATATATACAGTTAGTTGTATTGAAATATGCAAATTGTTTACATTGAAACGCTCAATTTGAATCCCATATTCATAGTTACACGTTTTAGTGTGAACAAATTGTATATTTCAGTGCAACAATTTGTATATTTTTAAAATACACTATGAAATACACTGTACACATGATACATATAAGACTTGACCCTTTTATTTTGCTTGATTTTGACCCTACTTTTATTTTTCCATTTTCATTTATAATTTACTTTTTTTTTCAAAAAGATTTATAATTTACTTAGTACCAATCATTTTTAATTCTCTTTTTTGGTCATCACATATTTTTCAATTCTTTTTTTCTCGCAAAGCCCTAATCATGATGGAAGATCCGACCTAAAAACCCTACTGGAATGGTAATTTTTTTGACATCTTATTCTTTGTGATGAGTGTGTTATTTTTGTGTTGAGTTAATGAAGATCATCAAGCAGAAATTGTCGGAGACGAAGATTCTGATGAATGTAGAGCGTCGTGGGATAAGTTGAAGATTTTGGTTTTTTATTTCCTTACTTTCGTTCAGGGGACGACATGGGTTGTTGATTCACTGTTGGGTCCGACACAAATTATTTTGTAACACGGTGAACGATTTAAGAAATGTACAATGAATCATTTTGGATCGATTGCATAACTCAGTTAATGACAATTATGAGAAGTTCTTCACTCGGGCTACAAATGCCTATACTAACTTTAATTGGGTATTTTGATTTATGGCTGATAAATGTAGGTATGAGTGGCTAATCTATTTATGTATGTTTATATTTATTTTCTTTGCAGAGTAATGCTCATTTTCTCAGGATGTTAGTACAATGGATCAACTTCATATGCCAATTATTCATCATTAATGCCCAATATGAGGAAATGATAGAAACAAAGTATCTGCATGCCACAAGTCTGTCCTGATTTATCTTATTTTACTCTTAGTTTTTCTTGTCAAATTTCAGTATTTGAGATTGCAATTTAGCAAACAGCTTTGTAATATTTTGCTTACACGATATATCAAAAATTCATTTTTCGCTCTTAATTCATGTGGTTGTCACTAAGTATCTCTTGTAACCTAGTTATCCTCTTTCTTACTTCTTTTTAGCTTTTCTAGTTTATTGTAAATGTTAAGAGTGTGTGTGAGTATATTTCAAATATGTTGTGTGAATGTTGTAACATATGACACAATAGTAAATAGCGGAAGACTTAAAAATATGTGCACATGACGAAATATTCACTATACAAAGCAGTGATACAAACATAGTTCTTTTACAATATGCTAAGATCTAGAAAGAGTTGAGTGCCAAATTTTACACAATCAAATAATCTTTTCTATGAATGAAGACTATTATCTCCTTTAACCTTAATCAATCTAAGAATAAACTCAATTGTTACTAGGAGTGTACTGCAGTAACCTGAACTCGAGAGCAATGACACGAGAGCAATGACCCTATCAAACTAGATGTACTAGAATACTTTATAATCTGATACTTGTTTGCTTTGCCACTTTTGTTGTTTAATGCATTCTTCTATTTATAGATCATGTTCATAACTGCATTGACAACCACCAGGTAGTGTTGTTATATTAGCCGAGCGAGCCCGAGTACCTAGTGTTCGAGATCGACTCGAAAATGTTATTGAGCTAGGCTCGAGCTCGCTCGGTAAGGTTATCGAGTTAAAATCGAAGCTCGGCTAGGCTCGTATTTTTAGGATTAAACTCGAGCTCGAGCTCGACTCGTTTAAGAAAACGAGCCAAACTCGATAGAGCTCGAGCTCGAAATTCTGTGAAGAATGCTTAAAATGCTGAAATTCCTTAAAAACACAACAAATATATAATAGTACATCAGTATTTTAAAATTACTTAGAAATACCACATTATCCATACTTTAAAAGAACATACATCACAACTAATTAAACTATTGCAGCTGCAAGTTCATGAGTCATGCTTCAACTACTACAAACTTCAAAAGTAAGTGCATCACACAACTAAAATATTACAAAAACTTTAACAAGAAGTCCATACTTCAACTACACCAAAGTAGATTCATCAATTACAATCAAAATATAACAGCAGCAAGTCACAACCAAAATATAACAGCAGCAAGTTCAGGAATAAAATGGGAAATGGGAGATAATTTAGCAGCATCAACTTTGTTCAGATTCAGCACCAAGTCCAAATCTTCAATCTTCTCTTCAATCTTGATCATTCCAGCATCAACTTTGTTCAGGAATATCAATTTCTTGATGAGTAGATGATTCAGAAACATCAACATCCAATGATTCCTACAACAATAAAAACGAAATTTTATTAAATACAAATTATGAATAAATGTATGAAAGCAATTCAAGTGTATTAGAATGTTTATTTCACTTACACGAGGCCTTGTTTTAACATCATGAAGATTGCGTATCCAATCATTGCCACAAAGTAGCATTTCCACCGTCTCAACCTTCATGGAAGCTCGACGATCATCGACTATTCTACCACCAGCACTAAAAGTAGATTCAGAGGCGACACTTGTAACCGAAATAGAGAGAATATCACGAGCCATCATTGACAATATCAGAAACCTCAATCTTTCTGATTTCCACCAAGCCAAAACATCAAGATTTGTAGAGACATCATCACAAGAATACCTATTTTCTTCTAGATACACATCCAAATCTATTTTTTCTGGTGGAGCCTTCTCAATTTGAGTAACACTCATTTGAAACATTTCCTTACCCGTAAGAACATTAATCCCAAGTTTCGTAGAGGCTGCCTTGCTGGTTGTCAAGGCCCTCTTATTTCGGCTTAAGAGCTGTTTTTGTGGGTCTCCGCCTTGAGAGGAGACATAAGCTTCAACATATTCATTATAAAGCTCATAAAGAAGCGTTTTGATTTCAACAATCTTAGCCACAACTTTTACATCACCATAAATAATTGGAAAAGCATGATCAACAAGTGTCATTTTATACCTCGGATCAAGAACGACTGCTATAGTCAACAAAACATTACTTTCTCCCCAATATTTATCAAATTTTCCAGCCATGGCCAAAGCCATTGTTTGGATATTAACAGAACTATCATTCACCTTTTCAATTAAAAGTTGTTTAACCCTATAAAGCTCCACAAGAAAAATGTTGGAAGTTGGATAATCGGATCCTGAAATCATGTTTGTTATTTCATGAAAAATGCCCAAAAATTTGCACACTTCCTCAACCATTGACAACTGAACATCAGTTGGAACATATGTAAATCCAGGGTCAATATCACAATATCTCGAAAAAACATCTTTGAATGTTAATGTTGAAGCCAACATGAGATATGTGTTATTCCACCTAGTTTGACAGTCTAAAATCAGTTTTGTAGAAGGCAATTGCAGCTGCTTTGCAATTTTTGCAAATTGGATAAGACATGACTCAGAATTATTCAAGTATTTGACCCCATCTCTAACAACATCGGTGACACCACCAAGTTTTTTGAGCCCATCTTGCACTAAAAGATTAAGTATATGTGCACAACACCTCACGTGAAAGAGCTTTCCACCAAGACTTAGTTTCTTTCTTAGAGCAAAACCAGTTTTAAGTCTATTAATGCAAACATCATTATAAGATGCATTGTCAACAGTTATACTAGAAATCTTATCCTCAATCCCCCAATCACTAAAACATTTACTTAAAGCATCAGCGATAATGACTCCTGTGTGTGGAGGTGGAACATTGCAAAAGTTTAAAACACATTTTTGCAACACCCAATCAGCATCCACAAAATGACCCGTCACAGCCATATATTGAAGTTTTTGACCAGATTTCCACAAATCAGTAGCTATACTGATCCTACTAACACCCTGTAACATAAATTTCAGCCTTTTCTTTTCTAGTTCATATGTACTATTGCAATCTTCTTTAACTTGTTGACGGGTAATCTTTTTGTAAAAAGGTGTTGCAGCTTTCATGAACTTGTTAAAAACAACATGGTCCATCATAGAAAATGGGTACTCATGGACTAGAACCATATGAGAAGCAAGTTCACATACCTTTTTATGGACGTACGAGAAGTTTGTTATAGAGGTGATACCTTCAGATTGCCCTTCTGTGAAGGACAATACTTGTTGCTTCAATTTGTTGGCACCACCGGACCCTCGTCCCAAAAGACATGATTTAAGGTGGCGCTTGTGTTGAGTTGTAGATCCACTTGCACTCTTATTAAACTTTTCCTTGCAAATATTGCATTTCACCATTTCTTTTCCATTCTTCAACTTGACAATAGTCATATGTTCCCATATCGGTGACTTTTTATGTCGTTTCTTCGGCTGAAATGCTTCCTCTGGTTCTCCATCACCTTTTTTTCCCCATCTACTTCATTGGACTGGTCTTCAGTTGTTGGAAGCTCTTCTTCACTCATTATATCCACATTTTCTTCAATCTCCAACTCTTGACCAACATCTTCATTAATTTGATCCATACCAACACTTGAGCATGAAGCTTGGTGTGAATACATCCTATAAACAACGAAATATGTATATTAGATGTAAAAAATGAGGCTACAATTAATTTAAAATCATTAGGAATCAACCCATATCAAGTGGAGTATAACATTAGAAATATAAGATAATAATATAGTATTTGTAAATTTAAAGTTTAGTGACAATATTTACCCACTCAACTTTGCAGTTCACTGCCCTGCTTCTGCTCAGACATTTATTTGCTGTTCTAACCGGAGGTGAAGGGGCTTGCCCTTTTTCACTTCTTACTGTAAGTTTTCTCATCTTTTACTAGCAAATAATAAGTTTTCTCATCTTTTACTTGCAAATAATGAATGATTCCATCAAATACACAATGGGTATGTCACTGATACTTCAAAATTTGCGACCCATCATGATTTAATGAAGAAGTTATTAAATCAGCCGCAACATTTGACCATGAATTGAAGAGATGGTGGGTTTACTGTAAGTTATTAAATCAACCCCAACACCAATCATGATTTACTGTAAGTTTTCACAAATACACAATGGTGGTAGGCTCACATTTCCAATTCAGCCGCAACATTTGACCATGAATTGAAGAGATGGCATTGACCAAGAAAAGTGGGTATGCCACTGATACTCCAGATTTTGATTAAGAAAGAAAAGTCCATTGCAAGTTTATTATTTATGTAGCCCATTACTTATTAATTTCGGTGGCCCATTCTTGTTAAAGAAAAAAAAAAAAACAACAGAGAGCAAGATATAAAAACAGAGTCTGTGACCAAGAAGAACAGACAAAACGCCAGAACAGAGAATACAATTTGACACTTCTCATATTTTTAGAGGAGATAAAGAAGCTAGGGTTCGAGACATCTTGCATTTTACAACTCTTTAAAACAATATTTTTCTCGAATCCTAAGAAACATCTAACCGCAGATTCAACAAGAACATATCACAGATTCAACAAAAACATATCTTTATGAACATCTAGGGTTTAGAGAAAAAAAGCTTACCAAAATTTAAATCGTGCTTGGTGTATCCCTAATCTTCAAGTAATTGAAGTAGGGAAAGAGGAAATTTCAGTGGTAGCGGCGGCGGGATTCAAGGTGGTTGGAGGTTCGATGGCGACAAGATTCAATGGTGCAGTGGTGCGGTGGATGCAGTGTCGCCTGTGGTTGAAGCCGACGGGTTTAAGTGGTGCAGTGGTGCGGTGGATGCAGTGTCGCCTGTGGTGTGAAATCGCCGGTGGATTCGTAGAGATTGTGTGGAGCCTTGGAGGTGAGGGGATTAGGGTTTGGAGTAGTGGGCTGCGTTTTTACTGAGAAGTGAGAAGTGAGAATGAGAAGGAACAGTATGAGTTGTGAGTTGTGACCTAATTACTATATTTGCAATAATATCCCTAGTTTTTAAATATATTTATAAATAATTGGCCTGATTACTACTCGAGCTCGAGCCTATCGAGTAACTCTCGAGTCGAACCGGGCTCGGCTCGTTAAGCAATCGAGCTTATACACAACTCGAGCTCGAGCTCGAATATCTATCGAGCGAGCCGAGTTCGAGCTTTATCGAGCCGAGCCGAGTCGAGTTCCCGAGTGGCTTGTTTCGTATAACAGCACTACTACCAGGCCAGTCTGGAAGGACCTAGAAACATTTCCTTCACTAACTCCACTTCCTTGAAAGTCTCTTCATGATGCGCGCAATACCTCATTATTTGAAACTGCAACCGCATGGCCTGGAACCTTCTAGGTCGTCATTATGCCTTCAAAGACATTGAAAACAACTGAGTTTTTTGCACTTTTGGTTCCACATGACACACCTCCTCACGATTTTGGTCTCAAATCTTACATTTTTTGTCCCAAAGCCAAAAATTTTGACACTTTTGGTCCTGCGATTGGAAAATCCGTCAAAAATTGACGGAAATTAGTGCGTCCCAAACACGCTTCCGTCAATCAACATTAATAAATAAATAAATTAATAATTAATAACCAAAAAAATTAAATTCTCTCTTTCTTCCCCCAGCGCACTGTGTGCGATTTCACCCTGTGGTGTGTGTTTCTGAAAATTGAATCTTGGCCCTAATTTCGCCGATCCGGCCGTACGGCGGGACCAACCCTCACCACTATGAAGGCCGACGATCTGTCGCAGGCCTTCAGGCTCTTGCTGGATCGTCTCTCAAACCCAGATATCATCGCATCGCTACTCGCTAAAAATTCTGGCCGCACCGCGACGGCGGCGGACCTGCGCCCCACGGCGGCTATTTTCGCCTCTATCGCCGCCATCCTGGATAAAGCTACGCAATCACCTTCGACTCCAGACATGCCTGGCCTTCGCGGAAATCATGAGGAAATCCCTACGGTTAGGGCTTCGCCGCCGCCCAATTTCTTCGCGTCGTTCCCAGGTCGTCCTGGGGCTAATTCCAATCCCTGATAGTAAATCCAGAAAAATCCCCCAACAAGAACCCAAATCTCCGCTCTGCCCCTCTCTCAACCCTCCACTCAATCACCCAATGACTATATGTAATTTGTGGCGAGAGCAAATTTTTAGGGGAGGGAGAAAGAGGATTTGTGCAAGATGCGGAAGAGACTTATATAATGATTAAGCCCAATGGTGTTCAACGCGGACTTGTGAGTATTTCTCTACTTTTAGGCGTTAATGTTAGAGTATTGTGTTTTGGTGGAATTGTAGGTTGGCGACAATGTTAATTTATTGCTCATGTCTTGCCTATAGTGGCCTCGACCCTGTGAGATCTTATGGTTCATTCTAGAAACGTAATGGAATACTGGTTTTGTTGTGCTTCAATTGTGATAATTGAGAATTTTTGTCATGTAGAAGGTTGTTTAGAGTGGCTGATTTTGGATTTTAGTATTATTATGATTAAGTGTTATGTTGGTATAACTCTAGTTTAGGTAGATGATAATACTTTGTGTTGATTTTTGCTTATATTTGTTGGCATGATGATTGGCTTATGTATGTCATGTCTACTTCTTCACTTCAGTTTTTCCCATTAAACATGTCACCAATTGTATTGTTTTTTAGCAGAAACTACTTGTATTTCCCTCATAAATCGTCGTGCAATTCTTCTGAACATCTTTCCCCTGTATAAAATTCATTTCTTGTTTGTTACAGTTACATAAAACCACATCTTATGATACCTCAGATATAATAATCCATGTAATAGGGCTGTTAGAAATGGAAAGCACCCTGATCATTATGAAAAGAAGCTCGAAGATGTCGAGGGTAATATGAGGACAGAACGATCTTCTGCTGCTGGAAAGGTAATGATCTTACCTTTCTATCATTGGTAGTTCACAATTGGTTTTAATCATATTCATATTCATATTCATATTCATATTCATAAATTATGATTTGGTATACAATTTGTCTGCTATCATTCGATTATTCTGTTGCAGGAAGTTCCAGCTGCATTTATATCATTTAAGACTCGTTTTAGTGCTGCAATCGCTGCACACCTTCAACAAGGGGTTAAACCGACAGAATGGCTTACCGAGCTTGCTCCTGATCCCCAGGACGTATATTGGCCCTTCTTTTCTGCTTCATTCCTTAAAAGATAGATGTGCAACATTGTTGACTTGTTGTTATTTTTGCTTGTATTATTATAACCATTCTGTTCCTCGTACCTGTTCTCTTAGTGCAAGGACTTGATCATATGGATCAGTTGGAGAAGTGGTTACCCTTTTTGAGAGGCATATTAAGGTTGTAAGTTAACTTACCTATCATCAATTATATAAAACATTCATAACCAGTTGTTTAAATGAATCTAGTGTGGATCATGACCTCTGTACTCTTTGTTAGGACCATGACCTCTATTAGAGAAATTCTGGAAAATTTGATGAAAAAATTGAGGTAAAAAATCTTATGGGACCAAAAGTGTCAGGTTTTTCCCTCCAAAAAATATCTCACGCGCTTCTGTTGACCAAAAATCCTATGAGACCAAAAGTGTTAACGGATTTGACAGAAAAATTGACGGTGGGACCAAAAGTGTCAAAATTTTCGACTTTGGGACAAAAAATGTAAGGTTTGAGACCAAAATGGTGAGGGGGTGTGTCCTGTGGGACCAAAAGTGAAAAAAAACTCAAAAACAACATATAAAAAAAAGATAGTAACAGGAGAAATGACAAATTCAAATATTGTAAAAAATGTTGTCCAATATATTATTCAATAAGCTTCTAACATCAACAAATGCAATTTTTGTTTGTCAATGAATTATGGCCTTCATCTCCTTCACCCATTTGTTTCCCTCTGAAAGTGGTTTAGTTAAACTTCGAGTAAGAAATATATTTGAATATTTATTTTTCTTTTGTGAGTTTTTAAATTTTGGGTGAACAGTAATGATATAAAATAATTAATTCCATTCTTTAATTGGTAAAATTCAAAGGTTGATTGAGGTTTATGTAGTTATTTAGATATTTTAATTGAATCGATATGAGAGAGCATTTAGCACTTGAATTCAAATTTTCTTTATGTGTGACCGCATAATATGTAGCAATAATCCCAACCTTAGAAAACTTTGAAATTGATATGTTGGACACCAACCTCCCTAAGAGTTGACTTACTCTAGTGATTCAACTTAGTTCATCGAGTGAAAAATTGTCCACCTCCCACTTGGCTAGTCAAGTGGGTTTTCTTTGAAACCCTCCACTTGATCGACTGTCTACTTGAGTTGTCTTCAAGTTACCTAACTCATTCCGTTGAGTAGCGTGAAATATGTTAGTTTGTGCAAAAAGACGTTTTTTTTTTTTATATAAACAATTTACCAAGCAAAAACAGGTATGAAGTTACACCGCACATGATCAAATTGACTTTATTAGAGCTATAAAAAACAATGAATGTTGGCCTAATGATTACAAGGATATGCCATTCATGGTTGTAATTCTTTACAAACAACAGATTCCTATACTTAAGCAAACAAACATCTTAACTTCTCACTTATTTCTTGATATAATTTGAACTAGTTTGGTTCGACTATGAATTTAAGCTCAAATAACTAAATACTTCCATATTCATAAGCACAATTTGAATGTGTAGACACACTTGACCGACCTACTTTTATGTGGCAGTACAATACTATAAATAAGTTGAAAATGAGACTATAACAATAAATTTTGCATCCAAAATGATATTATATATAAGAACTCTACTATGAATATGATTTTGTGAATCAATATGTGTACTTGAGTACACTTTCTACAATTCTTATTATTCTCTCATCAAGAACTTGATTTGAATTTTAAAAGTTTGCATAGTCGGTTCCGCAACCAGATTTTGTCCGAACTTGAACTTAGAGATTTACAATATTAATTTAAGAGTGCAACACCATTTTTTGACTTAAACATTGATTTCTAAATATTTTTGTGACAAACATTATTGTCATTGAATTTGATGGAACACCACATAATCCAAGAAGAACGTTGATCGGGGTTTTAGCACCTTGATTTCAGATCAAAGTTTTTCTTGATCAATTTACAAAAAGAAGTCGAAGAACTTTTGAATTACCAAACTCGGTCTTTTGACTTACAAATTTAGCGTATGGCTCGTACTTATAGACATGAAAATAGATTTATCCTAAATTTGTTTGACTTTCATGACCTGATCAGTTGGGTCTGATGACTGATGGACTTCAGTACTTAACTTGGGTTTGGTTTGATTTACCGGGCCTCAAAGATTTGAATTGGGTGTGTCTTGATTTTTTGGGCCATAAGGACTTGATATATTGAGCCTAATTAATTTGTTGGATCCATTAAATATTGTTCCTTTACGGAGACTTTTCATATTTAACATCCATTTATACAATATAATATAAATAATTTTTTTTCTTTCAACCCGGGACTAAAGCTCAAGTATAATAAAAAAACACAATATCAAATTGCAATAAAATATCTAAAAAGTAATGCTAAGAAATTGATAACTACATTCCATGCAAAGTAACACCATAATTTTGATAAGCATTTTATTAATAAACCTTAAATCCGACATTTGTTGATACTGCATTCATTCATAGCTACAAATTAACTATGATTCTACTTTGTTGAATCTCTCAAACAACAGGTTTCAATATAAACATCTTGCATGCATGTGAACCAATTGATGCAGTCAAATTTCCAGTTAATTTAGTCTTCAATGTCTTGTGCTGCCAAACAGAACACAACAATGTTTTCAGCCAAGTTTTAAAAAAGTCGTGAAATAAAATCAAACTCATTAATAAGATTATGATTCAGATACTCGTCCGACTCGATTCACTTACCTCCCAAAGATCTCGTGCTACGACACAAGTGGTCGGAGCAATTCCTAAATCGTCCCAGTGAGCAGTAATGGGAGTAGGCGTAGATCCCCGATTGAGCAGCAAAACCACGCTTCTGTAATCCGAAAGAGGGCCTGCCCACACCTACTTACAACAAATTTCTCACAATATTTAGACAAGATCAAATGTATGTTATCATCAAGAGTTGGGCTTATGTAAACACTTTCACAACTAATACTTCTTAATGAAACAACTAATACTTTTTTTTAAAACGCACAAAATGCAAACTAATTGCATAATTTACCTCCCAATCGCCTTCCATCCTAACTTTTTTAGCCTGAACACCAAGCTTATCTATTCAATAAACACATAAATGAGTATTAGAGATGATTATAAGATGATCCTAAAAAGAGGTGAATTGGGTGATCAACGTAACATACCTTGGTTGACTTTGATCACCTCTTTATTTGCTATGATCTCCATTGTATCTTTCGTTATATTCCTCACGTCACAACCGATGAGAAGGGGAGACTGCAGATACAAACGTTGAAAATGAAACGAACACGAGCTAGCTAGCTAGCAAGAAAAAAGAGTGATATAGAGGCCTAATTAAATATCGTGAAACAAGTAATGTTAAAAGACCTTAGACATAGCCCATATACTGAAGTGAACAATGTATTCGTCTTTCGTCATTCCTCCATTTCCAACCTCAAGCATATCAGGATCTGTTTTCAAAAAAACAATTCCATATGATATTTTTCTTGAATTAATTACTCAATTTAAACATATATAGTTACCATTCCAACCACCAGGCCTGGCAAAATCTGCATATACTTCGTTCTCATCTGCTCGAGAGACCATACTATTGAACAACAAATTCATTCCAAATATTTACGAAAAATGAGAATTTTAAAATTAATTATACAAGATTTATTAATAATAATAATAATAATGGTACCTATCCCATGTATCAGAAATATCATTTGTGGTTCTCCAGCTATTTCCTACTGGAAAACCCCACAAAGCTGGGTGCATATCTCCCCTGAAATTACAACATCCTAAAAAAAAAACAAATTTAAATAAAAAAAATATATGTAGTTAATTATATATAATTAGGTTAATCACCATTCACAAAGTGAGAAGAAGATTGGCCTCTTAGCTTTCATCAGAGCTCGTGTCATCACGGGATATCTACATAACATCACGTGAATATATAAAAACACTAACATATTTATTATTATTATTATTATTATTATTTATTATTATTACCGTAGAGTTGGTCTTATTCCACCGTTGTTACAATTATCATACTTGAGATAATCAATGCCCTGCAACAAAATCATGCAATTATTTTTTTGTATCAAATAATGAATTATTTATAAATGTTATATATGTGATTAAATTACCCATGAAGCAAAAGTTTTAGCATCCATTTCCTCATGCCCGAGTGAACCAGGCTGTTTCTTGCTGCAGGTGAAATGTCTGCAACCACCATCATTACCAATTAAATAAATAAATGCTTTATATATATTAATTTCTTGAAATTAATTAATAATGCATATATGTAATGTAATTGTACCCTGCGTCAGAGTATATTCCCAGCTTAAGTCCCTTGCTGTGAACATAGTCTGCCAACGCTTTAATTCCAGAAGGAAATGTTGAGTTTTTTGGCACCAAAGCCCCCTGAATTTCGTTATTCACATTAATAATAAGCGTTAATATCATTTTGAAATTTGTACTATAGTTTTTTTTTTCAATTCACAATCTGTACAATAGTTTTATATCCGATTGCAATCTAAATTTTAATTTTTTGTGGTATTTGCCACAAAATTTGGCCGAAAATACCATAAAAATAAAGTTTAGGTTGCAGTCGGTGGATTTCGTATAATGTTAATGCAATCAGACAATAGAATTTGTACAAGTTGCAAGTTGAACAAAAAAGTACAATACCTATTGCAAATTGATTAAATCATAATAATAATAATAATAAGTATAATGCAGATTAATAATAAAAAAAAAGGAATACAATTAGTAGTTTGCCAAATTAACCTTGTGGTCGCGACTAATTTCAGCCCAGCAATCATCTAAGAACCAAATTGTAAGTTTTAAAGTCAGATAATTGAGTAACTTATATAAATATGCAAATGAAAGACAAGAAAATATGAATATTTAGAGATATGAATTGTACCTATATTGACATACTTATATCCGAGACGAGAAAGTCCGGTTGAGACCAGAGCATCAGCTGTGATCAAAATCAAGAAAAATAATGAACTACTCTTTTCATTACAACAATGTAAAGAAAATCAAGAAATCATTTCAAAATTATAAAGTAACAAATTCTTGTATGCAGTAGTTGCACTGCGCAACTGATGTGTTTTTTTTTTTAAATATTATTAATTATTTTCATTGAATAATATTACTTGGTCAATATTATTAGTTTTCATTGAACATATTACTTTTTTCTATTGAACGGTATTGACTAAATTTCACCTGTTTCTCTGATGACTTTTTCATCGATCATGCAATTAAAATGATTCCAACTATTCCACCTGAAACAAATCACACACAAAAAAAAAAAAAAAAATACAGACAAAGATAAAGATGTTAAAGACAGTATTTCAAAATTAAAACAAAAAAAATGTACAAATTAAAGATTAGTTACCCCATTGGAGGAGTGGAAGCAAGGTCATTTCCAAGAAGATTTCGTCTATCTAAAGTGTGAGAATCGTGAGAAGCAGAAACAGAAATTATGAAGAGCACCAATAATGATGATACTACTGATATCTCCATTCTAAATTTCTAATACAAAATCACAGGGATTATTATTAGGTGCCTTGAGAAATGAGAGTTGGTAGTGAGTTATATATATAGTACAAAATGCAATTAATGGATAACAGATTTGGAGATGAGAAACTAATTTAAATCACAGATATAGTGGAAAACATATTGGATTTTTGCCAGCTTTCATTTCTTTTGAGTCTTTTTACAATTTTGGACCTCACCTTCACTGATTCAGTATACCTCAGAACTTACCGTTGCTTTGGTTTTGTTCCTAAAAAGTTAATTTCATGCGTTATACGGAAATTAAACAAATTTACTATTTAAAAAAATTGGAATCTTTCTTTTATTACCTACTTTTTAATGGGTAACTCTCATCGTCTCATGTGAACCAGGTTCACGTGAACACTTTTTTTAATGTCACTGTTATATATGAGGATTGTTAATGTTATGTATAAATAATATTACTGTTCAAAAAATTAAACATTTTTTTTTTTAAATAATAATGATACTTTAAGAAAAAGACTTTATGTGATCAACTATTTTATTTTGGTTTGCTTTTAATATTAATGATTTATTTCCAAAGTTGTCATGAGTTTTTTCTATGATAAAATATAAGGTGAATAAGTTTCACACAAAAATCTGTAAAATTGATTAAAGAATGTGACTTTTATTACTAAATGAAATTAATTGTGATAATTGAAGAGTTTAACTTTTTACTATAAAGGGTATTACTTATACCAATAAAGGGTGTGACTTATATATGTTACATCAGGGATTAGTAGTGATAATCAATTTCAATATTAAGGGTGTTATACTTATATTGTAAAAAAAAAATTTTTAATTTTGATAAAATTAAAAAAGGAAAGGTCATACTTTATTCCATGTAAAAAAATATCAAATATCAATGTATTTCATTATACTCTTCTTGAACAAGTTTCACATTATACTAACTCTTTTTTTATTTATTTCACATTTTAATTAAAAAAATATGAGTTGCATTATTTAATGAAATATTAACAAAAGGAAGGTTATTACTTTATTCCATGTATTTTTTTTAGGTAAATCAACATGTTATGGCTGCATCAAATATCAAATATCTAATGTATTTCACATTATACTCTTCTTGTTATGGCTGCATCAAATATCATATCCTACATTCTCTTTCTGGTCACCTCTAACTTGGTCCCAATGGAATGACCTTGATTACAACTTATTTATACACAATTGACTAATTAATATTAGATATTAATTTTAATATTTAGAATTCGAAACTTAATTCTCTAAATTATTCTCTTCAGATGTGGTAATAAAAATGATATAACTTTCTGCATAATATTTGGATCAACTTTTGATGATGAGTCAGGAATACACTAAGATGAAAATAAGCTGATGATGTTATCATTAACACCTTTTTCCACTTTAATTTTTTATACAAGATCCCTTATAACTCAATAATAACTCCATCAATATCATGGGAAAGAATTTAGAGAATTAATTTCATTAAATAAACGCAAGAAAAGTATTACTTGTTTATATGAAAAAGTACTTGTTTAAAGAAAAAGAATTACTTGAAATAGAAAAATATTACTAGCTTGTTTAAATGAAAAAATAACTTGTTTAAAATATATATATTATTGTTTTTATTAAAAAGTATTGTTTAAAAAAAAATATTACTTGTTAAATAAAAAAATATATCTAAAAAGATAATATTATATATACACACACATTTGACAAAAAACTCTCCAAGTGGTTCCTTTGAAAAATATTACTTATTAAAAAAAAAAAAAAAATTAAAGATTAAAATTTTGTGTGTGTTTATCCAATGAAAAAAATATTTTTATTTTAAAAAGTGTGATTTAATTAATAAATAAGATAATTGAAATAAAAATTTAAAAAAATTTATTCTTTAAATTTTAGGAAATATTTTAATTTTTTAATATCATTAAGATATAATGTTCTTAACACAAAATCTTATTAAAATTTGTTCATAATATTACTTGTTTAAATAGAAAACAAATGAAAAAAATATTACTTGTTTAAAAAAAAAAATATTATTTATTTAGATATCTAAATCCCAATATCATTTTTTTAAAATATAATTTAAAAACCGTCCAATAAAAAAATTATTATATAAAAATGCAATATAAATATATATTATGGGCAGATCATATATGCAAAAATCTCATGACAAAATATAATTTAAAAATAACGCTTTAATTTTTAAAAAATGAATGAGGATTAATCGTTTTACATACATTTTTGTTATTTATTGTATGTGGGAGGTCTGCCATGAAATATTTTGTGAACTCAATTAAGTCTATAAAATGGAATTTTCAATTTCAATTAATCATAAGTTATGTGACTCGTCACATCCTAACTTGTCAAGAATATTCATTGTATATGTTTGAAAATAAATTCATATAAACTAATCATAATAAGTGTGCATGTATAAAAAAAATCAATTTAAATTAATCATAATTTATTAGACTCGTCACATCTTATTCTTAACTTGTCAAGAATATGATCATGATCCATGTGTATGTATAAAAAAAATCATATAAACTTTCAATATTTAGATTGAGTCCTAATTTAGATCTAATATTTATAAATGTTTCAATTTGGGGCTCAATTTTTACATTTTCCCCTCAATTCAAGCCTTTTTTTTTTCTCTCAATATAAGGTATGGCAAAAATTCATTTTCCTCAATAAATAAAAGATGATAAGAAAATAGCCCAGCTTTGGATTGAAAAGGAAACAGTTCTTGGAATGGAAAAAAATAAAATAAAAACAAGTCCTGAAATATTGATACGTACGTTTTATTTTCATTACATTACATCATTACAATAAAATACTAGAAAATGAATATATTCATGAATATCCCACATCATCAGTGACGTCAACCAGTTGTCATTATGTCCACACAGCGATCACATGCATTTGAATTTGTGGGAGCAATTTTGGTGTAGGTCCACAATACTTTTTGGGAATGTTCAATATTAAGGGTAGCTTGGTAAGAAAAATAATAATGACAATATGTATCATTGAGGGTTAATTAATAATGATTATTGATTGTATTGTTATTGCTTAGTTAGAAGATCAATAATTGGTATCATATGAGGTGAGTTAAGTGAGTGGGGGTAATCAATTGTTTACTTCTATTCACATTACTTGTTTACCAAAATTACCAAAATACATCAATAGAAGTGATTTTTATTAGTACTTCCCATTACCTCTAATCAAGTGGGTCCTAAAGTTGATTTTAAAAAAATTGTGTGTAATTCGTGTAGGGATTTTAAATTCATACATTCACCCCTTCCTTTTATTTTCGTTTATATTCGCTAATTTGGATGGTCGCTATATATTTTTTACTCGAATTATATAAATTGCACTATGTAATTCACTAATTGTAATTAATACATAGACTAGTTCATTCAAATTACAATTTTGGCTAAGTATTATATGCATCCAGGTGCACCGTGCAATCATAGTGCATTTTAGAACTAAACAACTTGTTATATTGAAAGATGCGGCTTGTTTACACTGAACTCGCAATTATTTTTCCATATTAATAGTTGTACGGTTAAGTGTAAAAAAGTTGCATATTTTAATATAATAAGTTGCATGGTTATAAAATGCATTATGAGTGCACGGTTCACCTGAATGCACATGAGAGTTTGAGACCTACTCTTAAAGTTTTATTCGAAAAAAAGTACTTCCTATCATACCCCTCCTTAAAAGTCACTTTATCATTTCAATTACTAATATAAAATTCGCTCGCAAAAACACGTGAAAAGTCAAAGTAGCATAAAATTGGTGGACAGATGTAGTAATTTTTAATTAAAAGAATTTGCAAAAGGAATTCATAACTAATTTGTAATTAGCACCATCCCGACATCCTTCTCTATTTTTTTTTGACAGAAAGAGAGATGTATTCAACTATTGAATGAGAGGCTCGCGCCTTATATCGTTGATCACTAAATTCCTACAATTCACCGGGACATCGCCCTCATTCGGGCAACAATGAGAAAGAAAATGTGCAACATGATTCGGGTTTCTCTTTACAAAAGAATAAGAAATATCGCCCATCCCTCGTGCCATATCCAAAATGTCCTCAACAATGAGTTGTGTCTGCACGTCCGGGTCGTAATCACCATGAAGAGTTTGTATAAGATTTCTCGAATCGGACTCCAAAATGAGGTTCCTCAAGTCCGAATTCAAGGCCTTTTGTATCCCAAATTTCAGCGCTAGTGCTTCAATAAGAGTGCTATTACTGGTGGGTGCTATACATCTCCTTGCTTCCGCCATCTTTACCTCCCTTGTTGTGTTCCGTATCACGAATCCCAATCCCACAGTGCCATCCGCATAGACTCCTGCATCCGCATTGAGTTTGAGTCGTCCGGTCGGTGGATTCTTCCACATTTCCAGGCTTGCATCGACGCCTCTGTTCCTCTTCTGATTCCTCGGACTCTCCCCCAAATCCCTGACCAGATTCATTGCCTTCCGAAAGATCAAATCTGGGTCTTGCCTTCGTTCCTCGTGGACTAGAGCGTTTCTTGCTTTCCAAATATGCCAAGCCACGACTGCAAAAATCGAAATCCCATACTCCGGCAAGCTGTGGAACAGATCCCAGAAAAAAGGTTTAAACTGTGAAGCAATACTAACCTGGGGAACAATCCGAAGTGGGGTCCTACCCCAAGTATTCAGTGCAACCGGGCATTGAAAAAGGATATGGGGAAGAGTTTCGGAGGGTGCCCCACAAGAAGGACAGTGAGGGTCAAGGTGGATGCCCCTACGGAGGAGAGCCACACGTGTAGGCAGAGCATCATTACACGCCCTCCACAAGAAATGATTGATGGAAGGGGGGGAGTTTACAATGCCAAAATCTTTTCCAAGAGTTATGGCCCGAGCTCGCCGATGGTAAGTTAATGCCACATTTCGAGTATAAACTGGTAGCAAGGTGGTAGGCCGAGCTAACCGTAAATTTCCCATTCCTCGAGTGATTCCATATGACTTTATCCGCAGGCTTAAGAGCACTAATAGGAGTCTTCAGGATATTCACCGCATCTTCATCCAAAAATAACTGGCTGATTTTTCCATGATCCCAACCGGTGCCCTCACTTGACAACAGGTCAACCACCCGAAGTCCCGGGCTGGTCCCATCAGCATTCCTACGGCTCGGTATGTACCTCACCCCCTCACCAACCCACCGGTTCTCAAAACAAATGATAGAGGCTCCGTCTCCAACTCTTCACGCACTACCCGCCTGAACAAGATCCCTAGTTTTAAGTATACTCCTCCACAGATAGCTAGGTTGATAGCCGATGGTTGCCGTCCCAATATCGCCTGGGAAGCAAGGGAATCACCATTGTGCAAGAGTCTCCAATATTGTTTCGCAACCATAGCAAGGTTAAAAAAGAACATTTCCCAAAAACCCAATCCCCCCCGCTCTTTTGATCTAGCTATCTTCTCCCAACTAAGCCAATGCATTTTTCTATCATCCGGTTGTTGGGGAATAAGTTGCACAGATCTATTCGGGGTGAATATTTAAATACAAAATTTAATTCTTTTAATTATTACTAGCATGAATTAACCCTATATTAATTCAAATAATAATCCAACAACATATCATGCATATAATTAATTCACGTAAAACCTACGCATGCGGAATTCTATGAGTTTACGTGAACGTACCTCTTGGGATAGCGTTGATCCGGCCGATTAGACTAACTAAAAGAACTTCCCAAGTATTCCCTTAATCCTTGTTCGACTATCCGGTGGTAGGACACTTGTGAACAATTAACAAAAGGAAAATAAATTATGTTGCACCACCTTTGTGGATTTACTAATTTTTCCAGCACATGGAATTGTACACTACTCAGTTGACGTTTTTAGAAAAAAATACAATCTGTCGACGTTACAAAATATTTAATATTTTATCGACGCTGATATTTTTCCGAAAAACCAATTTTCGTGTGTTGCTGGGAATGAAACATTCATCCCCTATTTATAGAGGGTGATGGAAGAAATTTTGGGTAAAAAATAATGTGGGAAAATCTTTTCTTGATCTCCAAGAAATCTTGAATATATCTCCTATATTTTTTTCCCATAATTATAATATTCCACAAAATCCCACATACTCTTTGTTATGGGATATTTTCGAAATTATAGGCAAGAATCCAAGATTTGGATCTTCTTGAATTTATGAGATATTCTTGTATTTCAAGAAATACATATCTTCCATAATATCTTTTTAAGAAAATCAAGAAAATCTTTCTTGCCCTTTATCTTTCAAAAATTTCGAAATTTTCTTTATAAATAACCAAGTGGGAGATTTCTTGAATTTAATGAGATAATCTTGTATTCCAAGAATACATATCTTCATTCCATAACAAAATTCAAAGAAAATCTTTCTCCACTTTTATCTATAAATTTCGAAAATAATTAGGAAAAATAAGCAACAATATTTATTTTATTTTAAACACCTTTTTCAGTTATTGGACTATATGTTGGGCTACTCAGGGGGCCTTTAGGAGAATTAAGACTGGACCTTCCAATGGATCTTGAATTATCAATATTGAGCCACAATATTATTCAAGCCCATAAATATTAATTAATCCCACTACATAATTAATATTGCACTATCCATCTTAACCCATATTACAGTCAATATGGCTCCCGGTTATTATTTCCTGTGTTTAAGATTATCTAGCCCATTAATTAATTCAAGCCACTGAAATAGCTTTCCATTAATTAATATCTTTTGTCCTTGGTCAAGGAACGGTTCAACATTATTATCCATACTGGAAACTAATTCCACTTGCAATATTTGGTTTGATAAAGCTTATGAACCTCCCAAGGGGGCAAATCAAACAAGCGTACTTGCACACGATTCTCCGTATTAAATCTTAGCAATCATATGTGACCAATAATATTGCCCAAGATAAAATGTATTGAATCTCGTTGATTCTCTACCCATGATAAGTCAAAGACCGATCACACGTGATCCTATTTAAGGAACGAAGATTAAGAAATAACGAACCACTGAGGTCTAATTCTTCCTTGTTCAGTTCTGAAGAATTTGTCCTCCTGTAGGTCCTATTTAGTGCATCAGTCATGCACTAGTGTAATCTCTTGGTCAAGACAAGCCAATCTGAGCCTTACACTTCAACCTTTCAAGATGGATTGTTCATTTCCATCTATGTCGTGAATGGCGTACTTTTAGTTACAAGGGACTGTTAGTTTAATCTTCTGTGATCTGGTATCACTAAATTAACTACAATGTAACACGTCTTTAATTATTGAACAGTTTATGCAAAGAAATATATGTAACATTCGATAATATTTAAAGCATCGGTGATAAACAATTTATTTCAAAGAAATAAGTCCAAAATTCAGTTTTGATTATACAAAGTAAAAGCATACTTTCCAGTATAATCCCAACAATCTCCCACTTATACTCAAAGTCAGTTTTTAAGTATATACAAACATGTCTCGTGTAGTCTGTGACATCTAATGTCACCTACACGAACCTAATAATTTTTCCCACTTATACTCAAAGCAGATTGGCAAATCGGTCTTGACACCCATTCCTTTCACATGTCTCTCGAATATATTCGAGGCCACCCTTTGAATGGATCTGCTGGGTTGTCTTCGAGACACTATCTTTGCCACATCTATATCTCATCTCTTAACGATTTCTCGCATAAGATGGTATTTCCTTTCAATGTGTTTGCTGGCCTTGTGGGCTCTTGGTTCCCTTGAATTTGCAACTGCTCCGGCATTGTCATAATAAAAATGATGATTGTCTTTGGGCAAATTCGAACTACGCCCAAGTCCACTAGGAAGTTCTTGAGTCAAACCGCTTTTCGCCGCCTCATGGCGATTCATACTGGTCTCCATGGTAGAATCTGCGATGCATTTACGCTTAACGCTTCTCCATGTCACGGCTCCTTCCCCATGCAAACACACTACTAGGAGGTAGATTTTCTGGAGTCTATGTCGATTGGAAATCCGAGTCCGTGTAGCCGATGGGGATTGGACTATCTGACTGATAAATCAACATTCTATCCCGAGTTCTTTTCAGATACTTCAGAATGTTTTTAACTGCCGTCCAATGCTCTTTCCGGGTTACTTTGATATCTCGCCACCATGCCAACGGCAAAGCAGATATCCGTCTCTGTTACTACAAGCGTTGCATACATAAGGCTTCCGGCGGTAAAGCATAAGAATGCTTCTCATGTCATCTATCTCCTTTTTTCCTCTTAGGGCACATTTTCTTGGATAGATGGATTCCATGTCTGAAAGGTACGAAGCCTTTCTTGGAATCTTGCATGCTGAATCGTTTCAAGACAGTGTCTATATATGAAGCTTGCGATAAGCCTATCATCCTTTTCTTGTGATCTCGAGTGATCTTGATCCCAAGGATGTGTGTGGCTTCCCCTAATTCCTTCATATCAAACTGTTTTGAAAGCCATGCCCTTATGTCTGATAACACCTTCACATCGTTCCCGATGATCAGTATGTCATCTACGTATAGTATTAAGAATACCAATGCAGTTCCGACACGCTTTTTGTACACACAACTTTCAAACTCATTTTGATCGAACCCATAAGACTTTAAAACAAGATCAAAACATTGGTTCCAAGCTCTGGATGCCTGTTTGAGTCCGTAAATGGACTTCATGAGCTTACAAACTAGGTGTTCTTGGCCTTTTTCAATGAAGCCTTGGGATTGTTGCATATAGATCTCTTCATCAAGACTTATGTTGGTCCCTGTGCAAACGAGTCTTACACGTGTATGGGGGGGGAATACACGTGTTCAGTGTTTTTAAAACTATTCTTACTGAGGTCAGCTTGGGTCAGGTTGTCCTGATGATTTGGTCCTGAGAAGCACAAATCGCTCTGAGTCAAAGTCTATCTGAGACAGTGATCCCGAAATGCTTTCGAGATACCTCGGATAATCCCAACCCGAGTCCCGAGTTTTTGAGAGATCCCGAGTTGCTTGGATCGATAACTAACTTATCGAACCCTCGTAAGAGTAAGTTCGGTTTGGTAACTATCTCGTTACTAGCTACTCGGATGTCTTGGAATGGTTGACCCTTAGTTTATACTCGTTTTAAGCTTTTGCTGAAAACCTTCCTTTAATGGAATAGTGATTAGGTTGTGATTCAATTTATATGCAACTTTCAGTGGATTGATTCCAACTGAAATATCAGTGAAAATATGCTTTCAAAACAAAGTAATGCAACAGATAAATCAAGCAAAAATGTAAAGCAAAGAACACAAACAAGTTATAGTGGTTCGAGACTCAAGCTCCTACGTCCACTCTCCCCGATCTTTTCGGAGAAATTCACTAATCACTTCCTAAGGCTTTACGACTACCTCCTAGTTTACTAACCTTTCTAATTTTGAGCTTTTACGACTACCTCAAGTTTACTAACTCAAAACTCACACAAAAGCTTTCTATCCCAAGATAGATTACTCACTTCTTCTCTAGAGCTTTCTGACTACCTCAATGTAGTTTACTTACTCTTTACAACTCCAATCTCACCAACAATCACACTCAAACTACCTTACAAAGGGTTTGTGGTTTCTTGGTTGGTTTCCAACTAGGATGAGATATCCTTTACAATAAAAAACAATGCAAAGGCTAGGATATCTCGACTAAGCTTTTGATATATCTTATCAAGCTAGGCTTAGTGGAATGAGCTCTCTTCGATTTAAAGCACTTGGGAAATTCTCGGTTTTTCGAGTGCTTCAACTTGCAATAATAAGTTTGAGCTCTTGAGTTGCTTACAAATTTCCCGTAACCTTTCAATGTAGAAGGTCACAAGTATTTATAGGCATAGACCAAGGTCACTCTTGAAAAACTATCCGTTGGAGAGATAAATTCGTGAGTTTATCTTATGGTGTGTGAGAAACGGCTATATTTAGGGTTTGACACTCCCTAACACGTTTTTTAGGCAATAACCTTTCATGTAGCGGTCTTCACTTTTTGCGATCTGGAACTTAGTACTTGACATCTTTTCAAAGGACTGTCATTTGTCGATTATCGATATGGTACAATCTTTGTCTTCCTCTTTTTGACTTTTGTCTCCAGTTTAAAGGTAGACAACTCAACGGCTCTTTTGGTTACAATCTCTGAGTTGATATAACCTTAACAACACTTTGTCTTAGTTCCTTTTGTCTGCATTTGAATGTCTTGGGCAATATCTATTTTTCTAAGGAATCGCGATCTTCTCAGTATTGAATCCTTCAGATAGATATTTTTCAAAGGCCTCGGAACATTCAGTTTATCTTGAGCATTCAATATATTCTTGAAGTCTTCGATTCTTTGTGCCTTGATATTCTTGATCTTGATTCTTGATCTTACATCTTACGAGTCTTACGAGTCTTGAGTCTTACGAGGTCTTGAAGTCTTGGCGTCTTACGAGTCTTCATAGATATCTTGGTGATATCTTGAGTCTTCATCTTTGAGTCTTGATTCTTGATTTCATCTTGAGTCTCCATAACTTCGTTTTTATCTTTGAGTCTTGATATCTCGATTTCATCTTGAGTCTTGATATCTCGATTTTATCTTGAGTCTTGAAACTTCGATTTCATCTTTGAAACCGGTTTCTTGAAAACTTCTTGAGTTCTTGGAAATCTTGAGATCTAACGATCTATATCTCTTGTTATACATTTTGCGAGATAACATCCCGAATACTCTAAAAAGCCCGAATCGACTCAACTATCAAGATTATTCTGAACATGTCATACTCAGGGGCTTTGGGATCTAATCAAAAACATATATTTATTAAATTCATCTCCCAACAATTTCCCCCTTTTTGATGATGCCAAAACCTATCTTGTTACAAACATACTTAACCTATACTCAGGTTTCAGTTTATCCTATTACAAGATTGGTTTTATTTCAACAAATTTTCCTCATAAATAATGAGTCTCCCAACAATTAATCTCCCAACAATTTCTTCAGTAAAGAATCTCTCAAAGGATTCATCACCAAATACTTAATTTCCCAACAATTAATTCAGAGACAATCATTCAGGCATATCAAAATTAAAAGACATGTAAATAAGATAATGAGATATTATCTTTTGAGCATAAATGATAAGTTTTCATTGATGATAGGTAGACTGTTACAAGTTACAATGAATCTTATCTGAACAAAATCAAAAAGACAAAAAAAATAAAGGATTGCAAGAATCTTCTGAGTCTTCATCTTCTGTCTTCTTCTGCTCTTCAGCTCGGCTCTTCAGTTCGGCTCTTCAGTTATGATCTTCCACCTCATCAGCAGGGACTTCAAGGTTGAACATTCCGTAATATCTTCTTTTCAGCTCATCTTTTTCTTTGATGATATCAGGATTGTTCCCTGTCAGACCCAACTGAATGGCGTACTGAGATATTTCTTGAGCAATGGCTTTCTCATTCACACAGCCATTCTCCAGCCTGGGAGGAGGGTACACGTATGGACCAGGGGCGGTTATCTGCACCTTTCCTTCATCCGCAAGATTTATCCATCCTTGAAGATATTTAGGATAGAAGGTCAGGAGATAGTCGATGAAAGCCTCGTTCTGATCTGAGCTCTCCCCTCTCCATTCTCTGAGCACATCATAGTAGAACCAGAAGGTTCTCTTGATTTCTTCCCATGCATCATTGAGATGGACTGGCATCCATTTGTCAACATGCGGCCAATTCTGTGCTTTAGTGTTCCCTCTCCTCTTGCTTGCGAACTTTTTGAATCCATTCCTTATTTTCTGCTCTTCTTCTACCTTCTTTCTGATCACTGGTACACCAGAAACAGAAGCAACAAATTTCTTCGCTTGTTCAATCCGGAGTGTTTTGAGCGCTTTACGGTATTGAAGACCTTCTTCTTAGGCTCAACCTCGGATTCTTCAATATCCAAAGAATAATTTCCTCTGAATTGGCTTAGAAGCCTTTGCTCTTTTGCCCTCAGGCTCTTTCATCGCCATAGCCTTTCTCTTGATGGGCATTTTAGCACCAGCTAGGCTTGTACCAATCCTTCCTCTACCACTCAGTTTCTCTCTGACAGAACTTCTGCATTGTTTCCTCTGAAACACGAGTGTAGGCCCGGCTTCTCCACCTCCTTGAACTTAAGCTTCTCGATTGGCTTCTATCTCCTTCATGGCCCGACAATGATCTTCTTCTCGGCATTGTTTACAACCTTGCCCTTGGAGTATGTTCCAATAAAACCACGAGATCGGCTCGAGTCTCTTTCCCCTTCTTGGAACCATACTCTGGCGCGGCTTTGGAGAGTCTTTGTGTCCATATGGTATTGTTCTTCATCGACACTCCGCACCTCCCCCCGCCATCCGATCTTGCTCCTCCTCGAGCCTTCGAGGTGGTTCTTCGCCCTGAGAGAATTCTTGAGACAGATGAGCAAATTGGCAGAGAGAGCTTCCTTGAACATGTCTGTCATTTTGGCCATGAGCATTGAGCTCATCTCCTCAACAAATAAGCTTCACCAAAGATCTCACTCTTCTCTACCAATTTTGCTTCTAGAATTTGAGTCTCGCTCCTGATGCTTCGCTTGACTCTGGTTAAGCTTCGGCCTTGACCCCTCCATCTTTTCTTCTAATTTTCCTTCCATGGAGGTCGACTTGCATCGAGTATCTGAAGTTGCACGTTACGAAGAAGAACTCAAGTTATCAATCTTCACGTGCTTGGTTGGCCATGCCTCCTCGATCTGAGCAACTTTGGTCAGGATTAGTTCAACCTTCTCTAGCTTCACCATCAGCGGGGTGAGATCAATCTCAGGAGCATATCTGATCGGTTGTGACTCCTGAGTTGGCTGTTCATCCTGAGTCTCAGTCTGAACCTGAACTTTAGTTTGAACTGGGGCTTCAGACTTAGTCTGAGTCTGGGATTTACCCTGAGCTTGGGTGTCCTCCTGAGCCTCAGTCTGCATATCAGACATTACAGATTTAAAGGTAGGAACTTCAGTAATCCTGGCATAATTATCAATAGTGCCAAAAGTTACCTGAAGGCTAACTTCAGTCTGAGGATGTTCGACAGCAGCTTGATCAGCATCAGTTGAGTCTTTCTCCTTCTGAGATTGACTCTCATCATCCCCTTGTTGGTCCCCATCCTGAGATTTGTCTTTGGAGCTCGGGGAACCAACTTCAGCAATCCTCTCAGCAACCTTCCTCTTCACAAGCTCATCAAAGTCTGAGATTTTCATCCTGAGCTTGGTTTTTCTGAAACCTGAGAATTCAGTGAGAAAAGTTGTCTCCTCGTTCCACCAGTCTTCCCCTCTGAATGAAGCAATATTGAGCATCTCCGGAAGAGTCTGGTTGAGGATGTAGACCGTTGACCTCAATCTGAAGAAGATATCTTGGAGGTCAGGGAATGAGCTAAGCTCAGGGTAGTGGTCAAGGATGAACCGTTCCCCCTTGCTTCGCCATTCGGTCTCTTCAGCTTCACCTTTCTTGAGCATCGGGCTCTCAGGTTCAGTTAGAAACTCTGCTGAAAGATTGACTAACAGCTCATTCAGGAGCTCATCAAAATTCATCGGCTCCCCGAGGCTCAAAGAACTCGAGGTTTGGGCAGTGACTCCTCGGTTTGAATCGACTTGGTTCTGCGGTGCGAGTGGCTCCTCCTCGATGGGAATTTCGGTTGCTCGAGAACGAAAGGGCACTTCCTCAGAGGGAATCTGAACATTTTCTGGGGTCTGAGCAGGTGCTTCCTCAGCAGGAATCTGTACTTGCTCTGAGGTCTGAGGTCCTTGGAATATTTCTTGAGAGAACTTATCCTAACTAAGCGATGTTTCAAGAACCTCAGAGAAGACTTGCTCCTCAGTTTGATCCTGTGCCTTTGAGATAGCCTGAGCCAATACAAGTAAAGGTGATTTCTGAGCAGTTTGGCTCTCAGGCTGAATCTCCTCAGTCTCACTTTCCTCATCATCATCAGTGAGAACCACCATTCTTTTGCGCTTTGGAGCAAGGGTTTTCCGCTTCTTCAATTTCTCACCCTGCTCCTTCTTGGCATCCAACAAAACCTCCCCCCCGGTTTGTTGGCTTTCTTCAGCAGCAGCCACAACTGGTGATTCCTTTCTTCTCTTTCTTTCCTCTAATCGTCCTTTTTGCAGCAATGGGCTTGAACATTACTTTGGACTTAGAAAATGGAGTAGATTTGGAAAAGATATCCTCCTCCTCTCGGCACATCTCCAAAATAAATGCTATTTTGGTGGCATGGAGGATCCTGCCTTTGATAGATACTACCCCATCCTCCCTTCTTATGACCTTGGTTTGCTCACTCACCACCTTGATTAGATACTTCAACCAGTTGAACTCCTTGGTGGGTGAGTCCTCGATTGCCGCCATAAGTCGGAGTTTGGGAGTGCTGATCTGCTCGAAGCTTCCAGATCGACTCATGATGTACTTTCCAACAATATCCATCAATACTCTGTATTTCGGCTTTAGATGCCGCTTATGCAGAGTTGCCTCAAACTTAATAGGATTCTCAGTAATCCCATCAAGATACTCTTGCTCCCATCCCAACATATACAATGAGGGATCATCTCCCCTATCACACAACTCAAATACGTCGTTTAAGTTCTTAGGGACAATATAGAGCTCTAGAACAAAATCCACATACTTCATCGATTGTTCAAGATGAGAAACAGAAATCTTTGACTCTATACAATCATCCTCATTTATTTCCAAGTTAGCGATAAACTCTATTACCTCGGGAGTATACTCCGCCTCCGGTCGATTCGCGACGAGGTTCGTCAGTTTCGCCAATCGGATTAAATGGAGCGCCTCTTCTTCGTGCTTGGCATTGGTGGTACTCTCCAAAGAAACCACATACTCATACCATGGCTTATTTGTCTCGGCTAATCTTTCGAACATGGTAGGAGCCATTTGAGATATGAAGATATAGGGTTTTGAGCGAAGAAGTTTTTTTGGGTAAAAGGGATTTATTTGCAGATGGGTTTTTGGGAATGAAGGGTTTCAATAAAATTTGGCTTGAATGATTTTCAAAGGAATAAATAGCTCGAGATCATGGGAAGTCGTACTGGTTTGGTGAAAAATAACGGTTAAGATTAATCCACGATTAATCGGGTATGCGAAAGGTCGATCCCCAAAAAGTAAGCCGCCATTTTAACTTAATTGGTGATTAAATGTAACAGAGCATTTAATGACTGTTGACCTTTTTAGGAATTTCAAAGATCCCGCCCAAAAACATTCCTCAGGTGTTTTGTATTTATTGCGAATGATTACTGAGTTTCACTTAAGCAATAAATGAGTCGCATGAGTCATTACTTCTTCAGACTAATTACCCTCTATCAGTCTTACTGAGTATTGACCTTGATAAAATGTCGATGATAATCTTGAGTTCGAATGGGTTCAAGATGCTCTTTTCTTGACCTTCATAAATCTGAGTTTCTGAGACTCGATTCAATATTTCCAATTTTATCCCGAGTTTCTCGGAGAATTAAAGAAAACCTTCATGCATCTGAAAATCTTCAATTTTTCAGATTTTACTCTATACACCTGGATCCAACATCCCTAATTCAACTGATAGTTCCTGAAATCTTGATTCAGCCAAAGGTTTAGTCAAGATATCACTCTCTATCGCTTATCGAGATGAATTTTCTCCATCCTGATGTCCTTTTTCTCGACATGATCTCTGATGAAGTGATGTCTGATATCCACATGCTTGCATCTGGTGTGCAATACCGGATTTTGTGAAATAGCAATGACACTATTATTATCACAAAATATTGGTACTTCATTGGCTACAACTTTATAATCCCTTAATTGTTGTCTGAGCCAAAGAATCGAAACACAACAAACTTCCTCGCGACCATGTATTCAACTTCGATAATCTTGGTTGCTCTTGAGGTCTCATTTCTTTGAAAACCAAGATATCAGTTTGCTTCCAAGAAATTGACAAGTTCCTGTAGTGGACTTCCTGTCAATCCTGCAACCTCCATAATCAGCATCTGAGTAACCAGTTAATTCAAGGTTATCATCAGCTGGATACCATAATCCTCTATTCACTGTGCCCTTAAGATACTTCAGTATCTTTTTGGCAGCCTCCATGTGACTAGCCTTAGGATTAGCTTGGTATCTTGTACATATCCCAACAGCAAATGTTATATCCGGCCTACTTGCTGTGAGATAGAGCAATGATCCAATGATTCCTCTATAATCAGTATGACTTACTGATTTGCCTTCAAAATCGGGATCCATCTTGTAGTTAGTATTCATAGGAATTCTAACTGCATTGCAATTCTGTACACCATACTTGGCAATCAGATCCCTGGTGTACTTTGCCTGGTTGATGAAGATTCCTTCCTTTGATTGTTTCACTTGAAGACCTAGAAAGAAATTCATCTCTCCCATCATTGACATCTCAAACTTGCCTTTCATCGGTGTTGAAAACTTTTCACCACGGTGATGGTTTGGAAATCCAAAAATGATGTCATCAACATATATCCGAACCAATGAGATATCTTCCCCATCTTCTATCCCGAAACGAGTTCTATCAGCAGTTCCTTTGACAAAACCATGGCGATGAAAGAAAAAAAGAGTATCATACCATGCTCGGTGCTTGCTTAAGACCATTCAAGGCTTTTTTCGAGCATGTAAACTTGGTCATTCTGTTTGAAACCGGGAGGTTGTTCTACATAAACCTCTTCTTTAAGCACACCGCTCGAAATGCACTTTTCACATCCATTTGATAGATCTGTGAACTTCATGTGGGCAAGATATATGCAGAAAACAATCGATGGCTTCTAGTCTTTGCAACCGGGTGCAAAGGTTTCATCATAATCCAAGCCTTCTTCTTGGGAACAACCTTGTGCAACTAGCCTTGCCTTGTTTCTTACAATGTTGTTGTTTTCATCTCTTTTATTCTTAAATACCCACTTGGTTCCAATGACATTGTGCCTTTCGTGTCTATCCACTAGCTCCCATACTTCATTTCTTGAGAATTGATTCACTTTCATCTTGCATAGAAGAATCCAATGAGAATCTTGTAGAGCTTCACCAATCTCGATGAGGTTCTTTCTCCGATAGGAAGCGTGCAGAATAGTGCACTCTCACCATGGAACCTTCTTGTTTTGACACCTTCAGCTTAGATCACCCACAATCGACTTGTAGGATGACTATCTAACCATCTTCTTCTAGATGTTCCCCTTCAATAGTATCCTCAACATTTAAAATGTTAGGTCCAAGATTAATTCAATAAACTTCGAGGAACAATAGAAAAGGAGAAAGGGAATCATCTTCCTCGGGAAATTCCATTCGAGAACATTGTCGAGACATTTGTTCCCCTTTGGTTGATAGATTCAGAATTTGCCTCACCGTGACCACATCTTCATTGGCATCACATACCTGAGTCTGAACTGGTGTCTGTTCAGATTAGTCAGCTTTAGTGTGTTGGTTTTCCTTCAGTGAAGACTTTCCATCCTGAGTCTCACCATCCTGAGTTCCATCCTGAACTTCTTTATCTGAGTCCGAGTCACTCCAATCATAGATAGTGTCCGCTTTCTTCTTTTTTCAGTTCAATTGGATGTTTTGTCATTCTTTTTCGTGGCTTAATCTGGGTGATTCTCTTGGTCGGTTCTTCAAGATCATGTTCATGTTTCTTCTGAACACAAGTAGATTCATCAAAAACAACATGAGGTGTTTCCTCCACAATAAGTGTCCTACAGTTGTAAACTCTGAAAGCTTTACTGACTTTAGAATATCCTAAGAATATTCCTTCATCAGCTTTACTATCAAATATTTTCAACTGATCTTTACCATTATTGTGTATGAAACACTTGCAACCAAACACACGAAAAAAAGAAAAACAAGAGGCTTCCTTTCATTCCAAAGCTCATAGGGTGTTTTGCCTTGACTCTTGGTCGGCATGGATCCGTTACGAGAATAGCATGCGTGTTGATGACTTCAAATTTCAAAAATCTTTTAGGACTATCGACCTTCACTATCATTGTCCTCCTTGCAGATTCTTTTCGAGTCCTGTTCCTTCTTTTCAAAGAACACCATTTTGTTGAGGGTCCTTCACATTAATGTTTCATGGAAAATTCCATTTGCTGCACAATAATCAGATATAATATGATTTATAAATTCAGTTCCCTTCTTAGATCTGATTTTGACCACACTCAGATTTTTTTTCTCAATCTTTGAGCCTTTTCAAGAATTCATGCAAATTTTATCTCGAGTCTCTTTCTTCTTGAGTAAGAATATGACCCAAGTATATCTTGAGTAGTCATCAACTACTACTAGTGTGTATTTTTCGCCATTGGTGCTCATTTGGTGTTATTGGACCAAAAGATCCATATGCAACAACCGAAGTATTCTTTTCAAGAGAAACATCGACTTTGCTTTTAAATGATGCTCTAATTTGTTTTCCTTTTTGGCACGCATCACAAATATGTTCCTTACTGAACACTTCATTAGGCAACCCTCTCACAAGAGCTAATCTTGCAAGTTTATTCAGGTTTTGAAATTTAGGTGATTCATTCTTTTATGCCATAACCAACTCGGTATCTCAGGAACTTTTTGCAAACCAAACATGTATCTTTAGGAGTTGAACTCCAATCGACAAAGATACACATTTCCTTTTCTAGTACCAGTTAGTAATACTTTCTGTGAGATATCATCTTTCACATAACATAAGTTCTTAGAGAACTCAACATTAAAACCCTTATCACAGAATTGGCTTATTGAAAGTAAGTTATGCTTCAATTCGGATACATATGAAACACCATGGATATGAATCGAGTCGATTTCCAAAGTTCCATATCCTTGATCGTCCCTTTGAGTTATCTCCAAAAAGTGATCTGAGGGCCTTTTGTTCAACATAGTCACCGAGTATCTTCTTGAATCTGTCATATGTCTTGAGCATCCACTATCAAGATACCATACATCGTGGGCTTTTTCATCTCTACTCATCGGTCTTTATGTGATCTTCAATCACCAATGCCTTTGTTTTCCCCCGAAAAAATAGATCAATTTTTAGGTACCCAATTTGTGTAGGGTCCTACAAGGTTAGTTTGTACCTTTTCGAATCCAAATCACCTGACAACTCTAATCACTTTAGAGTGGCCGATCCGTCTTCCATAAACATCTACATACACATTTACTACTCTAGGTGCCTTAGAAGTTTCACGTGTATGAGTCTTGCCTTTTGCATGAACATGGGCTTTTGAATTTTTTTTTTGGTTCAAGCCTTTTGTTCATTTGCTTTGGCTTCTGTCAAAAATTGGTCCGAATCTTTGTTGACTTCGGGTTCGGGTAACCTTTAACCTTAGGTAAGTGGGGTTCAGGGTTGCTGTCTTGAAATTTGGGTCTTTCAAGATATCTTGAGGACTTGGTCTCTTCGATTGAGAATGTCTCTCTTGAGTGTTTCTCTTCTAAATATTCCTCGATGGTTCGGTCTGGATCCTTTCGGAGTTTGTATTCTTAGCTGAGGGCTTTGAAGTACTTGCTCGAAATTTTCCAATCGAGTGCTCGGGTTTTCTAGCCTTCACCGAGGTTTGAGCTTTCCTACCGATCATTCGGTTTCTTTTTGAAACCATGGGTCCTTTTCCCTTGTCTACAACCTTGGGCATTTCTTGATTTGAAGTTTGGGTGCCACTTGGTTTTACAAAGATTGTCTTCTTGCTACTTGATGCAAAGATTCGGATGACCTTGTGAGGTTCCCCCGAATGTATCCCATCCAGTTTTATAGTGACAGATCTCTGGTAACTCTAAATTTCATCTATTACTTTAGATGCGATATTCAATAGAGTTAGCTTCTTCTCATGCACTATCCTCACATTTCGTAGAGTTTCATGCTTCTCGAGAGGTCATTGAACTTAGTTACGATCAAATTGAATTTCTTCATGGATTTTTCTAGCTTTTCAAGAAGGGGTCACTATCAACTTCTCTTTCTCTGAGAGTTGTACTTTCAGAACATCCAGTTCATCAGTAGCTCCCATTAATTGAGAAGTGATTTCAGTTTTGCTAGAGTCTTTCCACTTAAGATTTTCATCCTTCATTCCTTATTCTTGCTCTTGAGTTTCATTTAGCAGTTCTTGTAAGACAAAGATAATCCTTCATTAGACTCTCAAAAGAATCCATCGGTCAAAATGATGCATTTTACAGTTGAACTTGACAACTCTTGTGCTAGTGTAGGAGCAACAACAGAGAAAAGAAGAGTTTACCTCCTCAATAGCCAATCGAGACCGGATGTCATCACTTTCCTTTGTCGAGAATATTTTTTCTGAAGAGCTAGATCCCTCCTCAGAATGTTCTACTTCTGCAACCATGGCTTTTCTGTTGGAGAACTTCTTGTCTCTTTTTGCCCGTCTTTCTCTTCTCTCCTTAGCAATCAGGTCAGGACAATCATATTGGAAGTGACCTTTCTTTTGGCAATTGTAGCATCTGTTGGCATCATCATCCTGATCATTTTCTTCTTTGGACTTGGAGTCCTTCCTTTTGGATGAAGATCCCTCAGCTTTCAGGTCCTTCTTCTTCTCAGTTGATCTGTCCTCAGGTTTCTTCTGGTACCCGTGATTCCTGTAATAGTTTTTGTATTTTCCATATCGACTATTAAGTCTTTCAAACCTCCTTGCCATCAGTGCTAGCTTATCCTCAAGCTCATCCTGATTTTTAGCAAGGGAGTTCTTAGACTCTCTAGTTTTACAGTTTTTATCCTTGGCCTTAAAAGCCATATTCTTACTAGATGATGAATCATCTTTGCTGTCAGCCTTTTTAGATTTCTTATCAATTACGAACTCATAGGCCTTCAGCTCAGAGAAGACTTGTTGGTATGGCATTGAATTAATGTTTTTGGTGTTTTCAATCACCACTGCATGTATATCCCATTTCTTAGAAAGACCTCTAAGAATTTTCAATGCAACTTCTCTCTGTGGATATTTCTTACCAAGTGCATTTAGATCATTCATAATGCTAGTGAATCTGACTTCCAACTTGTCTATAGATTCACCTTTATCCATTTCAAAACTATCAAACTTTCCAATTGCAACTGAAAGTTTGTTTTCCTTGATATGATCTGTGCCTTGACACATTACAGCTAGTGTATCCCAAATTTCTTTTGCAGTATTACAGTGAGAGATCATTCCCATCACACCATCATCAATTGTATTGTATAGTGTGTCTTTAGCAATATAGTCTAGATTGACTAACTTCCTCTCCTCAGGAGTCAGTTGGTCATCAGACTTAGGAAATTCTGCTCTAGGATCGTTTCTCTCATTTTCTGTTCCTTTGGGATTCACCACAGTAAATTGGAATGGCCCTTCAGAGACCACTCTCCTCATACGTTCATGTTTAGAATACAGGTGAGCCTGCATTCTCAGTCTCCATAAATCATAGTTCTCCACTGAGAACATGGGAAGTTTTTTAGAAGACATTTTATCTGAGTCTTTTAAGAATTTAGCAAATATGATCAGTTCAGATAGACCACAAGTATTTTTAGAAAATAAAACTTTGGTCAACAAAGCAGGTGGTCAAGTTGAACCACTGCTCTGATACCACTTGTTGGTCCCGGTGCAAACGAGTCTTACACGTGTATGGGGGGGAATACACCTGTTCAGTGTTTTTAAAACTATTCTTACTGAGGTCAGCTTGGGTCAGGTTGTCCTGATGATTTGGTCCTGAGAAGCACAAATCGCTCTGAGTCAAAGTCTATCTCGAGACAAAGATCTGAAGCCGCTTTCGGATACCTCGAGATAATCCCAACCGAGTCCTGAGTTTTTTTTCGATCCTCGAGTTGCTTGGATCGATAACTAACTTATGAACCCTCGGAAGAGTAAGTTCGGTTTGGTAACTATCTGTTCTAGCTACTCGGATGTCTTGGAATGGTTGGCCCTTAGTTTATACTCGTTTTAAGCTTTTTGTTTGAAAACTTTCCTTTAATGGAATAGTGATTAGGCCGTGATTCCATTTATATGCAACTTTCGATTGATTGATTCCAACCTAAAATATCGGTGAAAATATGCTTTCAAAACAAAGTAATGCAACAGATAAATCAAGCAAAAATGAAAGCAAAAGAACACAACAAGTTATAGTGGTTCGGAGACTCAAGCTCCTACGTCCACTCTCCCCGATCTTTTCGAGAAATTCACTAATCACTTCCTAAGGCTTTACGACTACCTCACATAGTTTACTAACCTTTCTAATTTTGAGCTTTACGACTACCTCATAGTTTACTAACTCAAAACTCACACAAAACTTTCTATCTATCCAAGATAGATTACTCACTTCTTCTCTAGAGCTTTACGACTACCTCAATGTAGTTTACTTACTCTTTACAACTCCAATCTCACCAACAATCACACTCAAACTACCTTACAAAGGGTTTGGGGTTTCTTGGTTGGTTTCAACTAGGATGAGATATCCTTTACAATAAAGAACAATGCAAAGGCTAGGATATCTCGACTAAGCTTTTGATATATCTTATCAAGCTAGGCTTAGTGGAATGAGCTCTCTTCGATTTAAAGCACTTGGAAAATTCTCGGTTTTTTCGAAAGTGCTTCAACTTGCAATAATAAGTTTGAGCTCTTTAGTTGCTTACAAATTTCCCGTAACCTTTCAATATAGAAGGTCACAAGTATTTATAGGCATACACCAAGGTCACTCTTGAAAAACTATCCGTTGGAGAGATAACCGTGAGTTTCCTCTTATGGTGTGTGAAAACGGCTATATTTAGGGTTTGACACTCCCTAACACGTTTTTAGGCAATAGCCTTTCATGTAGCCGGTCTTCACTTTTTGCGATCGAACTTAGTACTTGACATCTTTTTTGATGACTGTCATTGTCGATTATCGATATGGTACGATCTTTGTCTTCCTCTTTTTGACTTTTGTCTCCGGTTTAAAGGTAGACAACTCAACGGCTCTCTTTTGGTTACAATCTACGAGTTGATATAACCTTAACAACACTTTGTCTTAGTTCCTTTTTGTCTGCGCATTTGAATGTCTTGGGAAATATCTATTTTTCTAAGGAATCGCGATCTTCTCGATATTGAATCCTTGAGATAGATATTTTTTTGATGCCTCGGAACATTCAAGTTTATCTTGAGCATTCAGTACATTACTGAGTCTTCAATAATTATTGTGCCTTGATACTCTTGATCTTTAGTTCTTGATCTTACATCTTACGAGTCTTGAGTTTTACGAGTCTTGAGGGTCTTGGCGTCTTACGAGTCTTGGCGTCTTACGAGTCTTCATAGATATCTTGGTGATATCTTTGAGTCTTCATCTTTGAGTCTTGATTCTTGATTTCATCTTGAGTCTTGATAACTTCGATTTTATCTGCAAGTCTTTAGTATCTCAGTTTCATACTGAGTCTTCAGTATCTCAGTTTTATACTGAGTCTTCAGAAACTTCAGTTTCATCAAAACTTTCGGTTTCTTTAAAACTTCTTGAGTTCTTCGTAATCTTGATCCTAACCCCGATCTATATCTGCCGACTATACATTTTGCGATAACATCCTCGAATACTTTAAAAACCTAATCGACTCAACTATCAAGATTATTCTGAACATGTCATACTCAGGGTTTTGGGATCTAATCAAAATCATATCTTTATTAAATTCATCTACCAACAACTTCCGTTAAGGAAAGCTGTCTTGACATCCATTTGCCAGATTTCAAAGTCGAGATGCGCAGCAATCGATAAGAGAATAAGAATGGACTTAAACATGGCTACGGGCGAAAAAGTTTCCTCATAATCGATCCATTCTTTCTGAGTATAACCTTTCGCCACGAGTCTTTCTTTGAAGGTTTCCACCTTCCCGTCCGGTCCTTTTTTTCTCTTATACACCCACTTGCAACCAATGGGTTTGACCCTATTAAGTGATTCGACTAGCTCCCACACTCCGTTATGAAGCATAAAACCCATTTCGGCTTTCATTGCTATTTGCCAAGAATCTGCATCCTTGTCTTGGATTGCCTCGTCATATGTCCATGGGGTCGATTAAGTCTTGTCCGAATCAAGTCCGAGGACTCTCCTATTCCCATGAATCTCTCGGGCTGTTTCACAAACCTCCCACTACGATGAGGCTCCGATTGTGTAAGTGTGTCATTTGGTATATCACCTTGTACAATTGGCATTGAGGTTAGCCCTCTTAGCTCATTTAAGGTAATGTCACTTCTGGGTCTTCTTTTGTTCATATAGTCTTCTTCCAAAAATCTAAAGTGGGTGCTTATGACCATCTTTTGATCTTCGGGACCATAGAACATACACCCTTTTGTTCCCTCAGGGTATCCTATAAACAACCTTAATTCTGATCGAGGATCCAATTTTCCGGCTTCCTTGTCCAACAATTAGGCCGGACACCCCCAAATTCTCATGTGTCTCATACTAGGCTTGCGCCCGGTCCACAATTCTTTGGGAGTTTTGGGAACCGATTTGGATGGCACCAAGTTCAGAATATAAGCTGCTGTTTCCAAGGCATGACCCCAGAACGACTTGGGAAGATCCGCATAACTCATCATAGATCTAACCATTTCCAAAAGAGTTCTTTTCTTAAGCTCTGCAACCCCCGCTTTTGTTGAGGGATTCCTAATGCGGTGGTGGGGGATGCAATCCCTTCATCAGATAAGTAGTTCAAAAACTCATCGCTGAGGTATTCGCCTCCACGATCAGATCGTAGAGACTTGATACATTTTTCCCTATGATTCTCTACTTGAGCCTTAAATTCTTTGAATTTCTCAAAGGTCTCGATTTATGCTTCATAAGGAAAATATAAAATGCATTCTTGAGTAATAATCATCAATAAAAGTGACAAATTACTCATAACCTCCTCTTGCTTTGGTTGACATTGGACCACATACATCTGTGTGAACGATTTCTAACACTTCTTTGGCCCTATTCCCTTTGGCTCCAAATGCCCTCTTGGTCATTTTACCCTCCAAACATGATTCGCAGGTTGGAATTGGTTCAACTTGGAGAAACTCCAGTGAACCGTCTTTCACCAACCTTTGGATCCTCTTTGGATTTATATGACCCAATTTTAGATGCCAAAGAAGTGTCTCATTCACATTTTTTTTTTAAAAAAAAGTTGATGTGTTATAGGATGCATTTAAGTGAGTGGTGTGCATGCTTAATTGTATAGAGATTTTCCATCAATGTCCCATAACAGATACACTCATCATTTCAAGAAATGATTTCATTCTTATTAGAAGAATCTAAGTGTCTATTAACAAATTTTAGAAACTGAAAGTGAATTCTTTCTAAAACTGGGAACATAAAGAACATCCCTTAAAATTAGAACTCTGTCTTCAAAAGACAAGTGCACTTCTCCCATTGCTTTAGCTGCCACTCTCGTAGCATCGCCCAGTGTGATGAGGATCTCACTGCCACTAAGTTGTCGGATCAGTTTGAACCCGTGAAGCAAACATGATTAGTGGATCCCGTATCAACTACCCACGAATGAGAAGTATACGCCGCTAAACAAGTTTCAACAATTAGTGCGTGAGAATTACATTTCTTTCCATTCCTTTTGGGTCTGGAACAGGCTGACCTCCAATGTCCTTTCTCACCGCAGCTTAAGCACTTCCTCTTTGGATTTTCCTTGACACCACCAGCATTCGTCATCTTATCATTGCCCTTGGCAACAGTTGAGTCTGATTGCTTATGGCCTTTGGTCACCTTCTTCTTCTTGCCATCCCTTGGCTTAGAAGATGAAGACGGACCACTTGTCGTCAAAGCTTGAGTTTGGTGCCCCATCAACATCTCTGCCGAGACCAAAAGCTTGCAACAAATCAGCTAGCGAGGCCAAAATGCTCAAAAACTTTTTGGGCAGAGAGTGAAGTACCAAATCCATCTGAGTCTCCAGATTATAATCTGTACTCAGAACTTCAAGTTTGTTCAGATGGGCCATCAATTTTGAGGACGTAATCCCTTACGGGTTTGCCCTCCACCAATTTCAGCGACGACATCTCTCGCAAGGTGATCTGACGAGTCCCGCATTTTTTGACTCATCAGTTGACTCATCTGATTTTGGTGTGTCAAGAATCCACTTGTGCTTTTGTGCAGTTAGGACAATTATGTTTCCAATCAATATAGTTTCTATACTTATTTTATTGACTTTAAGTATAATAGCAGTGAATTTAAAAGGTTACGACATGCTGAACTGAAATAAAAAAATATGCATAAGCACAAATATATCACAAGGTTCGATCACATGCATCATATTAAAATCTCAAAAAAAAAATGAACATGCATCAGCCAACATCTCAAAACAGTTTAAATAAGCCACGTGGGGTGGGTCATTATTTAAACACATTCAAGCATGTTACAAACAAGAACAGTTACAAACCTTTAATATCCAGATTAATAGTTGGCTCCCATTTGACCAATATAAAATTGACAGGGACTTCGGAGAAGTATATGCATATCAATTTTATACCTAAGTAATAACCATGATTAAATACAAGATTATTATTTCGTATTGAACGAGCTCTCGTGGGGAGGGTTGTTGGGATTATACTGGAAAGTATGCTTTTTACTTTGTATAATCGAAACTGAATTTTCAGACTTATTTACTGAAATAAATTGTTTATCACTGATGTTTTAAATATTATTGAATGTTACATATATTTACTGCATAACTATTCAATAAGTCACACGTGTTACATTGTAGTTAATTTAGTGATACCAGATCACAGAAGATTAAATTAACAGTCCCTTGTAACTGAAAGTACGTTATTCACGACCTAGATGGAAATGAACAACCCATCGTGAAAGGTTGAAGTGTAAGGCTCAGATTGGCTTGTCTTGACCAAGAGATTACACTAGTGCATGACTGATGCACTGAATAGGACCTATAGGAGGATAAATTCTTCAGAACTGAACAAGGAAGAATTAGACCTCAGTGGTTCGTTATTTCTTAATCTTCGTCCCTTAAATAGGATCACGTGGGATTGGTAACTATTGCTTTGACTTATCATGGGTAGCGAATCAGAGAGATTCAATACTTTTTATCTTGGACAATATTATTAGTCACATGTGATTGCTAAGATTTAATACGAAGAATCGTGTGCAAGTACGCTTGTTCGATTTGCTCCCTTGGGAGGTTCATAAGTTTTATCATGCCAAATCTTGCAAGTGGAATTAGTTTCCGGTATGGATAATAATGTTGAACCGTTCCTTGACCAAGGACAAAAGATATTAATTAACAGAAAGCTATTTCAGTGGCTTGAATTAATTAATGGGCTAGATAATCTTAAACACGGGAAATAATGACCGGGAGCCATATTGACTGTAATATGGGTTAAGATGGATAGTGCAATATTAATTATGTAGTGGGATTAATTAATATTTATGGGCTTGAATTATATTGTGGCTCAATATTAGATATTCAAGGTCCATTAGAAGGTCCAATCTCAATTCTCCTAAAGGCCCCCTAAGTAGCCCAACATATAGTCCAATAACTAAAAAAGGTGATTAAAATAAAATAAATATTGTTGCTTAATTTTTCCTATTATTTCGAAAATTATGGATAAGAGGGGAGAAAGATTTTCTTTGAATTTTGTTATGGAATGAAGATATGTATTCTTGGAATACAATATTATCTCATTAAATTCAAGAAATCTCCCACTTGGTTATTCATAATAGAGATTTCGAAAATTTTGAAATATAGTGGGCAAGAAAGATTTTCTTGATTTTCTTGAAAAGATATTATGGAAGATATGTATTTCTTGAAGTACAAGAATATCTCATAAATTCAAGAAGATCTAAATCTTGGAATCTTGATCCCTAATATTTCGAAATATTCCATAACAAATAAGAGAGTGGGATTTTGTGGAATATTTTAATTATGGAGAAAAGAATATATGATGTTGGGAAATTTATAGTTTTGATAAAAGTTCCAAAAACACATGTAATAGGACCAGTCAGACCTGTTAGCTGACTGATGTTTATATTACCGTTTATAGAATACCAGTTGATAATTACTGTATAGAACAACTGATGTAATAGATAGGTCACATATTGAGGGGGAACCTCAATATGTATAAGTCGATCCAAGATCCAAAGAACGGTGATATCCGGACGGGGCGAATGCAAGAGAAGGACAGAAGATCAGATCGATCTGATCAAGTCAGATATCACAGCTAAAGTCATGAAGCTCAAACTCAGAATATTTGAAGATCAGATGACTTCCAGAAGATCAGACCATGAAGACCTACATCAGCCGAGTCTGCTAGTTGAAGCTAAGTCAACCGCACCGTAAGACTCCATCGGTGATCGATCGATTCCGATCGATCGTCACCACACCAGTGAAAACCGATGTTTCACCAAATCATACGTCGATGATCCAAACAAGAAGAATGTCAACCTTAGTTGGAAGAACAACACTGAAAAGTGCGTCTGTTAACCAATAAGAACAAGACACGTATGATCGGAGCCGAGAATTATGGGATTCGATGCTGCTCTCTCTAACGGCTATAAAATACAAGTTCACGCTTCAACCATGCCGTTCCTGAAGCACATCACATCAATCCTGCAAACCTACCAAATATAGCCTGAAATTCAAATTGCTCTCCAACGGCTTTTGATTTCAAGGTCTATAAATATGGGATCACACTTGAGTGAAGACACGAAACACCGAACAATCAAGAAGCTCAAGCAATTATCGATTTCCGCATACGAAGAACCGAACTTGAAGTTAATTTTTATAGTGTTCATCCCATAAGTTCTTAGCATAGAAATCTTTTCATCTAGCTGATAGGCTACATTAAACACTAGAAAAGATTTCACAGTTGGAACCAAAACAATCTTATCCAAACCCAAGTTAGGTTAAGTTGTTTAGCAAGATTTCAGACTAGGGTTTCTAGTTTTGATTTACGGAATCGGTTGAGTGAGAACTCCTTAAATATCCGTCGATTGTCTTGTGTTGGACTAACACAAAAATCTAAGTCCAGTTGGTTAAGTTGGTGCCCATTGTGATAGGGAAGAGTGGACGTAGGACTGGTTTGTCCAAACCACTATAAATCTTGTGTGCCTTTACCGCTTTGATTAACCTTTTACACAATCGCACACAACCTTTTAAAGCAGCATACATATTCTAAGATAAGATCAGCTAGCACCAAGCTTCTGATCTGATCAAGCTTGACACTTCACTCAACTGGTTAAAAGACTATCTTTGGAATCGATTTATCAAAACCGGTTTTTCACACGGTAAAACTTAGCTTCCGCACATCGCTTAAATTGATAGCTACCGAATCGATCCGCCTTGGTGTGATCGATAAGTTGGTTATCGGTCCAAACCGATTCACTCGCTTTCTCGATCAAAGCTAATCGCCATCACACCGATCTGCAGAAAAAAAAATTCGTAAGTCTATTCACCCTCCCATCTAGACTTCGCCCCTCACAAAACCCGTTCGACCTACAAGTGGTATCGAGCGGTGGTTCTACGCACCAATCGGCTTTGAGTATCATCGATTCTTGAGGAAGAATCTTTGTGGTCAACCGAATGATCTTGAAAAACCTTCTTAAAACTCATTCTTTTTCCAAAATCACTCAAAGATGGATAACACCTCGGGAATGTATCATGATCTGCAAGTTCTCAATCGATGAGTATGCAGATTGGGCCATATATATGTCCAACCATCTAGGTTCGATAAGCGGCGGCGAATGATGGAAGTCATCGAAAGAGGACCCATCATCATTTATTACGACAACCCTGCAGTTGGAGGAGATCCAGACTTTGCCCCGGGAAGTCTTGTGCGAAAAAGTCCAACCTTGATGGATGCAGAGGAAAGAAAGCTGCACACTCTAGATACTATCGCAAGGCATATTATCATGAAAACAATGGATAAGGTCACCAAGGAAAAGATTAAGTATCTCAAAACTGCGAAAGCAATGTGGGATACTCTAGCTTTAAATATCGCGAGGAAATGACCAGATAAAAGACAAATAGTCTGCAAGTTTAACCGGGTGAAGTTTGAAAAACTGAAGATGCTGCCCAACGAAACCATCAACGAACTCGATGGAAGGATTACAATGTCAATAAACAAGCTTCGAGAACTTGGTAGAGAGATGACTGATAAAGATATCAACTACAAAATTTTAAGGTCTCTCACCAAGAAATGGGACATGAAGGTCACGGTAATCAAGGATTGCCAAGACATTTAAAAAATGAAGCCAAGTAGCTTGTTCTTGAGCCTTAAAGCTCACGAGTTCGATTTAATTGAGAGAGGACAAGCGAGATGAAGATGAGGTGCCCGGCCAAGCCTCCTCAACTTCCAAATCGGGCTTGCTTTTAAGGCAACCAAAGAAGAGATTGAAGACCAATGAACCCATTGGAATCATCATAAGTCGCGTAATCAGACGCTTCTACTTACTTTACCGAGAAACTAAAAAAATCAAATACTCAACTGGGTAAGTATCAAAGATTCTATAAAGATTATCAACATAGTCGAGGAGATAGGAGATCGCATAACGGATCTCCGAAAGAACCGGATCGATGATCGAAGAGATCACAGAGAAGGAAGAAAAAGTGATAATCTAAAAGATGAGAGAAGAGATAACCAATCAGACAGAAGAAGCTCAGACTACTATCAGAAAGGAAAGTCACCTATAGATCATACAGACGGAGGATTCACCCGGAAGAAAAGGTTCCGTGGATCAAGGAGCGTGTTTTCAACCGTGAGAAGCCAGTCACTACAAATAAGCAGACGCCTGACTGACGCCAAGAGAAAGGGAAGAAAAGGAGGAATGAAGAGAGCAACGGTGCAGGACGTAAAAGCCATGGTTCTTTACACACGCCTGGAATTGACGATTCCTATCTCGCCTCCGAGGATTCTCGATACTCCTCAGAGAAGATTTATTTCGACGTCAGAATGTTGTTGACTTCTATGGAAATGAAGATCCGATATTCTCTTCGATGATGATGAGATCTCGCCCGATGGCCAAGGAGGACCAATCTGAGGTAACCTCCAAACCTCGCTTTGTTCGCTTTACACCGCTATCATTAGCACACCCGCCGAGATTGACCAAGCTTGACTCTACTCGAAGCAATTGCTTGAGGATCTCTCCAATGCAAATGAGACACTTATGCTATAGTGGAAGTTTGAAAATGACAAGTCGAGGATCGTAAATAATCACCTTGCTAAAGAGAATGATCTCAAGAAAGCCTCTCGAACTTAAATCTTTGAAACCGCCGTAAGGCAACCGAGGAATTTAAAATTAAAAAAGTTAAAGCTTCGATCGAGAAGCAGATCAAAGATCACCGGCAATTAACAAATAAAGAAGTTTCGATGACTTCAAAATCCTCGCAAGCAAAATTCGATGAGCTATTCCGAAAACATGAAAGTCTAAAATCATCTCGAGGATAATCTGCGTGAAAATAGAAGTTTTACAAAATCATCTAAAACTGCTCAAGACATGAACACCTATTTTCAACAACGATTAACAAGAAGGGACTTGGGTATGAGAACCCTTCCACATCCTCAAAAGCCCCTACCGATTCATCTCAAAAAGGTGTAATCGACGAGTTTCGACAAAGATACACCAAAACCAAACATGTATCTAATAAGGAAAAAAGACCAGTTGAGCAGTAAGGCAGTGCCTAACCGTATGGAACAAAAATGGACCCTAATCGGTAAAGCATCACCGAATCAACAGAAGAACCCGGTTCTTACGAAGAGACCTCAACTCGAATCAACAGATCAAGAATCGAAAAAGACAACCCGTAAAAGGGAAGTCTAATCGAGACCTAATCAAGGTCACCGCCTAATAAGCATGCTTCGTAAACCGCAAAAACCACCTATGCCGAAAAAGATATGAATCTTTTGATGGTAGCGATACCATACCTACCCCTATAAATCGAAATCTAGGGTCGCCGCACTGTAACCACAATCGATGAAAAGAAGACAAACAAAAAGATAAATCCCAAGTCTTCTAAGTCACCCAAGGTTCACACTAATAATCATACTAATCGAAAAGCATATAAAGAGACATATGATTATGTTGATAGGTATGGGAGACAAATCGGCCTTCGATCTAACCGATCTCAATAGAAGTGCTCGCTTGTATGGATCCCCAAAAACTAAACCTAACCCTCAGACCCAATCCAAAAGGGGTACCTAAAGCCCGATTTGGGCTCATAGGATCGTGTGGGTTTGCCAACAAATGGGTGTGCAAGCAACTATCTCCGGTACATCGATAGTGGATGCTCAAGGCACATGATTGAAGCAAACATCTCCTCGGCTCTTACATAGAAATGAAAAGGCCAGCGTGTACTCTTTTCGGTGATGATAACTTTGGTTATACCAAAGGATTCGAACCTTAGAGAATGATGATGTACAAATAACGAGTCTCGTATGTCAAAGGTTTGAAGCACAACCTATTATCGGTTTCACAATTCTGCCACAACGGGTTCAGTGTTGAGTTCTCGACTGATCAATGCACTATCAAGAATCGAGCCACTCAATAGATTTTGCTAACTGGTTCAAGGAAAGGGACGATCTACACAATTATTGGAACAAATTGCCCAAGAAATGCATGCCTGATTGTTAAGAGTTCCAAAAGTAGCAGTTGGCTCTGGCACAAAAGAATGAGCCATCTGAACTTTAAAACTCTTAATAAGATAGCAAGGATGTCTCTAGTGGAAGGACTTCCAAATGGAGTATTTTCAAAGGATCAGACATGTGCTGCATGTCAGAAGGGAAAACAGGTCAAAACTTCATTCAAAGGAATTCTGGACTGCGATCCAAATTGAGTATTGCGAGTTGCTTTATATGGATCTATTTGGACCGATTACACCAAATACCTCAACGGACGAAATATACTCTAGTAATCGTGGATGACTATTCCAAGTTTACCTGGGTCATATTCTTACATAAGAAGAATGAGACGACAACGAAGATACCAGAGCTACTAAAAAGATTACAAAATGAGAAGGGTGTCAGTGTAGTAAAAATCAGATCAGATAAAGGTACATAATTTCTGAACTCTTTTATTACTGATTTTTGCTCTAAGTTTGGTATACAGCATGAAACATCACCGCAAGGACGCCACAACAAAATGGAGAAGCGAATCGGAGGAACAGAACTCTCAAAGAAGTTCGCCGCACGATGTTAAATTTAACATGCAATACCAAGCCGTTTAGGCGTAAGCAATCAACACCGCATGCCATACTCGTAATGGATGTCTTCCGACTAAGGCTTACTACAAAACACCCTATGAATCGTGGAAGGGCAGAAAACCTCGTGTTTCTTACTTCCATGTTTTTGGGTGTAAGTGTTTCATACACAACAATGGGAAGAGTCAGTTGAAGACTTTTGAGGCCAAGTCAGATGAGGGTATATTCTTAGGATATTCCTCATCTAGCAAGGCTTTCAGGGTTTACAACAGACGAACCCTAGTTGTGGAAGAAACACCCCATGTAGTCTTTGATGAAGCATCATCTGAACAAGAGAAATCTGCCTCAGAACAAGATGTACCTGATCAATCTGTACCTGATGCTCAGAAAATGGATCAGCTAACGATCAAGGAAAAAGGATCGAAATCGTGAATCAGATACATTCCGGATCTAGTTGATTCACCGATCATTCAGATCCTAAGGTACGGAAAAATTATCGATGAAGAAGTGCATAATACCGAGATAAGATATCAATCGAACCATCCGGTTCAGGGGGAACACCTGAAGTTCTCACGAACAGACATCAGCACATGATGAGTCCAACATCAGCTGAGACATGTTCTTATCAAGTGGATCATAATTCTGCACCACTCCCAGTCGCTAGTAATGAACCTTTATCAGAAATGGATGATGTTCTCAAAACCGACACAAATCAGAACAGAAGGACCTGGATAACCAGTCATCCAACTGATCTGATCATCGGAGACCCATCTGATAAAGTTAAAACTAGACATCAGATTGGTGAAAGTGCCATGTATTGTTGTTATTTGTCTATGAAGGAACCAACAACAATAGAGGAAGCTCTACAAGACGCAAGCTGGATTCTAGCCATGCAGGAGGAGCTGGAACAGTTCGAGAGAAATCAAGTTTGGGAACTGGTGGACAGACCAAATCATCAAGACGTAATTGGCACGAAGTGGGTTTTCAAGAACAAGAGAGATGAGAAAAATGTCATCACCAGAAATAAGGCAAGACTTGTTGCTAAGGGGTATTCACAATCGGAAGAATTGATTATGATGAGACCTTTGCGATCGCCGCCGCTTTAGAAGCCATTCGGTTGCTTTACGCATATGCTTCCCACGAGGGGTTCACTTTGTGTCGAGATGGACGAAAATAGTGCATTCTTAAATGGGGTACTAGCGAGAGGAAGTTTATGTCGAACAACCTCCGTGCTTTGAAAAGGGCAACCAGTGTGTACCGCTTTAAGAAAAGCTCTTTATGGCACAAACAAGCTCATCGAGCTTGGTATGATACACTCTCTCGATTCTTGATCGACAAAGGTTCACTAAAGGAACAAAGGGACGAACCTTATTCAGAATAGAAGATGGAGAAGATATTCTGATGGTTCAGATCTACGTGGACGACATCATCTTCGGATCTCCCAACAAGAGTCTATGTGAAAGATTCAAAGAAAATGATGCAAGGGAAGTTCGAGATGTCCATGATGGGTCAGATGAATTACTTTTTTCGGGTCTCTAGGTGAAGCAAAGTCAACCTCGGGGAACATAAGGGATATTCATCTGCCAAGAAAGTACACTAGGAATTTATTGGCTAAGTTTGGAGTTCAAAATTGCAAAGGAAGCCAAAATCCCTATGATGACCGGATTCAAGATGGATCCAAACGAGGATGGTCGAAAAAAAATCGAGAAAGAATATAGGGCTCTCATTGATCTCTACTATACCCGATTTGCCAAATAGACCGGATATCACCTTTGGAAGAGGTATATGCGCGATTTCGTGCAAATCCAATGCAAAGCCACCTAGAAGCCTAAAAGCGGATTTCTTAAGTATCTGAAGGGGACAAGAAACCTTGGTTTATTTTACCCATCGATGATAATCTAGAGCTTAGTGGGTATTCGATTACGATTATGGAGGTTTCAAGATTGATAGAAAATCAACCTCGGGAACATGTCGAGTTTTTAGGAAGTAAATCGATCTCGTGGTTTTCAAAAAGCGGCGACATCAATTCGACATCTACTATCGGGGTAATATATGGTCAGCAGAAGATGTTGCTCCCAACCGATCCGCTTAGTCGAAATGAGGATTATAACATTGTAGCTAAGAATGTACCTATATTCTCGTGATGAATGAATAAAATTATTGCAATCACTCGTAATCTCGTTCTACATACAAGATGCAAAGCATGTGGATGTCAAACACCACTTTATAAGAGATCATGTTGAAAAGAAGAATATCGAGAATGGAAAAGATTCACACCGATTTACGTAAAGTCGATATTCTAACCAAGCCACTAGTCGAGATCGATTCGAGAATTGTGCAATGAGCTAGGGCTTCGGATCTTGGAGAAAAAAAAACCCTAAAATGCTTGATGGATTGTTCTCGGAAACCACCGTTAAGAGACTAACCAAAGTTAAAAGGAGTCGATTGAGTTTGGTATCTCAATCCCATCAAAAGATCGATCAAGGAATTGATATGAGAAATCGATCGATTTACAAGTTATCGACAAAGGAATCGATCGATTTAAGGTTTATCGATTTAAAGAAACGCCAGGTTTAATAGGATTATCTGATTAAATCATGTATAGTTGGTTACTTTACATCTTTGTAAGTCGATTAAGTTCGATATTCAACAAGCAAGATTCACAGACAAAGTCTACAATAGCATAAGAAGGCAGAAAATTTACACAACAATGGAACAATGGAAAGTTTTCATTGATAAAGACCCGAAGGTCAGACTACATTACAAGTTACAAGTACAAAGGACCCGGAGGTCAGTACATAAGTCATAACCGAAAACCCTAAACCTATAACCCTAAACCCTCATCCTAACCCAAGAAGAAAGCGGGAGAGAGAGATTTTAAATCGATGCTCTCATTTTCCCCACTTAACAAGGGTGAGAGAGGCTTTTAAAGTAATCCTAAAAACCACTAAATTTGGAGCTAAAACCAGTGGAGCGAGAGCGGCGTTGATAGGATTTCTAAGCCAGAAGCCCTTAGACCTGAAGTCGATGGGCTCTCCATCTATTAAATGGAACACATGTGCCAAGAAAGTGGTTCAAAGACCTTATGGGCACATGTGTTGCATGAAAAATTGAGTTGATATACGAAGATCACCGTTGTTTCTCCGATCCGCATCGTATATCAAACTCATGTTTTATATCGATCGAAAGTCTGTTGATGCTAGTTCCGTTATCTCGATAGACACACAAGGTGCATACGGTTAGGAGAAGTGTCTTCTCGGTTCATGACAAAGACCCGCCTCCTTGGTGGTAAAGAAGCTTAATGCAACAATTGTATGTGAAATCTTTGATGACGAAAAAAAATAAATCATAAGGGACACAATGGGTTGATTTGAGAAGTCAAATCATTGAAAAATGGGTAAAAGTGTTTGCACTAAGTCTCACCTAAAATAAGGGTTCACCGTAATACATGATTCTACAAAGAAGATAAGTATGGTGAATGGGTTATGTTGTGTAAAAACATTGGTCCAATTTATAGAGGCCAAGCAAGGGGTGCAAATGCAAATCGACTTCAAAAAGCCTTTTAGAGAAATTTGCATCACAAGGACAATCTATGTAGAAATCACGCGACTGATAATTGGATAAATTTACGGAGGATTGACATATCAAAATTTTCAGACTATAATTACGCATGTCAAATCGCACCAACTTAGGGAATAGAGACTACTATTCTAGACTAAGTTTTGGCGGTAACACTTATCCCAAGAATTGGCTTGATCTGAGAAGATTCAGATTAGGTCAATGTAAATCGATTACATACTGGCGAAATCGATGAGGAAGATCCGTTTGAGCTTGAATATCTCAACAAATCATATATATTCAATCAGCGTAAAATATCTAGATCAAGGAAAGATCTGGAATATCAGTTGAATGGGGGACTTCAACTGATCGAGGAGGATCAGAAAAAGGGGAAATCAGACGCATAGTAAAACAAATCAGTTGAAAAGAACAGTTGGGAAATTATAAGGTTTAGGCAGAAAACTAAGATCAACAAGCGAAATCAACTACAAGTTCCTAACAAGTGGTATTGATTGATTGCTATATCAGTCAACCAGATACGTTTTTCTTTTCCCTTGTTATTTGCGTATTTATCGAATCTTATCTGATTTCATTTGCCTTCTTTGTAGACGCGACACCGTGGTGGACGTATTCCCCGCAAATCATTTAATGCGGACGTGGGGTATCTCAGATTAATTGCTACAATATCGCTTTTAAAATCCAAAAGGTTTTTAAATGACGTGCTTTTCCCCCCGACCATACGATCAAAACCGCTTAATCTGATCGTTTAATTCTTTCAAACGGTTGATCTTCCAAATCTTGTCTTATTTCCCTCCTCATCTTTATAAGGTTCATCAAAAAATCCTACCAGAGTTTTCTCATTCACAAACTTGCGATTTATTTTCAGAAAACTCTCCAGAATTACTTCTCTGCGATTCAAAGTTTTTTTTCTCAAGTTTCAAAATTATCTTCCTGAAAAATAGAATCTGGTAATTTCTGATTATTTGATGAATTTTTTTTTATCCATTGATCTTAAAGATTTTGTCAGTCGATGGTATCCTGTGTTATGCTTTATTGTTTCTTGGTTTCGCGTGTGTTTATCGATTACTAGGCACGTATAGGTCTGATAATCAATATACGATATCTCTATGTTTATGCACAATCTTAATCGAGTCTATCTTATTTGTAGATGGCCACTCACGGTATGGGTAAAATAATGTGCAATTATGCGGAACTGGTGATAAAGATTGTCGACAACAAGTTCGTACAGTTTGATATCACTCGGGATCCGGAATCGATGGAAGTGGAGCAAATTTTGAAGAAAGGAGGCCTTGAGAAATATTATTACGCTTAATTTCAATCAATCCAAAGGATGCAAAGATGAAGCACTCGATTCCTAAGGAATTTAAGGGTGGATACTGGATGCTCCAGAGATGAATTACTTTCGCCAAATAATCTGAGAAGAGATCGACCGATTTAATGAGGACATTACTCGTCTGCTCAAATTTTGCTTAAAGGATTTAATCTCGCTTTCTTCACTACAGGAGAATGAAGATGAGTTGATCGAAACGAACTCCTCGTAGAGGGCCGACAAACATCGAATCCTTGTGTTTTTGTCGACTAATGCTCAAGAGGAAATACCGATCGTTGTTTGACATATTGTCAAAAAACAATCATGGGTATTTCGTTCAAATGTTACATCGAATGCTCTTACATCCGGCAAACTCATGCTTAAAGATGGTCTCCAATAATTGAAGAAGCCAAGAACATCAATTGGCATGGGTTCCTAAAGGCCATTCTACTCCAAGAACATGAGAAATTTGGAGTTAATGAATGGAGGAGGTCTATCCAAGAAGAAGAGGATCAAAGAATCTCAACAAGGTTGCGGCTTATCCTAAAAGACAAAATGCCAAATGCCAAATGGGACTAGAATGGACCGAAGTCTCACAAGGCTTTCCTCCACCACTTCCATTTTTTGGGCCACCAGACGATGATATCGCGCCCACCCCCCCAAAGGCGAAAAGGGAAAGAGCAAGAAAGAAATTTCGCCTACACCAGATGCCCCCTAAAAAAGAAAAAAAAATTTCGTGAAGGCCTGTGAAAAGAGGCCAAGAAGGCGGCGCAGTTTTGACTTGTCATGACTCTGCTTTCTAGAAGATGAGTCAAATGAAGAAGGAGCGCCAGATCAGCTTTGATGCACCACAAAAATCAAAGTGAAAAATCGACAGCAGGCTTCTCAAGCCGAGAGCTCGCCAAACATTCTCGGAAGAAGCACGAGATGAACGATCTCCCTCTCCTCTAACTCGAAATCGCCGATTCACCGCCGACCATCAAGCACGAAAGCATGTTTCTCCTTTCTTCACCGCCCGCTTGAACTCCGAAACTACATTCGTCATGAACCGTAAAAGCTTACTTGTGGGAATCAGCGACTCTTCCTCCACAAATTAGAACCTTCCGCAGTCGATCCAATCGCATAACTTCCACCTACTCAAGCACCACCGTAACCTCCACATCTCATCAACCGAATCGGATGCACAATTCGAAGTCTAGATCATCAAAGACCATCACAGGGAAAATGGTCGTAATGCAAATCGAATGAGAAATTGATGAGATGTATCCGTAACTAGTCACCCATCCCGCTATTAGAGAAGAAGTTATGGAGATCCTCACCGAGAGATCTCGATTAAAAAGCTTCTCGATTTTATAATGATTATTGAACAGATGGGCGGATCGCCGATGAGTTTGCAAATTTTGATTTCGATATGAGGAAATCGCTAAAGTAGGATCACCAAATGAGCCGATAATCGCCGAATCTATCAAAGCTCGATCCACAGAAGTTGGGTTGTCAACAAGGAGAATCGAGATCGGCCAAGAAGCTCTCAAGCAGATGCTACAATGAAGGATACAGGAGCTAATGATAGTGGAACTGTGTCGCAGCTTCATGACCAACCACCGGAGGCGCAAAACAATCGAAAGAGATCCGTGACGCAAAAACATTCCAACATCTCACATCACCACGATCAACTTCGTGAGATCGATCTTTTTTAAGTCTCAAAGATCTCCTCGAAGAAGAAGTTGAGGGAGTGATAGCCGATCGAGGCGATTGTCCTCAAAGAAATAACAGATCAAAGGAATTGGCTATTTCCCGGATTGAGGCAATCAAAGATCGGACTTCTCCCAAACTGTGACCACCGTGGTTCGCCGAACCTTATAAAATCGCTTGATGACAAGCCGATTCAAGTGGATCAACAACAAGTTTCTTTTTTCTCGATGCTCACTAAAAAAAGCTAGAATTGACAGAAGAGAAACTTGACAAACCGATTATTACACTTTCTCTCGCCATGGAATCTGTCAAGACCGAAATTTATTGATCTCGAAGGTTCAAAATCTAACCGCTCTCAAGCTCAAGGTCTATCTTTTTGCATTTGAGTCAGATCTCAACAGTATTTTACCCTGATATCGGGCCATTTTGGATCTCTAACTTCCCACCTCACTACTCTTTTTGATCAAACCAAAAAGGTGGAAGGACAGAGCGGAGAAACCAACCGATATGATCGTAACAACAGAAGACATGATTCGCATAAATTGAAGCTTTTCATGGACAAAGACTAGACTATCCGGATCTCTTTGCTAATGAAATCTCCGAAAAAGATGGAAAAGTCAAAGGCAAGAAAGTTAATTAATTAGCTTGGTTGGTGCTGACATCACAATCTGCATTTTAACCACTTGCTTGTTGAATATGACTAAGATAGTCACAAGGAGCACAAATAGCCGACATCAAAAGCCGAGCGATGAATCGCTAAGAAACCGCCTAAAGAGCAGATTGTCAAGAGGCCCACTAAAAAGCGAAGAAGAAAGAAGGCGTATAAAATTGGCATTAAAAGTGTAAGATCTCAAGAGTAAATTCGGATCGAAGGCGAAAAAAATAAAGGCCGAAAAATCAGACGGAACCTCACCGCCAAAGAAGAGTTGATGAGATCATTCCAAAAAACCGCCAACACACGCTAAGAGGTTTGAGGAATGGAATAAGATCGAAGTGAATGGCTTTTGGATGCCTTTGTTCTTGATCTTGTTCCACGAGAAGAATCTCCGGATGATGAATTCCTCAACCGGTTGGAAAATAAATATCCGTATTTTCCAAGTATCTTGAAAATGAGGCCAAGATAATCAACGTAAAAATATCTCGCCAAGAGTATGATCTGTTGGATTACTCGAAGAAGGCAGATGGCTCATTTGACAGACTGGCATTTCAGAGATTCTATTTTGACATCCTGAGCAAAACTCACATAACTGATCCTCAGCAGACCAATGATGTCAAATGGAAACTATATCGATTTTCAACGCACCTCAAGATCAAAGAGAGATGCGAAGGATACAAGCCTAAAGAGTGAAGAATCAGAAGACTTCTCAGATCAACTGCTTTTAAATTCAAACTTTTCTGATGTAACATGTAATCATCATATCTAATTAGAAAAGTTTATTTTCTGATCCTAAGACAAAATCTCACATTGTCTTCCGATTATGTGCTTTTTTTCTTTATTCTATTTATCAACAAAGGTTTGGTTTCTCGTGTGTTTTGGTTTTATCAAAAAGGGGATTGTTGGGAAATTTATAGTTTTGATAAAAGTTCCAAAAACACATGTAATAGGACCAATCGGACAAATTAGATCGATGTTTATATTACCATTTATAGAATACCAATTGATAATTATTGATATAGAACAACCGATGTAATAGATAGGTCACATATTGAGGGAACCTCAATAAGTATAAGTCGATCCAAGATCCAAAGAATGTGATATCATATCCGATGGCCGAATGCAAGAGAAGGACGGAAAGATCGATCGATCCGATCAAGTCGATATCACAAATTTGAAGTCATGAAGCTCAAACTCGTAATATTTGAAGATCGATGACTTCCGGAAGATCGGACCAAGACCTACATCACCGAATCCATATGAAGAAGAGTACTGCCGCTAGTTGAAGCTAAGTCAACCGCACCCATTGTTAAAGACTCCATCGGTAGATCGATTGGGTCAAAGTCACCACCAGAAAACCGATGTTTCACCAAATCATACGTCGATGATCCAAACAAGAAGAATGTCAACCTTAGTTGGAAGAACAACGAAAAGTCGTCAAAAGATTCCTCATAACCAATAAGAACAAGACACGTATGATCGGACCCGAAATTATGGATTCGATCTTTTTTGCTCTAACGGCTATAAAATACAAGTTCACGCCGACCATGCCGTTCCTCAAGACATCACATCAATCCTCAAGAAACCTACCAAATATAGCCTCAAATTCAAATTGCTTCCCAACGGCTCTTTGATTTCAAGGTCTATAAATATGGGATCACACTTCAGAGTGAAGACACTAAACACCGAACAAATCAAGAAGCTCAAGCAATTATCGATTTCCGCATCGAAGAACACGAACTTGAAGTTAATTTTTATAGTGTTCATCCCATAAGTTCTTAAGATAGAAATCTTTTCATCTAGGTGATAGGCTACATTAAACACTAGAAAAGATTTCACCAGATGGAACCAAAACAATCTTATCCAAACCCAAGTTAGGTTAAGTTGTTTATCAAGATTTCGAATCAGGGTTTCTAGTTCCGATTTACGATCGGTTGAGTGAGAACTCCTTATATATCTTCTGCTTGTCTTGTGTTGACTAACACAAAAATCTAAGTCCAGTTGGTTAAGTTGGTGCCCTTGTGATAGGGAAGAGTGGACGTAGGATCGGGTTTGTCCAACCACTATAAATCTTGTGTGCCTTTACCGCTTTGATTAACCTTTTACACAATCGCACACAACCTTTTAAAGCAGCATACATATTCTAAGATAAGATCAGCTAGCACCAAGCTTCTGATCTGATCAAGCTTGACACTTTAGTCAACTGGTTAAAAGACTATCTTTGGAATCTGATTTATCAAAATTGGTTTTTCACACGGGTAAAACTTAGCTTCCGCACATCAGTTAAATTGATAGCTAATTTAAAATCCTGATCCGCCTTTCAGTGATCAATAAGTTGGTTATCGATCAAAACCGATTCACTTCGACTCGATCAAAGTTAACCGCCATCACACCGATTCTGACAAAAAAGTTTTCAGAAGTCTATTCACCCCTCCCCTCTAGACTTCTGCCCTCACAAAACCTTTCGGGACCTACATATGAGATATATTCAAGATTTCTTGGAGATCAAGAAAAAAAAAATTCCTCCTTATTTCACATGTAATTTTCGTCCCCCTCTCCTCTATAAATAGGGGATGAATGTTTCATTCCCAGTAACACACGAAAATTGGTTTTTCGGAAAAATATCAGCGTCGATAAAATATCAAATATTTTGTAACGTCGACAGATTGTATTTTTTTTTGAAACGACAATTAAGTAGTGTACAATTCCATGTCTTTGAAAAATTAGTAAATCCACAAAGGTGGTGCAACATATTTTATTTTCCTTTTGTTAAATCGTTCACAAGAATCCTTCCACCTGATAGTCGAATGAGGACTAAGGGAATACTTGGGAAGTCCTTACGGTTAGTCTATTCAGCCATACCGTTGTCATCCCAAGAGGTACATTCACGTAAACTCGTAGAATTCCGCATGCGTAGGTTTTACGTGAATTATTATATGCATGATATGTTGTTGGATTATTATTTGAATTACTATAGGATTAATTCATGCTAGTAATAATTAAAGAATTAAAATTGTATTTAAATATTCACCCGAATAGATCTGACATTTTCCCCCTCAATATGCAACTTATTCCCCAACAATCGCATCGAGCCACTAAAACAGTTTGCTATGAATATTTTAAATTGTAATTTAACTCGCGGACATTAAATTTGAAATTGGATATTAGAATTGCTAGATCTATTTTGCAGGTATCCAATTGTCATGGAATTTAATGTGTTTATGCATTTACATATAAACCGTGGTTTTTTAATTTGATTTGTTCGATTCGCTTTTGCTCTGATCAAAATCCACACAAGAGATTAGAATTTGTTTGATTTGATCAATGGGACCTACATATGAGATATAGTTCAAGATTTCTAGGTTTATTTATTTTTTGTAAATAAATTGTAATGTTTCATTCGATCGAAAATTGGTTTTTCGAAAAAGACTAAGAATTAAATATTTTTATACGAAAATCCGCATTTTTTGAAAAAGCGACACCAGTGAGTAGTGTACAATTCCATGTCTTTGGAAAAATTAGTAAATCCACAAGGTTAAATATTTTATTTTCCTTTTTTGTTAAATCGTTCACAAGGTATTGTCGAATGAGGACGAATACTTGGACGCCTTTACAGTTGAGTCACACCATACCGTTGCCATCCCAAGAGGCATTCACGAGGCCGAGGCGTAGGTTTTCGTGAATTATTATATGCATGATATGTTGTTGGATTATTATTTGAATTAATATAGGATTAATTCATGCTAATATTAATTAAAGAATTAAATTTGTATTTAAATATTCACCCGAATAGAGCACGCCCCAACAAGTACTCGGCGCTTTGATTTTAAATTGCGGACATTAAATTTGAAATTGGATAGTAGAATTGCTAGATCTATTTTGCGGTATCCAATTGTCATGGAATTTAATGTGTTTATGCATACATATAAACCTATGGGTTTTTAAATTTGATTTGTTCAGATTCGTTTTGCGACGATTTGATCAATGTAATAGACTGATCATATCTGGGATTATTTTTTTTGTAAAGCAGTTTGATTTGTGTAATAGCAGGCGCGCGGGCGATGCGCTTAGCGCCTGCCCGGCGGCGCTGGCATACGCGACACGGGAGACACGGGCGCCGGCGGCGACATCGCCACTGGCGGGCAACATCAAGCATTTCTTTCGGGCGAACATCCGGGGTGGGCGACATCGTTTTCGGGTGGGCGATCTGTGCCTGCGCCAAGGCGCACGGACATTTAGACGGGGGCCGCGGATGCGGGGTGCATCCCGGCCATTTGCGTGAGCTACTTGGCGTGGCGTTTCGAGACGGAGTTCTTTTTCAGAAGATCAAGTGGGAGAAATTCAAGACGGTATTTCTTCAAGATCAGGCCAAGAAAAATCAAACCATGACAATTGGGTAATTTGTGTCCAATATGTTTATTTTTCTGTTTTGCTTGATTTATTTTGTGCTTATCTTATGCTTTATTTAATTTGTTTAAATGTGTTTGCATGAGAATTGCCCAAATGAAAAATCTCACCTTCAAAATTACTAAGTATGTTTAAATAATTAATTGACAATTTTATTCCGGATAATAAAATTGAATTATTTTTACCTCCATGATTTATTTATTTGTGAATTCTTTTGGAGAAATTCCCCCCACGGGACGGTCAAAAGATAGCTTTCACATGAATGAATTCCAAACAGATGATTGTGGGTTATTACTAGTAGCGACGATGACCCTCCCCACGAGGCTCGTTCAAAGCAAAATAATAGTCCTGTATTTAATCATGGTTATTACTTAGGTATAAAATTGATATGCATATACTTCCCAAAGTCCCCCGAATTTTATATTGGTCAAGTGGGAGCCAACTATTAATCTGGATATTAAAGGTTTGTAAATGTTCTTGTTTGTAACTTTTTGAATGTGTTTAAATAATGACCCACCCCACGGGCTTATTTAAACTGTTTTGAGATGTTGGGCGATGCATGTTCATATTTTTTTTTGAGATTTTAAATATGATGCATGTGATCGAATCTTGTGATATACTTGTCTTATTGCATATAGTTGTTTATTTCATTTCAAAGATGTCGTTACCTTTTTAATCCAATGTTATTATACTTAAAAGTCAATACAATATGTATGGAAACTATATTGATTGGAAACAAAAAATTATAATTGTCCTAACTGCACAAAAGCACAAGTGGATTCTTGACACACCAAAATCAGATGAGCCAACTAACGAGTCAAAACATGCGGGACTCGTCGGATCACCTTATGAGAGATGTAAATCATTTGAAAATGGTGGAGGGCAAACCCGTGAGGGATTACATCCTCAAAATAGATGGCCCATCCGAACAAACTTGAGATTCTCGAGTCAGATTATGATCTGAGACTCGGATGAATTTGGTACTTCACTCTCTGCCCAAAAAGTTTTTGAACATTTTGTCCTCGCTAGCTAATTTGTTGCAAGCTTTTGGTCTCGGCAGAAATGATGATAAGATACAAAACTCAAGCTTTGACGGCAAGCGGTCCGTCTTTTATCTTCTAGGCCAAGGGGTAGGCAAGATAAAGAAGAAGACCAAAGGCCATAAGCAATAAAACTCAATCATTGCCAAAGGGCAATGGTAAGATGAGAATGCTTGTTGTGTCAAGGAAAAACCAAAGAGGAAGTGCTTAGCGGTGAGAGAGGACAATGGAGGTTTTGCTGTTCCAACCCCAAAAGGGACGGAAAGAAAGGTAATTCTCACGCACTAGTTGTTGAAACTTGTTTAGCGGCGATACTTCTCATTAAATGGGTGGTTGATCGAGATCCACTAATCATGTTGGCTTCACGGGTTCAAAATGATCCGCAACTTAGTGGGGAGTGAGATCCTCATCACACTGGGCAACGTTACAAAAGTAGAAGTCATTGCAATGCTACGTAAGTGGCAGATATTGCAATGCTACGATAGTAACGATTATTACAATACTACGCAAGTAGCAGACATTGCAATACTACATGAGTAGTAGTTAAAGCAGTGGGAGAAGTGCACCTATCTTTTGAAGATAAAGTTTTTTGAGATTATCTTTATGTTCCCAGTTTTAGAAAGAATTCACTTTCAGTTTCTAAAATTCGATTAAAGGACACTAAGTTTCTTCTAATAAGAATGACATCATTTTTGAAATGATGAGTGTATCTGTTACGGGACATTGATGGAAAATCTCTATACAATTAACTGTGCACACCACTCACGAAATGTATCCTATAACACATCAACTATTTCTGAGAAAAGAAAACGTTCATCAGACGTGAACAAGACACTTCTTTGGCATCTAAGATTGGGTCATATAAATCCAAAGAGGATCCAAAGGTTGGTGAGAGACGGTTCACTAGAGCTTCTCCAAGTTGAACCGATTCCAACCTGCGAATCATGTTTGGAGGGTAATATGACCAAGAGGGCATTTGGAGCCAAGGGGAATAGGGCCAAAGAAGTGTTAGAGATCGTTCACACAGATGTATGTGGTCCAATGTCAACCAAAGCAAGAGGAGGTTATGAGTAATTTTATTAATGATTACTCAAGGTACGGTTACATTTTCCTTATGAAGCATAAATCTGAGACCTTTGAGAAATTCAAAGAATTTAAGGCTCAAACAGAGAATCATAGGGAAAAAAGATCAAGTCTCTACGATCGATCGTGGAGGCGAATACCTCAAATATGAGTTTTTGAACTACTTATCCGATGAAGGATTGTATCCCACTCATTTTTGCACCAAAACCCCCTCAACAAAAGCGGGGTTGCAGAGCGAAGAAACAAAATTCTTTTGGAAATGGTTAGATCAATGATGAGTTCTGCAGATATTCCCGAAGTCGTTACGGGGTCATGCCTTGGAAACAAATGACTTACATTCTCAACTTGGTGCCATCCAAATTGGTTCCCAAAACTCCCAAAGAATTGTGGTCCCAAGCAAGCCTAGTATGAGACACATGAGAATTTGGGGGTGTCCGCCCTCGTGTTGGACAAGGAAGCCAGAATTGGATCCTCGATTAGAATTAAGGTTGTTTGTAGGATACCCCGAGGAACAAAAAAGGGTGTATGTTCTATAGTCCCGAAGATCAAAAGGTGGTCATCAGCACCCATTTTAGATTTTTGGAAGAAGACTATATGAACCAAAGAAAACCCAGAAGTGAGATTACCTTAAATGAGATTAGAGGGCAAACCTCAATGCCAACTTTCTTTAGATGATATACCAAACGATACGCTTTCTGGCAACCCTGAGCCTCGTCGTAGTGGGAGGGTTGTTAGATAGCCCGAGAGATTCATGGGAATAGGAGAGTCCTCGGACTTGATTCCCGAACAAGACGAATCAGACCCATGGACATATGACGAGGCACTCCAAGATAAGGATGCAGATTCTTGGAAAACAGCAATGAAAGCCAAAATGGGTTCTATGTTTCATAATAGAGTGTGGGAGCTAGTCGAACCACTTAATGGGGTCAAACCCATTGGATGCAAGTGGGTATATAAGAGGAAAAAAGGACCGGACGGGAAGGTTGAAACCTTTAAAGCAAGAATAGTGGCGAAAGGTTATACTCAGAAAGAAGGGATCGATTATGAGGAAACTTTTTCGTCCATAGTCATGCTTAAGTCCATCCGTATTCTCTTATCGATTGCTGCGCATTTCGACTTTGAAATCTGGCAGATAGATGTCAAGACAGTTTTCCTTAACGGAAGTCTTGATGAAGAGATCTATATGCAACAAACCCAAGGTTTCATTGAAACAGGCCAAGAACACCTAGTTTGTAAGCTCAAGAAGTCCATTTACGGACTCAAACAGGCATCCAGAGCTTGGAACCAATATTTTGATCATGTTATAAAGTCTTATGGGTTTGATCAAAACAAGTTTTAAAGTTGTGTGTATAAAAAGCGTGTTGGAACTGCATTGGTATTCTTAGTACTATACGTAGATGACATTTTGATCATCGGGAACGATGTGAAGGTGTTATCAGACGTAAGAGCATGACTTTCAAAACAGTTTGATATGAAGGACTTAGGGAAAGCAGGACACATCCTTGGGATCAAGATCATTCGAGATCGCAAGAAAATGATGATCGGCTTATCGCAAGCTTCATACATAGACACTGTCTTGAAACGCTTCAGCATGCAAGATTCCAAGAAAGGATTCGTACCTTTCAGACTTGGAATCCATCTATCCAAGAAAATGTCCCCTAAGACGCAAGAGGGGATAGATGACATGAAAGGTATTCCTTGTGCTTCGACTGTCGGAAACCTTATGTATGCAATGTTGTGTACGAGACCGGATATCTGCTTTGCCGTAGGCATGATAGCAAGATATCAAAGTAACCCAGGGAAAGAGCATTGGACGACAGTTAAAAATATTCTGAAGTATCTGAAAAGAACTCGGGATAGAATGCTGATTTATCAGTCAGATACTCCAATCCCCATCGGCTACACGGACTCGGATTTCCAATCAGACTTAGATTCCAGAAACTATCTGCCTCAGTTAGTGTGTTTCCATTTGGGAAGTGTAGCCATCAAATGAACGAGTGTGAAGCAGAAATGCATCACTGACTCAACCATGGAAGTCGGGTAATTAGTTGCTTGTGAAGCAGTGAAAGAACCGAAATGGCTCTAGAGACTTGGATGGAGTTCCGAATTTGTCTAGCAATATTTGCTAGGGGTAGTTGCAAATTCAAGGGAATCAAGAGTCCACGAGTCAAACGAGCACACTAAAGGAAAGACATCTTATACGAGAAATCGTTAAGAGAGGAGATATAGATGTGGCAAAGATAGTGTCTAAGGACAACCTAGCAGATCCATTCACAAAGAGTCTGCCTCTGAATACATTCGAGAGATATGTGGAAGGAATGGGTGTCAAGACCGTTGTCAATCTGCTTTGAGTATAAGTGGGAGAAATTATTAGGTTCGTGTAGGTGACATTAGATGTCACGGACTACGCGAGACATTTTGTAGTATACTTAAAAGCAGACTTTGAGTATAAGTGGGAGATTGTTGGGATTATACTGGAAAGTATGCCTTTTACTTTGTATAATCGAAACTGAATTTTCAGACTTATTTACTGAAATAAATTGTTTATCACTGATGCTTTAAATATTATTGAATGTTACATATATTTACTGCATAACTGTTCAATAAGTCGTACGTGTTACATTGTAGTTAATTTAGTGATACCAGATCACAGAAGATTAAATTAACAGTCCCTTGTAACTGAAAGTACGTTATTCACGACCTAGATGGAAATGAACAACCCATCGTGAAAGGTTGAAGTGTAAGGCTCAGATTGGCTTGTCTTGACCAAGAGATTACACTAGTGCATGACTGATGCACTGAATAGGACCTACAGGAGGATAAATTCTTCAGAACTGAACAAGGAAGAATTAGACCTCAGTGGTTCGTTATTTCTTAATCTTCGTCCCTTAAATAGGATCACGTGGGATTGGTAACTATTGCTTTGACTTATCATGGGTAGCGAATCAGAGAGATTCAATACTTTTTATCTTGGGCAATATTATTAGTCACATGTGATTGCTAAGATTTAATACGAAGAATCGTGTGCAAGTACGCTTGTTCGATTTGCCCCCTTGGGAGGTTCATAAGTTTTATCATGCCAAATCTTGCAAGTGTAATTAGTTTTCGGTATGGATAATAATGTTGAACCGTTCCTTGACCAAGGACAAAAGATATTAATTAACAGAAAGCTATTTTAGTGGCTTGAATTAATTAATGGGCTAGATAATCTTAAACACGGGAAATAATGATCGGGAGCCATATTGACTGTAATATGGGTTAAGATGGATAGTGCAATATTAATTATGTAGTGGGATTAATTAATATTTATGGGCTTGAATTATATTGTGGCTCAATATTAGATATTCAAGGTCCATTAGAAGGTCCAATCTTATCTCTCCTAAAGGCCCCCTAAGTAGCCCAACATATAATTCAATAACTGAAAAAGGTGATTAAAATAAAATAAATATTGTTGCTTAATTTTTCCTATTATTTCGAAAATTATGGATAAGAGGGGAGAAAGATTTTCTTTGAATTTTGTTATGGAATGAGGATATGTATTCTTGGAATACAAGATTATCTCATTAAATTCAAGAAATCTCCCACTTGGTTATTCATAATAGAGATTTCGAAAATTTTGAAATATAGTGGGCAAGAAAGATTTTCTTGATTTTCTTGAAAAGATATTATGGAAGATATGTATTTCTTGAAGTACAAGAATATCTCATAAATTCAAGAAGATCTAAATCTTGGAATCTTGATCCCTAATATTTCGAAATATTCCATAACAAATAAGAGAGTGGGATTTTGTGGAATATTTTAATTATGAAGAAAAGAATATATGAGATATATTCAAGATTTCTTGGAGATCAAGAAAAGATTTTTTCCTCCTTATTTCACATGTAATTTTCGTCCCCCTCTCCTCTATAAATAGGGGATGAATGTTTCATTCCCAGTAACACACGAAAATTGGTTTTTCGGAAAAATATCAGCGTCGATAAAATATCAAATATTTTGTAACGTCGACAGATTGTATTTTTTTGAAAAATGACAATTGTGAGTAGTGTACAATTCCATGTGTTGGAAAAATTAGTAAATCCACAAAGGTGGTGCAACATATTTTATTTTCCTTTTGTTAAATCGTTCACAAGAATCCTTCCACCGGATAGTCGAACGAGGGCTAAGGGAATACTTGGGAAGTCCTTACGGTTAGTCTATTCAGCCATACCGTTGCCATCCCAAGAGGTACGTTCACGTAAACTCGTAGAATTCCGCATGCTTAGGTTTTACGTGAATTATTATATGCATGATATGTTGTTGGATTATTATTTGAATTAATATAGGATTAATTCATGCTAGTAATAATTAAAGAATTAAATTTGTATTTAAATATTCACCCCAAATAGATCTGTGCAACTTATTCCCCAACAAGGGTCATCGTCGCCACTGATAATAACCCACAATCATCCATTTGGAATTCATTCATGTGAAAGCTATCTTTTGACCGTCCCGTGGGGGGAATTTCTCCAAAAGAATTCACAAATAAATAAATCATGGAGGTCAAAATTAATTCAATTTTATTATCCGGAATAAAATTGTCAATTAATTATTTAAACATACTTAGTAATTTTTTGAAGGTGAGATTTTTCATTGGGCAACTCTCATGCAAACACATTTAAACAAATTAAATAAAGCATAAGATAGCACAATAATAAATCAAGCAAAACAGGAAAATAAACATATTGGACACAAATTATCCAATTGTCATGGTTTGATTTTTCTTGGCATGATCTTGATGAAACACCGTCTTAAATTTCTCCCACTCGATCGTCTCGAAAAAATACTCCATCTCGAAATACCACGCCAAGTAGCTCATGACCGGGATGCACGCCCCGATCCGGCCGGCCACTCGCCAAATCGGCCTCGGCGACCTTGGCATGACTTTCAGCGAGCATCGCCCGTCGATTTCTCGGACGCGCCTCGGCGGGTCCGGTAGCTCCTCGGCAGTAACGCGGGTAATCAAGACGATCCCATGCCAGGCCTTCACAAATTTGCCTGCGCCCAGCGGTACCCAGATCTTCTCGACCCCATCGTCTCCGTCATCCGCTCCGTCCGCTATCCGCCTCTCCGCATGACGGCCGCTCGTGGTTATTGCACCTTTTGCCTCTCGGCCCGCCTCGGCCTTGCCCGCCCGTCACAGAACGTGCCTCCCCCCCCACGTTTATACACGACGCACGCCGCCGCCACGCCTTGGGATTACGATTTTATCCTTTAATTCTTCGTCTCGTCTTCGTTTTTTGATCCGTTTACAATTTATTTACAAAAAATAAATAAACCTAGATCTAGACTAGTCTATTACATTGATCAAATCAAACAAATTCTAATCTACTCAATATGGATTTTCTCCGAGGCAAAAAAAATTAATTCGAACTAATCAATTAAAAAACCACAATTTATATGCATGCATAAATAAACACATTAAATTCCATGACAATTGGATACCCGCAAAATAGATCTAGCAATTCTACTATCCAATTTCAAATTTAATGTCGTGAATTAAATTACAATTTAAAAATTGAGTCCAAACCGTAGCTCGATAATGATTGTTGGGGAATAAGTTGCACGATCTCTATTAGGGTGAATATTTAAATACAAATTTAATTCTTATAATTATTACTAGCATGAATTAATCCTATATTAATTCAAATAATAATCCAACAACATATCATGCATATAATTAATTCACGTAAAATCTCGATGCGAGAATTCTACGAGTTTACGTGAACGTACCTCTTGGGATGTCGATGATCCGCCGATTAGACTAACCAAAAGAACTTCCCAAGTATTCCCTTAATCCTTGTTCGACTATCCGGTGGTAGAACACTTGTGAACAATTAACAAAAGAAAAATAAATTATGTTGCACCACCTTTGTGGATTTACTAATTTTTCCAGCACATGGAATTGTACACTACTCAATTGACGTTTTTAGAAAAAAATACAATCATCGATGTTACAAAATATTTGATATTTTATCGACGCTGATATTTTTCCAAAAAACCAATTTTCGCGTGTTGCTGGGAATGAAACATTCATCCCCTATTTATAGAGGGTGGTGGACGAAATTTTGGGTAAAAAATAATGTGGGAAAATCTTTTATTGATCTCCAAGAAATCTTGAATATATCTCATATATTCTTTTTCCCATAATTATAATATTCCACAAAATCCCACCTACTCTTTGTTATGGGATATTTTTGAAATTATAGGCAAGAATCCAAGATTTGGATCTTCTTGAATTTATGAGATATTCTTGTATTTCAAGAAATACATATCTTCCATAATATCTTTTCAAGAAAATCTTTCTTGCCCTTTATCTTTCAAAAATTTTGAAATTTTCTTTATAAATAACCAAGTGGGAGATTTCTTGAATTTAATGAGATAATCTTGTATTCCAAGAATACATATCTTCATTCCATAACAAAATTCAAAGAAATTTTTTCTCCCCTTTTATCTATAAATTTCGAAAATAATTAGGAAAAATAAGCAACAATATTTATTTTATTTTAAACACCTTTTTCAGTTATTGGACTATATGTTGGGCTACTCAGGGGGCCTTTAGGAGAATTAAGATTGGACCTTCCAATGGATCTTGAATTATCAATATTGAGCCACAATATTATTCAAGCTCATAAATATTAATTAATCCCACTACATAATTAATATTGCACTATCCATCTTAACCCATATTACAGTCAATATGGCTCCCGGTTATTATTTCCCGTGTTTAAGATTATCTAGCCCATTAATTAATTCATGCCACTGAAATAACTTTCCATTAATTAATATCTTTTGTCCTTGGTCAAGGAACGGTTCAACATTATTATCCATACCGGAAACTAATTCCACTTGCAAGATTTGGTATGATAAAACTTATGAACCTCCCAAGGGGGCAAATCAAACAAGCGTACTTGCACACGATTCTCCGTATTAAATCTTAGCAATCATATGTGACCAATAATATTGCCCAAGATAAAAGGTATTGAATCTCGTTGATTCTCTACCCATGATAAGTCAAAGCAATAGTTACCGATCACACGTGATCCTATTTAAGGAACAAAGATTAAGAAATAACGAACCACTGAGGTCTAATTCTTCCTTGTTCAGTTCTGAAGAATTTGTCCTCCTGTAGGTCCTATTCAGTGCATCAGTCATGCACTAGTGTAATCTCTTGGTCAAGACAAGTCAATCTGAGCCTTACACTTCAACCTTTCACGATGGATTGTTCATTTCCATCTAGGTCGTGAATGGCGTACTTTTAGTTACAAGGGGCTGTTAATTTAATTTTCTGTGATCTGGTATCACTAAATTAATTACAATGTAACACGTACGAATTATTGAACAGATATGCAGTAAATATATGTAACATTCTATAATATTTAAAGCATCAGTGATAAACAATTTATTTCAGTAAATAAGTCCGAAATTCAGTTTTGATTATACAAAGTAAAAGCATACTTTCCAGTATAATCCCAACACCGGTGTGGCTCCCCAATAGAATCGAGCCACCAGTTTCTCAATCTCCTCACATAATGAGATTGGGAAGAGAAAGCAGCTCATGCTCATCGCGTAGTTTGGGATTGCTTGGACCACCGTCTTCAAAAGAATTTCTCTCCAGGCTTTTGTTAATGACTTCTCCTTCCAACCCTTGAGGCGAGTTATAATTCTCTCAACCACAGTTTGAAACACCTCTTTTTTTCCTTTCCCAATAATTGTCGGGAGGCCAAGATACTTAGTATGTTGGGTAACCGGTTTGGCCCCCAGTTGTCTTCCAAGCTCCTCCCTCCTCATCTCCGACACATTTCCACTGGTGGTAATCTCGGAATTCTCCAGATTGATCCTCTGCCCCGAGGCCCTTTCATACTTCAAGATGATCTCTTTTACTTTTTCAACTTCCCCATGAATGGCCTGGAAGAACAGAATGCTATCATCCGCAAAGAATAGATGAGACACAGGTGGGGCCTCCCGTGCCACTCTGATACCGTTGATTTCCCCTCTCGCCTCCGCCTGTCTATTAAGAGAAGAGAACCCTTCTGCACATATAAGAAAAAGATACGGTGAGAGGGGGTCCCCCTGACGAAGGCCCCGACCGGGAATGAAACTATCAGTCGGGGAACCATTAATCAGGAGGGAATAGGAAACCGAAGTCACACAGCGCATAGTAAGATCAATCCATTGCTCAGCAAACCCCATTTGCAAACACATGGCCCGAAGGAAGGCCCACTCAACTCTATTATAGGTTTTACTCATATCAAGTTTCAAAGCAATCAACCCCCGTTTCCCTTTTTTTTTTTTTTTCATGGAGTGGAAGATTTCAAAAGCCACCATGGGCATTATCAGTGATAAGCCGATTAGGAACAAAGGCACTTTGGTTTGGGGAGATTACAGAATGGAGTGTCGTTTTAGGTGGTTTGCGATAGTTTTTGTAATGACACGGACAATCACATTACACAGGCTAATGGGACGGAAGTCTTTTGGGCTTTCAGGTGATTTCACTTTGGGAATCAAAACAATATGGGTATGGTTAAGTATAGAAAGGTCCCCTCAAACAAGTGTCAATAAGAGAATAATGAGTAACATGCCAAAAATTTTGAAAGAAAAGAGGAGGCATACCGTCGGGCCCTGACATGTTTGTTACAATGATATTTTATTTCTACGTCAACTACCTACTTTTAACTTTTTTTTGCCAATACTACCAATTTTTTTATTTTTCATTTAATTCAGGAACTTTTCAAAAATCTCTGGATTTAATCACTTTTATTAAAGCAAATTTCTCTATCAAATAATCCATTATATAACTTAGAGATAGGAACTCCAAATTTAAATTTTCATGTCACATATGGAGTACAAGTAGAGCTGTTAAAATAGGTCGACAGGGCGAGTTTGCCCAAAACCCACCTCATCCCACCTTTTTGTGGGTTTTGGCTGGTGAAGCAACAACAAACTTGGGCTAAAAACTACTCAATTCAAAGCGAGTAGCGAGCTTAGCGGGCTAGCCCGTTGACTTTTTTTATTTTTTTACACGTATTATTTATAAGGCCAAAGAATTAAATTTAACTCGTACTTCATCAATTTTAACACATTTTTTTTTTTCTCTTCAAATTTAGCACATTTTAATTTAATGATTAAAAACATCATGAGTCACCATTTCCGGAAAGATTCGTCTGATGTGATCGTCGGAGGTCACCTGTCTTCCTGACGTGTAAATATTAAAATATAAAAAAAAAAAAAAATATCACCACCTAAAATTAGATAACACGGATATAAAAATATTTTGGGTCACTATTTTTTAATTTAATTTTAGGCGGTGGTATTTTTAATTTTTATTATTTTAATATTTAAACGTCAACAAGACATGTAAACTCTAATGACCATATCAGACGAATTTTACCAAAAATGATGTCTTGGGATATTTTTAAATATTAAGTTAAAGTATTTGCTAAATTTGAAGAGAGAAAAAAATATGTGCTAAATTAATTTGATGAAAAACCAAAATTTTGTGCTAGATTTGATTATTTAACCTATTTATAATGAGTTTTAAGCAGCATATAAATAATACCTTAAAAAATAATAAAAACAAACAAAACTTACAATAAACGTAAGAGTAGATTTTCGGTGAAACTTGTTCATAGTATGAAATTTATACCATTACACTTATAAATTAATATCATAACACTTATCAGCTGACATCAGTACACTTATAAATTAATATCATAAGATTCATAACATTACACTTATAAGACAAAAATTTATATAGACCTGGTTCATGCTATGAAACTTGTTTTTAATTCATGACATTTGACCCTACTCAGGGTATAATACGGGTCAAGTTTAGTGGTTTAGAAAATATGTTGGAAATGAATAAAATGAGTTAAATAATCCAAGTTCATAGCATAAACCTGGTTCATGGGAGTCCAACTCCACTTATAAATTGGTATCATAACATATCAATTTATAAGTGTAATGATACAAATATCATATCATGAATAAATTTCACAAGAGTGTTTGTCTAAATTTAAAGATTAAACAATGCTATCCACAAAATAATCATAATAAATAAAACGTTTTTTTTATATGTGTGCGTAAGTGAGAAGCAAAATTATTTTTGCATTTATTAATTTTTTTTTTGATCGGGTAAAGTTAGATATTAGTTGTTAGTAGTTAGTACACCAAACACTCAAATACTCCACGAAATCGTCAATCCATCTTATAACTCTCATAACTCCAATTTGTTCCCAGAGGAAATCGAACCTGGGTCTCACATTCAAATGGGGAGCCCAGTTGCCAGGTGGGCTAAGCCACCTGGTTAATAGATCTCCTAGTTTGGAAGTGCTCTCAGACGCAGTCATTCATGACGAATTGAGTCAATAAATTTATATTATTTAATTCGTTCCTATCAATTTCTATATAATTGCCGTTAAAATCCTAACTAAACGGTCAAAAAAAAAACCTCACTATATAATTAATTAAATCTCACTACAAAATTCTTGTGGTGTTTCAATAAATTCATATCACGTTTAGCAAACTTTGAATTTTTAAAACTGCCTGTGGCTACGAAGGGTTTGGCAAGACCCCTGCTATGCAAAAGTTGCAAATTTCATGTATCAACTTTTTCTGTAACAATGAGAAGTAATTAAGTGATACATAAATAAATCTATATATGGAATTAATATCTTTATATGCACTGAACCATTTGCATCAGTTACATGCTTATTCACAAATTTTCTTTTACAAAACTATATATTTTATCTGTTTACTTCTTTTCTTTTTATTTAATTGATAATTATGAGGGATGATTTCGAATTTCAATTGTATAATTGTCTTATTCATGGTGTGATTTTGCAGCTTTAAAATTAAATTAGAACTTCAAAAATGATTTTTGTGGATGAAAATGCATACTGAGGTGGTGTTTTCATTCTCATTTTAAAGGTGTAGAAACACTTATTTGAGAGGTTGGTGTAACCCAATTTTTTTAAAAAAAAAAAGTTATTCTACACCTAGAGCAGATCAATGGTTGCAAACATAGTCTGAATACTAAACTTTGTAAAAATATTACATAATCGAGATTTGATGCAGACTATTTATGCCATATAAAAAATTAGGCAAAAAAGGTCCAAAAAAAAAAAAAAGTAAAAAGGCGGCGGTCCTCCATCTTTGTGGTAAAGTTTGGATTTTTTTTTATTTTTTTTTGACAGGAAAAGTTTGGAAAAAGTTGATTCTTTTTTCTTTTGAATTTTTGGTCCACTCCACTACCACGTTGTTAAGGACTTCAGATTTGGCATTTTTGGGTAAGATAGGGTGATGTTTTTTGAACAATAATGTTGATACCACATTTTTTCGGAACGAGATCACATGTTTAATAATTGATATTTTATTTTATATTTTATAATGTGAATGAAAGATACGTGGATTAATAAAAAAAATTAATGAATTATTATATTTTTTTATTTATGTGTTAAAAATTTAAAAAAGGTGGAACACTAATGTAGTACGAAAAGTGGAACAAAACAATTGAATCACATCTTTTCAGCTTAGAATTTGTTTTTGGGTTATTGTGAAATATAAAAATATGAGTGAAATTGGGAAAATAAAACTTACGAGAGAAAAGTGAGTATGTATTTTAAATTAGGCACAATGCACCAAGAGATTATAAATAGTCAACTTTTGTTTTTGATGGATCCCTACACTATTTCTTTTTAAAAAAAAAATCTTTAAACTATCAACTTTTGATTTGAAAGACGTCTAAATTATTATTATTTAAAAAAACACTTAAATTATATAATTCTTGTTTTATAATGTTATTTTTGACATTTCGTTAGAGACATTTTGTTGTTGTTGGAATTTGATCTGAATATAATATTATTGAAATTGGGGTGATGTGTCATATTTCAACGGAAAACATTAAACTAGCTTAGCAAAAATTAATTTAGGGGTCCTTCAAAATAAAAATTGATAGTTTAAGAACTTATTAAAACAAAAAATAATTTAGGGACTTTTCGAAATAAAAATTAATAGTTTAAAGGCATTTTGATGCATTATGTCTTTAAGTTATTAGTATATTGTAGGGTAAGTTTGTCATAAATTCAAATTCACATAAATATTCCTTTACAAATGTCATTGTTATGCATATGAAAGTATCGTTGTTATGCATAAAAAATATCACAATTTAAAATATTATCTGACTATTAAACAACAACATTTATATACACAATAATGATAGTATGCACAACAATTGTAGTTTACAAAAATCTGTAAAACAACATAGGAAAGGATTTAAAAAATTAAATACATATTTATTTATTTTTTTTAAATAAAGTTGGTTATTGCTACGCTGTGGCATGATAATGATAATCAAGAATAACAACCTGGATGAGTGCGATAATGGAGGATATAGGTCGACGATTAAGACATGACATCTACCGTTCATATCTTCAATCACATTTTCGAAAGAAAAAAAAAGAGATGACATCAATGAAAGTAGCAAATTAACGATTATCTTTCCACTACACTCATCTTTATTTGTTTCCTCAAGTTGGAGTACCTTTACAATAATTGTTCATTCTAAATTTCTCCTAAACACATTACTTGTTTACATTTTAGAGTGGGTCTTATGTATATATTGGTGGTGCACCGTGCATTCATACTTGTATTTCATTACGAAACAAATGGCTCATGCCTTACATCGTTTTCCACCAAACGGGAACAAACATTTGGGACTTCATTAGTCCAAATTTCTTCAAAATCAGCAAATAGGCTTAGTGTAACTTGTTTATACTGAACTGTGCAACTATTAATATAGAAAAATAGTTGCATGTTCCAGTCTAAACAAATTGTATTTTTCAGTATAACAAATTGCACGATTCTAAATACACTATGAGTACACGGTGCACCTGAATGCATAGAAGACTTAACCTACATTTTATGGGTTAATACATTCTTTAATATAGGCAAGAAGAGTTTCAAATGTCTTTCTTCTTTGAGTATCCTATCAAACCTCATATCTGAAATTTAACTGTTTAGTTAGAGTAAAATGTACAGTTGATCTCGAATCTGTTGGGCATTGAGATTCCAGTATATGATGCAAGCTTGGACTGTCATAATTTCATACAGCAACTGAATTATGAATCGCAAATTAATTATCATAAAACAAAGATTTAGTAATATAATAGATTAAATTGCCGCATTTTGAAAATTACAGGATTAATTGAGAAAGTTAATTTAAAATCATAGAATTAATTGAGAAAATTAATTTGTACGAGACTAAAATCACAAATTAACTTCATATAACAAATGGGACTAATGACTCGGTATCACTCACGTGACATAATATGACCCCAACACATTAATTTCAATTAAAAAAAATTATAAATTATTTATCATCTTAAAACAAAAATATGTTAATATATGAGACTAAAATTGTCACATTTTAAAAAAAACGAGACTTAATTAAGAAAATTAATTGACAAAAAACTAAAATCACCAAAAAATGAGACCAATATTACGATTTACTCTTATTTGATAGCGTAAGCTACATGTTGTATGCAAAAAAGAAACATACTGGAAGATTACTCTTAACATTGTCATTACAAACAACAACTAGAAACAGAAATGTGCATTATCAAGTACAAGAATGCCAACTGAAAAGCAGCCATGAAAACATCGATACTCAAAAAACAGGCATTAAAGAAACAGAAGATAGGCAGCAGTAGTTTTTTATTAGCATTCGACATGATCATAAGAAAGGAAGACTGGTAAATGCAAACTCACTTGACGACACAGATCTTGATAACCGACGCACCTCCAATACGATGAAGCGCAACAACCGCGTCACCAGCCTGGCAAAGCCCCCGCACGGTCGCGAACCTCAACGCGCCTTTCAGAATCACTTCCGTCGATTCAGCGTCCGTGGCTTTCGCCGATCCCTCAGCCAGAACCGGAATCAAGCCCCTGTACACCAAGCTCTGCCTCGCTGGCGTCTCATCGCTAACGGACCAATCAAACGTGTCCGTCGTCAGAATTGGGACCACCACGGACAAGATCGGCACGGCAGGCCGATACTTAGCGACCAACTTGACTGTTGTCCCGCCACGTGTCATCACCACAATGAGCTTAGCCCTAGCCTTGTTGGCGGTGCGCACGGCCGAAGAGGCGAGCGACTCCAACGGGCTCATCGGCAGCGGGGTCGATTTGATCATTGATTTGAAGATCGCCCCGTAATCAAGCGATGACTCGGCTTCGATACAGATACGAGCCATGATTTTGACAGCGAGCTCCGGGTACGCGCCGGCCGCGCTCTCCCCGCTGAGCATGACGCAGTCGGTCCCGTCTAGGACGGCGTTGGCTACGTCCGTTGCCTCGGCACGTGTGGGCCGTGGGGACTTGATCATGGACTCGAGCATTTGTGTGGCCGTTACAACGGGCTTCCCAACAAGATTGCACTTGTATATCATCATCTTCTGCGCCAGGAATATCTTCTCGACTGGGATCTCCATTCCGAGATCACCACGAGCAACCATGAACGAGTCCGTCTCACGAAGGATTTCATCGAAGTTGACGACTCCCTCTTGGTTCTCAACCTTGAATTAATACAAATTTAATAATCAAGACAAGAAAATCAATCCACAATAGACCTTAACTTAGATTACAAATTTAACCAAACGTTTGTATATTGATGAAAAAATCACTACCTCATGTTTTCGTTGCAACTTGAATCACTTGATGACTGAATGCTGATGTGTTAGAGAACATAAAAATAATAGATGTTTCAAATTATGTATGTTATTTTGGTTAGATTGCGTGCAGATACCAGCATCCGGTCATTTAAATATCGATTAGTGATTCAATCTGCAATGAATATCTAATGTCGTGATTTTTCCAGTAATATCCAAAAAATTGATTAAATGTACAATTGAAGTGGAGGTCATGATTTTTTTGGCAATTAAATTTATTTAAGTATCTTGACAAACCTTGGACATTAACTGTATGCGCTTGGCATGAGGTCCAAGAACCTTTCTGACATTAACTAGATCGGATCCCTTGCGCACAAAAGACAGAGCAATCATGTCGATATTATTAGGAACACCCCATCCAAGGATATCTTCCTTGTCCTTCTCTGTAAGTGTCGGAAGATCCACGATAACCCCAGGTAGATTCACATTTTTCCTCTCGCCTAACATGGCAGTGTTTTCACAACGGCATCTCACAGTTCCAGCAGCAGGATCGCATGACAAAACGGTAAGTGAGATGGTACCGTCTGCACAGAGAATTACATTTCCAGGTTTCAAATCAACGGGCAATTTTTTGTAACTCATTGATATCATTTTTTCGTCTCCTTTTATGGTGTAATCAGTGGTTATAATGATTTCCCGGCCTTCCTTCAGTTGAATAGGTTTTTCATCCTTCAGAAAACCAGTTCGAATCTCTGGCCCCTGATTAAAAATACATAAGAAATAGTTTAATATCAAGTTAAATATATAAATATATAATTCCACATCCTAACCTAAGAGAACGCCCATATGTAGTTAAATATGGAAAAAATTTAGCAGTCAATCTCAAAGTTGACCATCCAAACGAAGCTTTAACCAAAGTAGCAGAACAACCAACAGAATCTTTAACATTTTCCTCTGTAAAGAAACAGGAATGCAGACTACAAGAAATCGAAAATCGAAGAGTGACTCCTCAATTCCATCATTGTAAATAATTTCATTTATGAATATATCATAAATTACCAACCTTAGTATCAAGCATAACAGCACAAAGGATCTGAGCATTGTGCATAGCAATCTTGAGGTTGTCCAGAGTTTCTTGATGATATTCGTGGGTCCCATGTGAGAAGTTGAATCGAGCAACATTCATCCCAGCTCGAAGAAGCTTCTCCAGCATGGGCACCGATCTAGAAGCCGGCCCCAAAGTGCATACAATCTTTGTTTTGGGAATGCGGGAATCGGAGGGCTGCCCATTCAGGATTCCCTCCATGTCTATATTCGCCATCTCCCTGTTTCTAAAATCACAAAAAAAACCCAATAACTCTGAATCATCTACAAATATTTAAGTATTAATTTACTTGATTAATGTGCATATTCCAAGTGAAAAAGCAATACTAATCAAGATTCCCTCAATGTCTATATTCGCCATCTATTTGTTTCTAAAATCACAAACAAAAAACCACCCAATCCTCTGAATCATCTACCAATTTTTAAGTATGAAATTACTTGATTATTGTGAAATATTCCAAGAAGAAAAGCGATACTAATCAAGATTCCCTCAATGTCTGTATTCGCCATCTCTTTATTTCTAAAATCACAAATAAAACCCCAATCCTCTGAATCATCTACCAACTTTTAAGTATCAAATTACTTGAATTAATGTGCAGTGTTTCAAGAAAAAGCAGTATAGAAGTAGAAACACAGATTCAAACCGGAGACAAAACAACAATAATGCTAGATGAATATCAGTACTTACCCTTTTTTTTTTTTTTTTTTCCAGCAGTTCATATAACCTCCACCAAACAACCACAGTATGAGCAAAAAAAATTAAGAAAAATAAAAAGAAAACAGCTTTCTGCGAATTATTCAAGAATTTAACAACTTAAAACATACATAAAGCTTGGATCTTTACCAGGATAAGAAAGCACAGAACAAACGGAGCAAGATTAAGCTAAAACAAAGCCAATACTGAACATAAATTAGAAAAAAAAAAACGAATAATTGTAAATAGGAGTACATTAGAGTAGACTAACCACAGTGAAGTTGAAACAAGGCAGACTAACGCAGATCTTTTCTGACTCTCTTCTTAATTTATGTGTGTGAGAGTAGAATTATATTGATTTGAGATTTGTGTGTTGATATGTCTTGATGGCACGTGTTATAAATAGGGGGATACCAGAAACCGGGTGTAGCAGCCACTGATTTTATTATATACTCATTTCAACTCCCCCAAAGGGCATTAACAACTTTTCCCCCAAGAAATCCACCAATAAATATGTTTCAGATTTACTGTTTTCTTATCCTCTAAATTTTGTTTATGAAATTTATTTATGGTATAAAATTTATATCAATTTACTTATAAATTAATAATATACTACCTCCATCCCAAAATAACGTGCACATTGCATTGTTCACTCGTATTTTTGCGAGCGGGTTTTTTTAGTAATATTTAAAATGATAAAGTAACTTTTAAGGATGCATATGATAAATGAGATGTATATATATATTATGTCTCTCCTTAAAAATCACTTTATCATTTTAACTACTAATAAACAATTCGCTCGTTAAAACTCAATAGAAAAAGGTGATGTGCACATTATCTTGGGACGCTACCTTTATTATCACGCTACCTTTATTATCGAGTTTTAGCGAACGAGTTGTTTGTTAGTATTTGAAATGATAAAGTGACTTTTAAGGAGGGGTATTATAAATCAACTTCTCCTCTATTATATGTCTTTTTAAAAAATATTTTATTATTTCAAATACTAATAAAAAACTCGCTCGTTAAAACACGAGAAAATAGTAAATGTGTGCACGTTATTCCGGGACGAAGAGAGTAGTTTATAAGAGTAGTAATATAAATTTATAGGTGTAATGATATCAATTTTATAATATAGATAAATTTTACGGGAGAGTTTATGCATAATATTAATTGTCACTCTAGCTATTATTTTATTATATTTTCAAGTTATCCCCCATCCAATTTATTTTAGTATTTTTTAATTGACAAAAATTAAATGAGACGGTTTTATGCATGAAATGAGGTACAATTTAGAACAAATTAATATTCACCCTATCAAAATATTAAAGTCATAATACTCAAGTTAATTTATGTCCCAACGTGGGACCGTACCATGTGTCTATTTTAATTAATATTTTTAAGTTCTCTTATCTCTACTTCTAATTCTTCGATTATCTCTTAAATTAAATCTATCATATATCATAAATCGCTTTTATTCTCAATAAATGGGGTGAGTGTAAAATATTTAGAGTTATTTTTTTTTTAAATGGCAAAAAAGACATTAATGCGAAGCAGTAGTAAATAAATTTGACACGCAAAATTGTTCAGGTGAAAAGCAAAAATTATTGTGTATTTTTCATTTTGTTGACCGCATTATGTATGTAAATTTGAACTTCAGGTATAACTATTAGAAATTTAAAAGTAGAGAGGATATTCTTTTTTTCTTCTAAAAGGGAGAGACTATGGAGAGAATATTCTGTGGTGTTTCTTAAAACTAATATATATTAGTAATTGTTTGATTGGTAAAGAAATGTATATTGTATTAAGGAGGATGAGTTATATTATTAAAGGATATTAGTTGTGATAATTGAAGGGTGTGATTTTTTATTGTAGATGGTATTACTCATAATACTGAAGGGTGTGATTTATATTCTAAAAGATTAGTAGTAGATAATCAGGGTATGATTTATATTACAAAAGAGTATTAATCGTGATAACTGAAGGTCATGCCTGTAAAAAAGAACAAATTTCACGGTGAACAAATTTCACAACATACCAACTCATTAATATATATACAAATAATATATACATATGTCGTATATGTTATACTCTATCAAATGAGTTAATTATCTTTTTATTGTGCTATTATGATTAATAAACATAATATAACCCCAAGGATTAACCTAGTGATTTTAGACTTGAGATTTAGGAGTATGCTCTTCTCTAGGTCTCAGGTTTGAACCCTCTCATGTGCGATCAACTCTTGAGATGGACCAGTCCATATAGAACTTAGCCCTGACTTGAAGTGGGCCCCCCGCTAGTGGACGGTGGATTCTGGTCCCTTGAATTAGTCGGCCCTTGAGTCGGATACCGAATTATAAAAAATAAACATAATATACTTTTAATTAATTTAAATTTATTTTAATTCAACTTAAGTAAAATATTAAATTTTTAATATATGTTATCTTAATAATTTTATGTGTAGGATTCAAAATTTTCATAGCACCTTATTTTCAAATTATATTATAATATTGGAGTTCTTTATTTTAGATTAATTGAAAAAAAAAACAGTTAAATACAATTAATAGAAAATTGCATAAAAACAAAATATATAATTATGAGGAAAGAAATTATGTAATTACATTATATAAAAAAGAATAATAAAATTATAATATAAGAATTAAATAAATAATCAAATCAAACAAACACTACCTAGTAAAAATCACATGAAAGTTGTACAATGTAGCAGTACATGCAATTTACCCAAAATTAAAAGGTAAAGATACATAGACACACTTGCATAAGACTATTTCATGGTGAAATGATCTTTGAGCAATAATGATTATTAATTTATATTAAATTATATCCCATCTCATACATGACTTCTCCTACGAATTTTTGTCATACGAATTTTGTCAAAGATACGACCTGGGTGAACGATGGATGAAGAAAAGAAAATTGGATAGAAAAACATGCATTTTTGCACATTGAATAAACAACTTTCATGAGTAATATTTGTCCAAAAATAATATACAAAGTATCAAGTCCCTTCAAATTCCAAAAGTTGAAGGGTTTGGACGAAAAACAAAACTGATCTTACATGAATTTGTTTGATTAAGAAAATGATGATCTTAAACGGAGAAACAATCAAGGGTTTTTAAGTTAAATAAATACTGAATACACTGGTAGGACTCCCCTCTACTTGTTGGTAAAAGGACCTGAAAATCGTCATCCTGGCGAAACTAATACATGTTTTCTCCCCCAGAAAAGGTTCGACCCAAACTTTGCGTTTTAAGAACCTGCTCCGAATTCTCAATCTCTACAACAGGTTAGTCTCTGAGCATCCCAATGCAGAGAGATGGATAACTGCAAAGTAAACTATTAAATAAGTGATCACAAATAGCAACTGCAAAATCTTGCATGCTTAAAATATTAGTATAAAAAAAATGGACAAGCACATTTTACTCGTAGCAATACGTAAAATATGAAATAAGAATAAAGCTTTTGACAAGTGAAGAGAGGCATGACAATAGATTATAATCTTAAAAGGAGGGAAGTAAAAAACAGATGTATTAATTCGTTATCTGGAAATTTCAGCACATAGGAGAAGCAGATAAAGAAAGGAGATAAAATGAAGTAAGAAATCATAATAGCATTGTGGCAATGTAAGGGATATTTCAGTAAACAACCAGTATTGTGTGATATGTTCTAAACGTATAGATTTCAGTATTTTAATACTTTCTCAGGTTTGAGCATGTGTATTGGTGCACATGTGTGATGTCTTTGCGACCTCTCTCTCCCTCTCTCAGTCAACAATATAATAGTATTTTACTGGAAAGTCGACACCAGATAAAAGATCTTATAAAACATCCCACCTGGCACCAGCTGGGTTGATTTTGTCAAGAAATATATAGCCTCTAGATGCAAACTTCCTCCAGATTCATATGACAATGACTACGTTTATCCCCAGTGCATAACCTATACACTATGATTAACTCTCTTTTATATAGTGAGTAGCACTTGGGTGCACCAGTTGCACCTTGCAATTGATGCACAATTAACACTGTTCAGTGAATACAACTAATAATGTACAACCAATACCACTTAGTAAAATAACTTATACCTATATAAACTCACCGTATAAACACTCTTGTGGTTCACTCACTCTCTGCAAGTAAGATGAAGAGCTCCTCATCAGTAATTGCTCCAATCTCCATGGCCCTTTCTATAGCAGTCAATCCCCCAGCATCCTTTATTGATGCACGTGCACCCCTGAATAGCATCATTAGAAGAGAAGAGAGCAAACAAACAACGAAGTAAGAGAGCTAAAATGGGATTCGAAGAATTATAATAAAGCATACTCAACCAATGCTACATATTGATATAGAATTTACAACTTGCAAGATAGTATATGAACTCAATGCAATTGTTTTTTGTCATGTCCTCTATGTAATGTTTATCGTTTTAAAATTTGCTGAGATTTGAGTTTGGTTTTATGATAGCTTCAATTTAGGGTTCTAGATTAAGGACAGAATCTAAGGGATTGGTCAAGTAATGCAACTATCGGGCAAGGGCAACGATTTTTTTAACTGCAGACACAAATTTTAGTTAACCTTACTACTAGGAAGATAAGAGGTTTCATTCAATACACAGAATGTCCCAAGTACAAGAAAAAAATTGAGAAAATAATCAAACATGGTAAGTTAATTAAGAATACAAAAGATTGGGGTTAGTTGCAGTTCCTCGAGCTATGAGATGTGAAGTACAGAAAAATTTCCATTAAAAAAATATTTCCTTGCATTACACTAAGTTTTAAGGTTTACGTCTAATTATTGCAAGTCGTACTGTAACCTATAGATTTTGTAAGGGCACTAGCGACATTTTTAACCCTGAAGCAAGGCAGTGGTCTTAAGCAACACGTTTAATACTTTACCTTCCCAATGTACTTGTGATTTTATATGTATGATTCTAAAATGTCACGAAAAGTTGAAAAGTTAAGTATAACAGAAGAGTCAATAAACCACAAAAACTCAAATACAAAGGAAGTTGGTAAAAAATACACAAATATTCAGGGAGATTGGTATGTACTTGGTCAAACTTTGGAGCAGTTTGTTTTATGTGGTGTCTAATTGAAAAAACTTAGGTGGTGGCTAACATGAGAAGCTTGAGGCAACCTATCCAGTAAATAAATCATAAGGCCCAACTGCAAAGGTTCGGAATCTTGTCATTAAAGAGTTAATAAGACCATTAACTTCCTTTTTGTTTTTATTTTTTATTTTTAACACAAAGGGTAAAACTGATTTACCTTAAAAACTACCACATATTTTATGCTACCACAAAGTAGGAAAAAAAAAAACTTCTGCCTATTCCTGTAAGCTCTTAAACTTTTGTTACCACATATTTTCCTATTAAATGAAAATCGAATAAGTAGAAAAGCATCAAATAGAACCAATATCGAACTTAGATATCTCAAGAAATCATTTTTGCAGTCATACTAGTTGACGAATACTTATCTAATTAAACTAAGAGTCACCTTCTTAACAGAAACTTTGCCATCTTGTTGTTTCCTTTCAAGATGCAATGTTGCAAAGGAGTTCTCCCTTGAAAGTCACACTTATTAATATCAGCACCTAACTGCATCAACAGCTCTAGCATAACCAAATTCCCACTGTGGCACGCCAAAAGCAATAAAGAACAGCCCTCCAGAGAGTTTTCTGGATCACTAGAAGATTTAATTCTCTCACATATTTCTGAATCTGAATGTTCGATTTTAGAATCATTGAAGCTGTGATGTGATTCGATTTCATCATGGTAAGAATTGCATGCAACCATGTCTTCATAGGTTGAGTTGACTATATTCACATCAGATGTTACAACAGTACGATATACCTTCCGCAGATCGTTCTCTCTAACAGCCTCCCAGATGATGGAAGCAGACAACTCTCTGGGTGTTGTGGCTTCATTATTTAAAAGCAGTTTTTGAACATACTGCGTTTCAATAAGTAGCGTGTTCAATTTCCAAATTACAAGTTAAAAGCTATGTAGGAGAAAGAAGGTATGAGAAGGGTATTTAAAGTAGAAAAGAAAAAAAAAGCCTTTCCAATATTGTTGGCTTTGCCAAATTTATCATCTTGGCGAACTCCATATCAATAAATAAATTTTAAGCTACAATAGATGATACACAAAATTCAGAAAGGTTTATTATCAATCGACTTGAATCAAAATAGCTTAGACATGAGTCCAGCTTCAAAGTTGTGTAGTTAGCAAAATTTGGGAAGCACTGGAAAATTTTTTTCCATTAGTTTTCTAGATTATTGTTTACTTAGAGAAATAGTTTTATGTAAAAGATAATAAGAGATGAACTTTTCCAAAAATATACCTTCGCTTGAATGTACATCTCCTTTTGATGAAATGCATCCTTGGGGCATGGTTTGGTAACTGATGGGCCTTCAGACTCGATTTTCCTATATTTAATGATTCATTCAACTCATAAATGATAAGCACTCCTTCATGAAATCAGAAATAGCAAGAGAACGAAAAATTATACCAATCAATAGAAGTGAAATCATATAATAAAGAAAATTGACCAATTGCTTGAGGTTTTATTCAGTATTTTGATTTTTCCCCAAATTTTTGTTGTATATTTATTAAATTGAAAAATCAGAAAAAGACGCTTTAAGAAACTGCACTACATGAAAAATAATCATGTAGATTACTAATATGAAGTTCCTCCAACTCAAATTGAATGCTCCTGAGTTTCTTTGAATGCCCACAAATAAGCCTCATTCTTTTTCTAATATGTAATCTTCTTACAGAAAAACATTTTCTCTTAAAGTAATGATGTGAAACTAACTTTCAACTTTTACTTGAAGACAGATAAGCAAAGATATATAAAACTTCAAGTTATTCAATTCTTATATAAAACTCTAAGCCATCTTGAGCAGAGATTAAAGAAACTTACAAGTCTCTATGTAGTGGAAGTAACTCCTCCCAAACAGAATTACAGTACGAATTACCCAGAGCTCGAAATAAATCCAAGACAGCGGGCTCCCAAACTTTCACATCATAGGTGACCGACCTTACCTATAAATGGCAGGAAAAAGAATATGTAAATGTCATTTTCTTGATCAAATGAATATCTTGAAAACAACTTTTTCAGTCATGATAAACTATCAAACCACATTAGAATACATTTTTCATGGAACAAGAGTCTTTAGTACTGAGACATCATTTCAGTGACTTTCTCAGGGATAACAATTTTCTAAAATTCAGATGCATATCATTCAGATATGATATTAATATATTATACCTCTATGCTATTCTTAAAGTAAAGGAAGAATGTCTAAGTGCAAAAATGACCAAAATCAAATATTTAAAGATAAATAATACTTTAAAAAAAAAAAAAAAAAAAAGAGGATTTGATGACTTCTAGTGAAATTATTTCTAAATTAAGGGAGGAAGCTTTGAAAGTTGGCTATTCAAGGATTTTTGTCAACAGTAAGAATTCTTCACTCGTGGTATTGTGAGTTGTGACCAATAGTCATGTGAAAAAGGTAATAGCATATCATAGATATGAAAAAATCGAGTTTATGGGATTTAGTTAGATATGAGGAGTTAGTCATTTAAGATTTCAATTATTTTATTAATGAACAATAAAAAAATAGTTAGAAAACATAATCCACTGGTTACAACTATTTTCAATTCTTCATTAATAAAATATCATTATGTTTTTTAACAAAAAAATATTAAAGAGAAGATTTTTATGAAGAAAATGAGCAAAACAAATAAAAAGTTTACAGAAAGAGGTACAATAATAGCATACAAAGTGTTATACGGGTAAAATTGAAACGAGAGAAAAGGGATAACAGATATTAATTCTGAACTCCTTATTTACTACAAACCAACAATTTATTTAAATTAAAGATATCATAGCAAGGGTAAAGCCATCCCTCTGAGAGTACAAAACAGAAACAAACTATAGAACACAGCTCCAAACCCTAGGGTGATGTTTGTTTTGGGTTTTGAAATTGAAAACCGGTTTCTAGTTCGGGATTCTGAAAACCGGTTTTAGAAAATCACCACTAAAACACCTATCAACCTACTATCACACTTTAATATATTTAAATCATAATTCACATCATCCAATCATTTCCATCACACTCAACAATAATATAATAATATACTCCCTCCGTCCATGAAAAGTGTGCTCAGAGTGTTTTAACATGTTATACGGAAACATATAGGTTAAGTCCATTTATGAATAACATAATTGATTGTGAGTAAAGTATAATGATAATTTGAGTAATTAAGTGATTGTTGGACAATGCAGATAAAAAAAAATTGTGTCCATAAACGTACTTAATCTACTTTTCCGCAAAACCTGTTTTAGCCCTTTGAGAGCACTTTTGGCGGACAGAGGGAGTAACTTTATTCACTCATACACATTGATTTGACATCAAGTCATATCTCACCCTACTAAAAACCCCAAAACAAGCACACTTTACTATTTATCAGTATTTAAAATTCCCTATATTTCAAAACCAGATTTTAAAAGTCAAATAAAACCCAAAACAAACATCACCTACTATATCAGACACAAAAAAGTATACCTTAGATATATGAACTCCAAGATTACGATGGACTCCAGAGCAATCTATGCACATCAATATGCCAAGATTAAGAGATGCCCAATCGGGGTCAGAAGCACTACATTCAGCACATTGGTCATTCCCCGGAACTTCTCTCAAAATCTTGAAAACAGAATCAGATCGGTTGACTCTCATCTCATCTGGAGTTCCAGTGTTATCAAGTGGTTGACTAGAAGATGTCCCAGAGGGATTATTGTAATTTTTCCCAAAATCTAACTGTAAAACATAAAATGCTCTTGCTTTAAGAATTGGAGCAGACAATCGGCTCAAAGAGTCGTGAAAAGTATAGACTTTACCTGCTGAAGATGAGAATTTAAGAGGGACGCAATAACTCCTGTGATTTTGTTCATCCAGTCAATCCTATCAGCCTCAGTTTCAGCCTATCCAAATCAGCAAACAAAAGATTGATATAATGTCATACTATACATTGTACTTCCAATATTCTAATAATGACAAGACTAGCAAATTTGAAAGGTAAAAAGTTACTGGACTAGGTCTAGTTTTCTAAATAGAAGAAGTCTACTTAACACGACTAGTAACAATTAATCCTACAATGTCAATTATATTTCTTAGATAAACAAGTCTCTTGCACACCAGTTGTATGGTGCAATTGTACACAAGGTAGTTAAAAGCTAAAAGCGCACTCAAAGCGCAAAGGTCTTCCAATGCTTTAAGCGCAAAGCGCAAAAAAAACGTGCGCTTCACTGAAGTGAGGCGAGCCATTTAATAATATTGATATACATGTATTCTTACATATGTGCATATATATTTATACATTATATATATTAGTATTCTCATATCTTTGAATCATAGAGCCTGACAAGAACTTTGACTGCCCTTTTTCTTAGAAGGAGGAAGTTTTCTCACTATAAAACTTAACCCTAATTTATTTATTGTTGTTTTTTTGGCCCAGCAACATTAGCTTTATAATTTATAGTAAGGGCTTTTATTAATTGTAAATGGGCTTTAAAAATAATTAAGTCCCAGGCCTATCACCAACCAGGCCCATTAAAAACCCTAGGTCTTCCAGGTTTTCTCCGCCTCTTTCCCGATCCCAAAAGAAACCCATTTCCATTCTAGCGACTCGTCTTCCCCACCACCCCAAAAAAGCTTGGTCGCCGGTCTCCCATGGAACAATCGAGCATCAGAGATAATGGGATAAGCCCAGAACAACCAAAATAACCATAGCATAGTCTAATTTCATCAAAGCGGATGAAGCAACCGCTTCACGCTTTGGAAAAAACCACAGAAAGCGAGAGCTTTATAGCGCTTCACTGATTTCGCTTTGCCTGGGAAGGGTCAAAGCGGTGGAGGGTTTCACCGCTTCGCTTCTTGCGCTTAAGCGCTCAGGCGAGCGCTTTTAACTACCTTGATTGTACACAATTAATACTTTTCAGTGAAAACAACTAATAATGTTCATTGAAAACAACTAATACTGTTTAAATACGCACTTGAGTTGCATGGTGCACCTGGTGCATACAAGACTGTCATGTTAGATTACCACCTCATCTAAAAATTGTTAAAGAGGAGTATCATTAAATATTTAATATCTTTAGCTCGTCCAGTCATAATAATTGTGTTGAAGGCTTGAAAATGAGCATTTTTAATAGATAGGTGAGATTTGAACACAGGACCTTGTGTTTGATGTTTCAGTGATGCCATTTTGAATACCAACTTAGTTAAAAGCTTCAGCTGTTAGAGAGGAGTAAAATTCAATATTTTCAACACTATTAAAAACACTTAACAAGAAACTACAGTCTAAGAAATTGCAAAAATTGATCACAATCTTAAAAGATGGCAGCATTAGAAAACTCTAGTTATTAGCATGAATATAATGAACAACTATAAGCAAACAAGTTCAAATGATAACCTGTAATGTATAAGTTTTTATTGGTGAAATTATTCGGAAGCACAGTCGAAGATCAGTATCCTCAGCGTCAATCTTAATTGTGGACGTACGCAAATCCACTGTGCTACAGCCTAAATTTTCTTCACCAAGTGATGATCCTCGACTGTGCCTTGACCGAAACCTAGAAAATACGTGATGATTGTGCTCCGACGGTTGAGAAGAATGAAATGCAGGAGAACCCTGGAAAAAAGATCAAATTAGATGATGGTTTATGTTTGTAAAAGGTGCGAACAAATATAATCAGATGGGAAAAAAAGATGTGAAACTGTAACAATTTCTAGTTAAATTTCACAGGAAAGCATTCAGTGGTCTGAGAATTTTGACTTAGTTTAATTAATACAGATAAAGTTCTATTCAGGAAGGATTCAATAACAAAGCTAAACTGCTACATGTAATCCGTATATATTGAGATGAAACTTTACAGGGAATAATAATACCAGAAAATCTTAAATCCAAGCAGAATGACAGTATCCTTCACGTTGGTGGAAAATGAATATTTATGACATTGAATAGTAAATAAACACACAAAAATAGTCCTCAAGCATTCAACATTAATGTATAAATTAAAACAGAAACTTCAAAGGCTTAATAAAAGGTAGAATGCAAAGCCACACATTTTTACCCACAAGAAAATGAAAGCACCGCTTTGAATAGATAACAATTTTTAAAGCGTACCCCTGGTTTTACACCTTTGTTTCTGTAATAATATAAAGTCCCCTGACTATCGAGGACAAAGAATCTCCTCTTCCAATCTGCTCTGAGGCTTGAAGATCTTTTTAAAAGATACCCCTGCTTGATAGTCTGGACCTGAGCAAATGAAATGCATGATGTTCCATAAAGTATTGAATGTTAAAATAAGCTGGAATTTTAATACCACATTTAAAATGCATAGAATAAACCTTTCAATGTTGAAAATTATTCGTACGCGCACTAATTCAGGAGTCATGACAATGAATAACACTCGTCCAATAACAAACTGCAGAAATAAAACTCACCTCACCTTTAGAAGTAGCAAGTGTAATTGTCTCCATGTTTTTGTAAGCACTCATGCCAAAGCCGTTCATGCCAACTGTATTTGAAGAAGGTGGTAATTTATCTGATGCCTGCAATTGGCTTAGCTCTGATTGTGTCCTAAACTCCTGGATCCTTTTCGCAAGTTTATCTTGTTCAATTTTTGACTGCTCCTTTGATTGTTGTGCATATGTTAAAACCTGAACTTGTAGAAGAAGAAAATTTAAAAATCGATCTTCGTCACAAAGAAATCAATCGAGTCTGCTGTCAGATTTCTTGCTACACTCATTTAAAATATATCATTTTTTTTTGTCTTTAAAAAAAAAAAATTGGGTGTGTGTGTGTGTGTGTGTGTGTTTGTGCATTGATAGGCAAAGGGTACTGCCAGCTTCCTCTTCTACATATTAAATCAATCACTCATATGGCCTCAAATTAAGATTTAGATGAGTTCAGGATAATAAGTGTACCTGGTGAATAAAAGGCTCCATTTGGCTCAATAGGTCATATCCCTAAAAATATGTATTGGAATATTGGTCAGTTAGAATACAACAACAGCATATCCATGAGCAATAATGGCAAATCAAATAAGTAAACTCAGAAAATACCAATTTGAAATATCGCAGGTGTGCATCCATAATTGCACTAAAAGATTCTAAGAACTCGAATTTCTTTTTGGCTTCAATATTTGTGAGAGCATTTACCTGAAATTTATAAAATCAAAGGATGCTAGTTAAAGTACAGGAATGAAGAGAAAATTACATAGTATTAGTGCAATGAGAGGATCGTTTTGGCATTATGTTACCAAGTTAAAGCGACTTCTCTCAAATGCTGACTTTGAGTTTTGTAGATCCTGTCACATAATTAGGTCCATAATTTAGAAAAATAAAAAGGATATGTTGTTACAGATGACCAAATAAAATATTCAACAATTTAAGAGCAATAGTAGTAAGATAGAAGTTAGGTAATTCAAACAAACAGAATATATGATTGAATATTCATCATCTCATTGGAGTGATGGGAGCAAAAAAGATAAAAGGTAGTATAAAATAATGCTGCCTCATATTGCATACTATAAACTAGGGGAGAAATGGTGCAAGTTGAGCAGGATATTGCACAAAGAATCTGAAAGTAACATAATATTGAATGTATAAAGCATAATATGTAATCATTAATCACATAAATGTGAGAAGGCTTTGTTAGATGACAACACTTATTAACACATATGAAAGAACATTCTTCCTGCATCCATGGTGAAACAGTTCATATAAATTCTAGCTGTTCATATCGAAAATATAAATGTTCAATAGTTAATCTATTTATAAATGCAAGTTAAATTGTTTTAAAATTTGGAATGTGAAAGAAATGCTCATAATTCATTCTCATTATGCCCATAATTAATGTTTCATATTCTAAAGTAGCACTGTTTGAAAAAGTATGATAATTAAAAATGAGGAGACACCCACATACTAAGATCACTACTTATGAAGGTTAAAGTGTCACAACAGCCGAAGCAGCTTTGGCTTTCCACATAGATTTTTTAAACGGAAAAAGGTCTCCATGAAGAGATAGAGTGTATTGAAAGATTCTGTATAAATTTTTTATCCAAAACCTTATGGAATATATGGGAAAATAAATTAGTATCACATGAAATTAGCATCACATGCATAGATATTGTTGTGAAATATTATAGGAAACTACTAACTCCACTAATACAAAATCAAAGCATTAAATAATGACAAATATAGGATACTCAATCTAAAAGGAATATCAAAATAACATATCACACTGTGTATCATGTCTTTTCAAAGAGATATTTGAAATTTACCTATAAGCAATTCAATGCAAATTAGTAATGTTCAACAGACATGAACTCCATGAGAAAGTAAATGTAGAAAAATAGCTGATGTGGGTGAAACTTCCAACAACAAAAAAACATGGGATAAGAACCTTCGAGATCCTTGAAGTGGTGATTATATTCCAAAAATATGTTTTTTCAACATTTCACTGTACAAACGGCTAATCCCTTTCCCCTAACTATTATTTCAAGATCTCATGCCCTATCATGTCCTAAACAACCAAGTATTATATATGTGTGTAAGGCTTCAAAGACATCATCTGAAGAATAAATACCATTCGGCCTCCTGAACGTAAACTTTATGCACAGCCAGAAAAGTAAAGATGACAGCAAAGAACACATAAACGATAAAACATTAGCAGCAGATAAGATGCAAAATCAAAAGGCTAAAATTCGAGGGTTTCAAGTTAATAACTTAAGATCAATGACGACGGTACATCAGCAGGAATATTCAGCAAAGATGAGAAAAATAGTCAAAATCATATAAGTTCAAGCAAGTATGAAGCAATTGAAGAGAACATACTTCTTCTAATTCAGCAACAACTTCATCCCGTGTTGTCTTCTTTAAGGAAGCAAACTTTTCACGTGCCTGACAATAAAACCCAAATGTTAAGGAAGGCTTGAGGTCCTGAGGAGTTGCTGAGTAGAAACTCAAATTACAAGTTTACGTGCAAAATAAGATTGGAACTAAGGACCTGAAAGGCAGAATTTTCACAATCTTGGAACAATAAATAATTTTAACAAGTTTCACTTTCCTCAACACAAATGAATTGGTCTTGATTTGATCATTCAAAATTGATTCTAATCATCTTAAATACTCTTAGTTTTCTAATAATAAACCAACTAATAGCTTGAGTTCACTATTGAAATACTAGGGAAGAGATTGGTAGGATAAAAAGGAGCAACGATTATCAACAAACATTAAAAATATCTGCAATAAGATATGCAATAACTTATTTACATCTATATAAAATAACCTACGACAAAAAATGCAGTAGAACAACACTTTATTGACAGAAAGCAAAAAATGGTCACAAAAGGATAGTCTTTAGATCTAGTTTCTAGGCCAAATACTGAAGTAGCTGCTAAATTTTAGTTCTACTGGGTGAGAACTGAAAGAAGCATCATACTACTACATTCCATGGCTGAACACATTCTTGGTGGATTCTCAGTTAATTTAGTGCCTGTTTGCAACTTCAATTTGATTGTATAGAAGCACTCTTTTTAAAGCTTTTAGACTCAGCTTTTATTTAAAAAAAATAAAGTGCTTTTGTCTTTTCCATAGAGTTTGCAAACAGGCCTTTTTTCTTTTCCTTATGGTTAAAGTTGGAAGGCAGTTGTAATATTTTGATGAATGTGCTCTTCAGATGTTCAAAATAACAAATTCCAGCGATACAATTTGTATGGACATTTAGTGAACAGTGACTAATCAAATAAAAATACATAACTTTTTTTTTCTAGAAATATCTTCAATACCTGGTCATACGATTGTATCGCCTTGTCAAAACGGCGACGGGACTCCTGCAGGAGGTAAATGATAAACATCATACAACAAGGATAACACTTCTTTTTTTTTTTTTCCGAATTTGAGGTAGACATATAAACCACAACCATTTCATTATAATCCAAGTATCTGAGCATGGTGATTCAGTGACTTTCAATGATTAATAAATGTGGCATACCTTTGCATCTTGCAGATCAACAGACAGGAACTGAGACAAACGGTCTACAAGAACATGCTCAACCTGCAGCACAATATATTTGTCATATCTCAGGTTAATATTAATAGATACCATCAAAATTTCAGATTGTAAGAGGAATAAGGAAACTGATGCTTCAAGTAGAAGATCTGCATACTTGCTACACAAAATTTTGATCCTAAAATTAGGTCTCAATAACAATATGCAGAGAACTTAGTATTATGTCCACAAATGCTTAACATTGATCTGAGTTGGTGAAATTTAATAAAGATTTTACAACTCAGTACTCTATAATCATACCTCTGTAAAGTCAAAAACTAAAAGAAACCAGATAACTTTGTATACCAAATAAGTAAAACATATACTCCCTCTGTCCTGATTTAGATTGCTCAAATGAAAAGGGCACGGGTTTTAATAAAAGAGTTGTTTATTAGTATTAAACGGTGTAAAGTTGCTTTTTATTGAGGATATAGAGGTCATTTCTACTTTATGGAAGAGAGGTGTCTTTTTGTAAGGGGTTATTTTGAGTGTATAATATAGTGGCAAGTAGTGTAAATAAGAGATGTTTGTAAGGGGTTATTTTGAGCGAGTAAAGTTACTTTTTGCTATTTTAGGAAATGGGAAAACAAAATAAGGATGTCCATTTATGGAAAACGAGCAATCTAAAACAAGAAGGAGGGAGTATTACTTAAGTCAATATCCAATGAGAAATTGAAATTTCAAACTCAAGGGATAAGACAGAATTACAGAACAAGGGATGATGACACTCTATTTCATGTCAAATAGACAAATATAGTAAAGTGGTTATTGTTAAAGGATGAGGTATCCAAGATTGTAATTTCAAATTAATAGTCTTTCATACTTGAAAGAAGCATACTCACTTGAGAACGAAGAAATTCCTTGTATGTAGCAAGCTCGTGCAATGCATTGACAAATTTTGATAATACCGGACCTGTCAAGAAGCAAAGAGAAGACTCTTCATAATAGTGGTCATCATACTTTTAAACTTTAACAACACAAAATCCAAGTACTGGCATCACCACTTTTACGAAATCTATGTATTGATTTCAAAATAATAATTAAAAATATAAACTAAGGGTGTTTGAAAAAGAATGTGAAAACTATTTAAAGATCCTTTGACCTTTGAAAAGTGTGACTAACAAGAGAGTACAAAGAGAAATAATAGACTAAAATATGATCAGTTTCAACTGTTCGCATCAATTTTTTCTGCAATGCCACTTATCTTACCTCCAATAGACACGCCAAGAAGATCATCAAGGCCTCCACAGAATGCTTCTAATGATGCAGCAAAGCTCATGTCAGAATTGCATGCTTCCCCAAGGACATCTCTGTATCATAGTACCCCAACTTAGCAATTGTGCTACGTACCAATTAATCGAATATCTAAATAATTGTTTTGCAATATTTTCTTCAAATTCATGCATGTTAACTTTCTGGCTATTCAAGTGATAACCTAAAACTTAACATGCTGCCAAGATCCCTCGGGTAACACGGATAAATTATGCAAAGGAGCAATAAAACAAAATCAAGGAAGTTTTCTTCTCGGTTTCATTATATATTTATTTTTTTATATTTTATCTATGAGTAGCATCATTTAGCCCAACTATATTATAGTCTATGATTGTCACAAGACAACAAAACCTTTTAGCTAAGGATCTGATAACTCGATTATCTGGCTCAACAAAATGGATAAAGGTCATAATTGTAAATAACCATCCTAAACTTACGAGGCTTGGCAAGCAATAAGCTGAACTACTTTAGCACAAATGGCTAGAGACCAACCATCCCAGATTGGTTCCACTAAGCTAGTATCACATCTCCAGTTGTGGGCCACAAACGAGTGATAGGTGAATTAGAAGGGGAAGGATTCAACGATTCTAGACATTTTCAACATGGACTTCAGCAACAAAACAATGTCTTGAGGCCTGTAATAAATTTATTGGTTTATTGCTCTAATCGTGAATAAAAAGTCTTTCGAAACAGAATATAAGTAAAACAAACAACTCTGGAAATTCTAAACTGGTATTTTCTGAACAAAATCCATTAGCGGAATGATTAGCAAAATGAACATGCCAAGAAGCACTACCTAAAGCAGGTTAATGAAACACAATCAATTATTTTAGCAAAATCAACACCTCTGGGACACTAGTGAAAGCAGGTAATTGTCGATGGACGCCAATAAAATAATTTATCAACAAATTTAACACAAACACAGTTTTATCCAATTTACTTACATTCCCTTCCCATAGTCCTTGAAAAAGAGAACACCAAAATGAGGGGGAACACAATTTTCAACAAGACAATAAACAGTGATGGAGATGTGGGATTAAAAACCCAAAAGTTAATACACAATCCCCAGAAATGATGTGGCAAGATTCAACACATAACTCTTGCAAGGCACACTTGATTGATAGGTAATGCTTATATATATAATACAACTTCAACATTAGTTCTTAACAATAAGTTGATTCTCCAGATTTTTTCAATTAGAAAAAGGTAGCAGCTAAATTATAATGAAAGTAAAACGGTGAGCACTTATGAGGAGCACTCTCAACAGTGTGGCACATGTGATAAAAACCATAAACTAAAGATTGCACACGATCCCATTTATGGCATGTGATTCCCCAAAACATAAACTTCAGGTACACGAAAAAGTACTCACGTGTACTTCTTACAGCCTTTATGCAGCTTCTGGCATCGATCTCGTAACTCATCCAATGTTTGCTCCAGAGATCGCACCTGTGCATCAATTTCCGAGCGAATTGAGAAGCAAATTTGTTAACAACAAAATTAGGAAAACACAATTATTGCGCATGAAAATACAAACTAATATTAAAAGAAAAGAATATGAAAGAGATGAATTTGCCTGTTTCTGGAACATAGGTGAATCGTCGAGCCTGATAAAAGTTGCCATTTCTTCTTTCAGATTGTCAGTGGAAGGAGATTTAGATCTAGCGGGGAAGGGGAAAAGGGCGGAGGTGTCTGGCATGAAATACGACGTCGTTTTACTCACTGGTTGATGACGTAGTGCTTGTTCCCGCTTGCCTGTCGCATTCACACACAAAAAAAAATTGATTTTTTCTTTTTACCACGGTTTAATCCTGTCCATCTATACCTTTTTGTGTGGTGATATTTTTCAACCGTACGTGTCAATTAATACAAAGTGTCTATGCTATTACATTTATAAATTGATATTATTATTTTTTAAAATTAATATTTATAATATTTAATGTTATAATCTCAATTAATAAGTGTAATATACTCCAACTCCGTTAAGAATATATCTTGCACATCTATTTTATTATGTCGAAACTTTGTGAAGCGAGTTGTTTATTAAGATTTCAAATCATAAAATAATTTTTAAAGAGGGTATTATAGATCTACCTCTCATCTATTGCATGCATTTTAAAAAATTATTTTATCATTTCAAATACTAATAAAAACTCGCCATAAAAAATCTTGATAAAGAACGCGTATATATTCTTTGAGAGGTAAGTATATTAGTTAATAAGTGTAGTTGTACTAATTTATAAATGTGGTGATATAAATTTCATACTATTATATATTATAGGGGTGTTTTGAAACTCATTTTACACCCAAGAAGTCCTTTTTTTTTTTTTAAAAAAAAAGCTGGGTCTCGCCTATTTTTTAAAAAAAAAAGTGCTTCTAACTATTCAAATGTTATTTCAAAACACACCCTATGAACAAGTTTCACGAGAGCCAGCTAGTCACTTAATATATTACTCCCTCTGTTCCGCAATTACTTGCACACTTGTTTTATTTGGATATCTCAACATTACTTACACAATCTAAAAAAAAAAAATCCTTCATAAATTTCACTCTCACAATATTCATTTTATTATTTTTGGCCCTACATATACACAATCTAATTCTTACTTTATTTTATGCATAAACATTTACAAAAGTATTCCTTAAATCCCTACTCATTTTTTTTCCTTTTAATGTGTGTTATTGCATGTATGCAAGTAATTATGGAACGGAGAGAGTATATTTTTTAAAGGGTATAATATGATGTTAAAATTTAATTTTTATATTTAGTTCAATATTTAAATCATGTGTTTTCTTAAATGCCTTCTATAAACCAATTGCATGAATGAATTTTTGAACTAGGGCAAAAAATCAAATCAAATTATTCGTTACTCAATTCAAAATCATTTCACTTGAGTTCGTTTGAGCCCACAGTTCGATATTGACAATTTAGTTTACAGATAGATACTAGACGTTTGCACTGGTTCTCCTATCAACATTGTTGACCTTTTGGGTTCAATTGGACTTTTTTGGGGTTGTAATGTTAGCTTTTGGGTTTGGCCCAAATTTTGTCTTAGGCTTTATTTGTTTTGATTGTGGGCATTTCTTGTTCTAGACCAATTTCTTAGGGCTGTTTAAGACTTGGTCATGATACTTGATTGTTCAATTTGTTGAATATTAGTTCATATGTTAAAAGGTATTAGTTTATATTGTGAACAATATTAATTGTACATTGAACAATATTAAATTAATATGCTAATGCGTTATTAGTTCATATATAGATGTTGAACATTATTAATTTGTATTCTAGATCGTATTAACTACTTATTGTGTTTTCAGTATTAGTTCGTCATTAATATTTATTGTGTTTTCAGTATTAGTTCGTCATTAAGTGATCAATATTAATTTGTATGGTAAAGCATATTAGTTTGTTGTTAAACAATTAGTTCATATGTTGAAAAATATTCGTTCATATATTTTATGGTATTAGTTCGTACCCTAAAGTGTATTAGTTCGTATGTTGTAAAGGTATTAGGTCATCATAGTACATTTTTTAAAAACTAGTAAATCATAATTTGTATTATTTGTATTAGAAATTGGCAAAAATTTGTATGCAATATTGCATTAATGTAATTTTCGTGCAATTAGACCACAATAGAATTCTTTTAGTTTTTAGTGGGTCAGGCCCAAGCCCTCTTCAGAATCCTACGCTTCGGGATTCTTCTTCCTCGCGACCAATCAACTAGGGTTCTTCTTCCTCGCAACCAACCAGATCTCACAACGGTGCGTCTTTAGATTTTTCCTTCTATTGTTCTTCTTTTTCTTTTTTTCTCTTCCTCATTTAGATTTTTCCATATTCTTTTCGTTTTCTTCAATTTTCTCATCTTTGCAGAGTTACAGGTCTTTCCGTTCTTTTTTCTCTCGATTTTCTAACATAGTTTTTCATATCCTTCTGCGCTCTTCTCACGTCTTCTTTAAATCTGTAAGTTTATGTTCATGTGGTAACACATTTTTCTTCATAGGGTAACATTTTTTTATTTATATAGTAACACATGTTTATTTAGTAATATATAACATTGTATACATGTCTTCGTAATACTATGTGAATACTCATGTATTACCATATGAACAACAATGTGTTACCTTGTGAACATTCATGTGTTACGTAAGATATGAAGTTTTTTCAGTATAACATGTAGGTCCCGAACGGGTTTTGTGAGGGTGGAAGTCTAGAGGGGAGGGGTGAATAGACTTCCAAAACTTTTCGTGTGGATCAGGTGTGAACTGCGGATTACCCGATCAGAGTGCTAGTGTATCAGTTTAGACTGATGTTCAATCTTACTGAGTGCCTGAGGGCAGATCAGTTTGATATCTGTCAGTTTAACTGAATGGTGCGGAAGCTTGTTTTTACCCGTGTGAAAAACCAGTTTTATCAATCAGATTCTTAAGTTAGTTTTTAACCAGTTGATCGAAGTGTCGATGATCGACGATCGATTGCTTGTGCGGTGAACTTTAACTTTAGACTATGTATGCAGTTTAAACTCAGTTGTGTGACTTATGTAAAGCGATAAGAAAGCAAGTAAATTCACACAAGACGTTTTATAGTGGTTCGGACAAAACCCGCCCTACGTCCACTCTTCCCTTAACACAGGGAACCTTAACCTACTTTTTAACTCAAGGGACTTATATCCTTTTAGGATGGCGAGATGTTTACCGAAGTTCTCACTCAAGCTTAACCTCACGGGACTTATATCCTTTTCCTTTTCGCGGATAGTCGAGATGTTTATCGAGTTCCCACTCTACAACGTAACCAGCGGGACTTATATCCTACAAAGAGGATAGACGAGATGTTTATCGAGTTCCCACTCTACAACGTAACCAGCGGGACTTATATCCTACAAAGAGGATAACCGAGATGTTTAATGAGTTCTCACTCTACGGACTTGACCTAACTTGCGTTTGGGTAAAGAATGATTGAGGGTTCCAACCGAAATCTATCCCGGTGCTTTAGATAGCCAAAATGCTAGTGGATAGGATTTCTTGCTAAGAACTATGGGATGAACACTCTAAGAATAATCTTTAGATGTAGTGTTAACTTTTGAGTGGAGATTTCTTTGTAGCTTTAGCTTAACTTTGCGATGTCTCGTGTGTTTGTTCTTGCGTTTTTCACTTGTTGAACCTCTTCTTCAAAATGAAGAATGATCCCATTTTATAGACCTCGAAATCAAGAAGTTGGGAGAACAATTTGAATTTAATTTGTTATTATAGTAGGTGTAGGATATGATTGAGACGTCTTTGCGATTTTTGGCGTGGCCGTCGGCATGATTAAGCGCCATTTTTTGTCTGCGGCATCGTATCCGTATTATCGGCTCTTTTTGTGCACGTGTCGCCGACTTTCTCCTTGGCTCCACATTGTCTTAAATTTGCCCGTTAGATGATTGATATTCCTTTTGGAGAGGATTCATCTTATGCAGTGTATCTTTTTGAATGTCATCGGTGTGGTGACTTGATCAAATGGCCCATCGATCTACCATGTTGAGTCTTTGGTTGCACATTGTCTTAGCTTCAATATGGAGACTCTGGCCGAAAGTAGGTCTTCGGTCTTTTGATCTTGGTGTCTCGAGCCTCGGTGTATTGATCGTCTTGAGTCTTGAGTTTTGATCTTTGAGTCTTCGTGTTCATCCGAGTCTTCGGTGTTATCTGAGTCTTCATTGTTATCCGAGTCTTGAGTTCATCCGAAGTCTTCGAGTTCTTCTCGAGTCTTCGATGTCTTCTTGTCTTCACCGATCTTCCGACTTTATCTTGATTTGCGCTTAGTCTTCGGATCATCCGAACTTCTCTCGGGTCATCCGATACTTGACCGACCTATACATCTTGAAGTTCTCCTCAATATGTGACCTATCTTTTACATTAGCTATCTATACATTTCAGTTGGTCATCTTATTATGAATCTAAGTCATCAGTCAGCTAACAGATCTGACTGGTCCTATTACAACCTGTTTTGGAACTTCCATCAAAACTAAATTACATATTTCCCAACAATTTCCCCCTTTTTGGTGGAACCAAAACACTTAACAAAACTTGATCGGAAAAAAAGCAGATACCATGAATGGAAATGTAGATAATGCAAATAAGTACATACCTCGGAAGACAATGAGATGAATGTCTTAGAATCGATGGGATGGAAAGTTTTATTCAGATAGGTGTGTGCATTGTAGAATAGTGTAAAAGCGTACCTATCATCATCGATTCCAAGTTGTCTTCTTCTTCGTGTACTTGAACATTTGCGATTCTTTGGGGATGCCAAACATCCCGTACATCCTTTGCATTAGCTTGTCCAACTCTTCTTTTTCTATGGATTCCTCCTTTTTCGGCTAGTCCATAGTAGATGTTCTTGAATTTAATCTGATCTAGCTTGTTGTCCGACGCAGATGGAAGGAGTAGTTCAAATGGTGGAGCTTACGGTATGAGTGACATGATCTTGCTCTTCTGTCATCACTGTCTGCGGTAGAAGTCGCGGATATTTTGTTTCTAACCGGTTTTTAAATTCATCATCATTTTCATCCGATCTTGATGAATTGGAATCTTCTCCATGTTGTAGGCGTCACATAACCATTCTCCTCGATCCGATCCCATTCGAAGCAAATCTTGTCGTCTACGAGAGGATGCCTTTGACCCAGTCTTTGAAGAGCATTTTTCTCCCAAGCAATCTCCTCCGATGCAGACTTCGGTCTTCCTCTTCCTTCGGATGTAGGCAATGTTCACCCTTTTTTTTTGTCTAACTATACGCTTCTTCTTAATTGCGGCCTCTCTTATTCTCTGTCTTGTTTGCTCTTGAACTTGTTCGGAGACATCCGGCTTTTTGGTGGAGAATGTCCGGCCTTGTCTCTCGATCTTCCGCATTCTTTTCATCATCTTGCCTTTTTTCTTCCTCCCCGAGTCTCCGCTTTCCGGGTTCATCTTGTTCTTTCTTGACTAATTTCTTAGCAAGTTCAAGGCTCTTGGCCCGATCATCAACTTCCATTATTTTCTACGAACGGATGAAGATAAGTCTTCAATTTTATCGACTCTCGTAGTAATCTCTAAAGAGTACTTTTACCTTTCGGCGATCTCTTTCTTGTGTTGCTCCACGGTTTCTTTTATTTCAAAGAACAAGATCGATAGATGGAGTGGGCGACAAGTTAGATCTGATGGTTTTGGTAGAGATGAAAATTTTACCAACTCGTCTCTCGAAGTTCTTTCTTCTTCCTTCTTTTTTTTTGAGTCTTTTTTTCAGATTCTATTCCTTCGGACTCTTTCCGGACTCTTTTCCTTCCCCTTTTTGGTTGCATCAAAGAGGTTGGACATCTTCTTGGTTCGAGTTGTTAATTGCCGTGAGATCTCCTCTAAGTTCCTCGACAACAAGAGGAGGAATCGGCCGGTGGCGAAGGTGCGGTGTGTGTGTAAAGCGTCGAGAGCGGTTTAAATTTCTGTCTTGCCTTTTTCGTAGAAGGTAGAAAAATGTTTACAACCCATATCCAAGTGATTGTTGGTTTTGTCCAGGATGCCCTGACACTTCCAAAAGTACTTGTGGTTCCGATTGAGCATCTCTGTCAAACCGAGAGTTTGTCGATTGGAGCTTGAGCTTCTCCGAAGAGGGTATACTAGTTGCATTACTTGAAAGAAGGATGGCATTGTGCATCCAGCCAGTGTGACTTCGCCCTTGTCAACTAGTTTTGCTTTGCTCATCTTCAAACCGCTTCATCGGATCTGCTTGTGAGCTGCGAATTTGTATTCAAATGCACTTGGATCCCATCCCGAATCTTCTTAGAATGATGATCTAGGGTATCGGAGCTCATTTTAGCGATCTGTTCGGATGTTGAAGCCTTGCCAAATTGGGTCTCATCTGCAAAGACCCATTCTTGGTTCATCGGCAATTCCCTCATGATCTCAGTAGGAGGTTGAACGGTTTCCTCCCTTGTTATCGCGAATTCAACCTTTCGTGAATCGAATCCATTGGATATCGCTGTTCGATGCTAATTCAACAAAGACTTTCAATCCCAACATTGTGTAGACATTTCAACTCTAAGTCTACAAAAAGTCTCGATCCCGAGTTGTCATTAGAATCGAAGTTCTTCAATGCTCTTGATTTGATATCCTCCGAACACTATCTCTTCTATCTGTTGCTTTGGATGCCAGGATGTTGATCCAATTCAGGGCATAGATCCAGTAGATACTCTTTGATCTGTTGCTTCATTATTCTTATGATGGGGCTCTCTGGAGCAGGTGAAGCAAGTATTGTTCTGGTGTTGAAAGGATTATGAGAGATGGACACATGATCGCTTCGACTCTCTCGTGTTCTTGGGACCGGATTGGGGATTGGGATGTTTGTTGTTCGTGTTCGTTTTCGCGTGTAGAGGGTGTTCGATTTCTGAATCGGGTTCATTGATTGGTGGTGTGGGAGATTTTGTTCGAGTGGTGAGGGTGAGGAGAGAAGGTTTTGTGGGGAGAGGGTGGGGGTGATGATTTCTGAGGAGAGGGTGATGGTGATTTGGAAGTGGGCGTTGGCGATCTTGCTCTCTGGAAGATCTTGGTTAGAGACAGAGAATCATATGGTGATTCTTCCTCAGATTGCACCATTTCGTCGCCGATGGATTTCTCTCCTTACTTTGTGAATCATCTGTTCTTCCCTGTACTTCTCACGATAGTTGGCTCGAGCGGATTTGCTATCTCTTCGTCTCGATCTTTCTTGCATCGATCCTCTATTCTGGCGCTTGTTTGGGCGTAACTTGGAGCGATTTTCGAGAGGAGATGAGACTCTCTTCGACGTTTCACCGAGCATTTGGTTTCTTGGCGATCCTTCCTCTTTATCCTCTTCTCTTGAATGGCCTTTTCCCGCACTTGATTTATGCGGTTGCCTTATCTTTTCCTTTCTTTTCTCCCTTGGTTTTGGGCATCCTCATAAAGTTCCGATCCTCATATGGCCTTTGTCTTTTTGGCGGGGACTCATTCCATTCATCCTGGGGCGGCTTATCCGGACTCATAGAAATTTTGTGTATGAATGAGAAGATAAGCACACTTCATTGCTCGGGGTCACTCGAACTTCCCGAGTCTTTTCTAAGTCTTGCTTTTGACCATACCCAACCAATCGATGTCCGAAGCCTTCTTGATTATTCCAGCCATTACACTTATCTTGTATGAAGTGACCGCATCAAGGTCAGAAGTTGAGCACATGATCACCTTCTCGAACGATATCTAGAAGAACGCGATACTTTCTTTTTCGGATAAAGAGGCTTTGACGTTCATCGTGTTCTCCTTGTTTGCTTTGTCTCAACAAATTTCGGCTTCAAGAAACTCCTTTTCTCCCCTGCGCTTGTGTAGGTCTCTCGGATTGATGATTCCTCGAGTTAGTCCGAATATCCTTTGTAGATCGTCATTCGTCACTTTCGGACTTCCATTCCGCCAACGGAAGAAATCGGTCAAGATCATTGTCTTCATCCCTTGCGCAGTTGTAAAGAAACTCCGTGGCTTCATGGGTGTGAACGATGTTACGATGAGTAGAAAGCAATATCGTTCCAAATCCCACACGCTTTTTTAGCACTCCGAAATTTCCAAATGATTCCTGGATCGGGAGGTGATGTTGAAGACGACGTCTTTTCATCAATGATGTCTTTCTTCATCGATGCAAAATTGTAGTACTTTTTCCCTTGTCCCGGTCTTGAAACAAGATGTGTCATTTCTGTAAGATATGCAGATTGATGTTTAGTTTGAGTAAGATATTTCAATAAATTCATCCAAACTAGCAAAAAATTCAGCATCAATGTTGCAAATAAGCGATTAGATCAAATAAATTATAGAAATATAACTTGTAAACCTAGGTACCATAGAGAATTCTAGATCATGCAAATGATTTAAAACAAGAAATTACTAGTAATTGATTCGAAGGATTTTGAAATCAGAAGTGTAGAATCAAATGATTTCGAAGGTAATTCTTAGAGAATTTTAAACAAATGTGATCTTTTCAGAATTTTGAGAAGACGAAGTAGTGGAAAGCGGTTTTCTGAGAAAAATTTGGATTTTGTAGAAAACGAGGGAAAACCTTTTTGCACAACTTTCCAAAGTACTCAAGTATCCGTGTTTTAAAAATCGATGGTCGAGATTAGTCGGCCAAAAAAGTATTTTGATCGCACGGTTGAGAAAAAATAGTCTTCTCGTTTTCCGGACTTCGAAAATCGTAATAAAAACATTTTGAAAACATTTTCAGGTCCGCATTAAAAGCTTTGCAGGGCATGCGTCATGAATAGTGTAAAATAAATTAATTAAAATAAATAACGCATATAAAGATATTCAGAAAGAGATAAATAAGAGAGCGTATATGACTGATTGATATTGTAATCAATCAGTTACCACGGTGATCTGATCTGGTACTTTGTTGACTTATCTGATGTTTGTCTCATGCATTTCCCAACAATATCTTCGCTTATCTGATCAGATTCTTTGCATGTAACACTTCGCCACTTATCTGATCTTCTTTTCTGAAAAACTTCATCCTTTAATTTTCTTCTATAATCTCGCATTAACTGAGGTCAACTCCCGCCAAAACTTTAACTTCGGGGAGTCCAAAAGTCGCCTTGATTCCCAAATCGGCGCGATTTGACATTCCGTAATAATGGCATAGATACGTTGTGATTTAATCACACCGTTAACTCATCCAACCATTAGCCGCGTGTTCCAAACGCGTTGTCGATGCAAATTTCTCTTAAGATCTTCTGAGACGATAAAATTTGCATTTATACCCCTAATTTCCTTCTATAAATAGCCTGGGGTGTTAGGCGAACAACACAATCATAAACCATTTCATCTTCTTTAGCATATCCTTCATGCTTTTCCGATGAGTTCCTTATTTCCGGTGAAACTTCCGGTGGGAACCTTTAGCCCTTTTCTAATGAAAACAGCTTCTCAGATCAACCCTGTGTGTTTTTTCACACTGCTTTCATCGTCATCTAAGATTTCACATACGATCAAAGCTAAGCTTCTTTACCACCATGGAGGCGGATCTGCTAAGGCAAATGAGAAGACACTTCTCCTAACCGTATACACCTTGTGCGCCTATCGAGATGACGGTATTAGCATCAACATACTTAGTCTGAAACAAAACATGAGTTTGATATACACAATAGTGTATCAAACTCAATATTTGCATGCGACACAAGTGTCTGTTTGGTCCTTGTGACCAAACCTTTGGCACTGTGCCTCATTTAACAGCTGAAAGTCCTGTTGATTTTACGTCTGAGGGCTTCGGGCTTGGACATCCTTCAGAGCCTCTCTAGCTCCTCCTTCCGAAGCTTTGAGATTGGCTCAGTATTCTTGAAGCCTCTCTGACGCCTCTTCTAGGTCTGAGGGAAAATGAGAGCGTCATACCTTGAACTCTCTTTCGCGTTCCCTGCCTCGGGTTGTCTTAGGGCTGATGGTTTATGTATCGACCTCCGGGTCTTCTTGTACTTGTAATACCACTTGAAGATAGATGTAACATTTGTAATCTTGTGATATCACTTGTAACTTGTAACCGACCTTGGTCTTTATCAATGAAAAACTCATATTCCATTGATGTGTTGTTTTTTCTTCGACTTATGTTATCTGTAGTTTTACTCTTGATTTACTTGTTGACCGCAGCTTTAATCGGGCTTATAAAGTAATCTTCCAATCTAATCGGTTCCCTTAACTCGATATATCTTGAACTCGATCCGCTTTTGTCCGAACTTCGGATCGGCTACCTTTTCGACTTTTCGATTTGCTCTATCCTCGAACTTCGATTGGCTCCTCTTCTGTTAAATCGATCGGTTGAGATTCCTAACTCAACCGATTCCACTTGACCTTGGTTAATCTTTTTAACCAACGAAATCCGAGATCAATCCTTCAACCATATCCGGTGTTTTTCTCCAAGATCCGAAGCCCTAGCTCGTTGCATAACTCTCTCGAATCGATCTCGGCTAGTGGCTTGGTTAAGATATCGACTTTTCGCTTGTCGGTTATGGATCTTTTCCATCCCGATATTCTTCTTTTCAACATGATCTCGATAAAATGGTGTCCGACATCCACATGCTTGCATCTTATATGTAGAAACGAGATTCCGAGTGATTGCAATAAAGACTATTATCATCCGCGAATATAGGCACGTTTTAGCTATGATGTTGTAATCCTCACCGCCGACTTAGCGGGCAGCGAGTTTAGGAACAACGACTTTCCTGCAGACCATATATTCTCGCTTCAACGTAGATGTCGCAATCGATGTCCGCTTTTCGAAAACCAAGAGATCGGTTTATTTCCCGCCGACATGAACCCGAGGTTGACTTCTGTCGATTCGCAACCTCCGTAGTCCGAATCAAAACACCCACTAAGCTCTAGATTGTCATCGATGGGTAAAATAAACCAAGGTTTACAAAATCCCTTCAGATACTTGAGAATCCGCTTAGCCGCTTTAGGTGGATTTGCATTGGATTTGCTTGAAATCGGCACATACACCCCTACCGCAAAAAGTAATGTCCGGTCTGGCTTTGGCGGTCGGTATAGTAGAGATTCAATTAGAGCTCTATACTCCTTCTGATTCGTTTTCTGACCATCTTCGTCTGGATCCATCTTGAATCCGGTCATCATTGGAATTCTGGCTTCCTTGCAGTGTTGAACTCCGAACTTTGCCAGTAGATTCCTTGTGTACTTCGCCTGGCAGATGAATATCCCTTCTGAACTCTGCTTGACTTGTAATCCCAGAAAGTAATTCATCTGACCCATCATGGACATCTCGAATTTCCCTTGCATCAACTTGCTGAACTTCTCACATAACCTTTTGTTGGGAGATCCGAAGATAATGTCGTCCACGTAGATCTGAACCATCAGAATATCTTCTCCATCTTCTATTCTGAATAAGGTTATGTCCACTGTTCCTTTAGTGAACCCGCTGTCTGTCAAGAACTGAGAGAGTGTATCATACCAAGCTCGAGGAGCTTGTTTCAGGCCGTAAAGAGCTTTCCTTAAACGGTACACTTGGTTGCCTTTTTCAAAGCCTGGAGGTTGTTCGACATAAACTTCCTCTGCTAGTACCCCATTTAAGAATGCACTCTTTACATCCATCTGATACACAGTGAACCCTCTGTGGGAAGCATATGCCAGAAACAACCGAATGGCTTCTAGGCGAGCGACTGGTGCAAAGGTCTCATCATAATCAATTCCTTCTGATTGTGAATACCCCTTAGCAACAAGTCTTGCCTTATTCCTGGTTATGACATTTTTCTCATCTCTCTTGTTCTTGAATACCCACTTTGTGCCAATTACGTCTTGATGAGTTGGTCTGTCCACCAATTCCCAAACTTGATTTCTCTCGAACTGTTCCAGCTCCTCCTGCATGGCTAGAATCCAGCTTGCGTCTTGTAGAGCTTCCTCTACTGTAGTTGGTTCCTTCATAGACAGATAACAACAGTATATGGCACTTTCACCAATCTGATGTCTAGTTTTGACTCTATCAGATGGGTCTCCGATAATCTGATCAGTTGGATGACTGGTAATCCAGGTCCTTCTGTTCTGATGTGCGTCTGTTTGGAGACCATCTTCCATATCTGATAGTTCATTACTAGTGATTGGGAGTGGTGCAGAATTATGATCCACTTGATAAGAACATGTCTCAGCTGATGTTGGACTCATCATGTGCTGAAGTCTGTTCATAGGAACTTCAGAAGTTCCCCCTGAACCAGATGGTTCAGTTGATACTGTCTCAGCTGTAACAGCTTCTTCACTGACAGTTGTGCGTACCTTTGGGTCTGATTGACCTGTTGAATCAGCAAGATCAAGTTCTGGGATGTACACTTTTACGTGTTCAGCTTCTTTCTCCTTGATGCTTAGCTGATCCATTTTCTGCGTGTCAGGTAACGGTTGATCTGGTACGGCTTGTTCTGAGGCAGCTTTCTCTTGTTCAGAGGATGTCTCATCAAAGACCACATGGGGTGTTTCTTCCACAACTAGAGTTCGTTTGTTGTAAACTCTGAAAGCCTTGCTGGATGAGGAATATCCTAAGAATATACCCTCATCTGACTTGGCCTCAAAAGTCTTCAACTGATTTTTCCCATTGTTGTGAATGAAACATTTGCACCCAAAAACATGGAAGTATGAAACACGAGGTTTTCTGTCTTTCCACAGTTCATAAGGTGTTTTGAAGTGAGTCTTAGTCAGAGAACATCTGTTCTAAGTATGACATCTTTGTGTTTATTATTCGCCTGAAACGGCTTGGTGTGACATGTTCAAATAACATAGTCCGGCGAGCTTCCTTGAGAGTTCTGTTTTCTCCGCTTCGCTACTCCATTTTGTTGTATGCGTTCTTGCGGTGATGTTTCATGTTGATACCAAACTCGGTGCAAAAAATCAATAATAAAGGAATTCAGAACTCGCACCTTTATCCGATCCGATCTTTACTATCTTGACACCCTTCTCATTTTGTAGCTTTTTGAGCGGTTCGGGTATCTTAGTCGTTGTCTCGTTCTTCTTGTATAAGAATACAACCCAAGTAAACTTGGAATAATCATCCACGATTAAAGAGTATATTTAGGCCCACCGAGATCGACCGGTGTAATCGGTCCGAATAGATCCATATGGAGCGATTGCAATACTCTCTTGGATCTTTGGTCCCGTATTCTCTTGAATGAGGCTTTAACTTGTTTTCCCTTCCGACATGCGGCACATGTCCGATCTTTGAGAATATCTCATTCGAAAGTCCCTCAACTAAAAACATCCTAGCGATCTTGTTAAGAGTCTTGAAGTTCAGATGACTCAATCTTTTATGCCGTGAGCCAACTCGCAACTTTTAGAACTCTTAACAATTAAGCATGTATTCTTGGGGCAACTGCTCCAATCTGCTATGTAGATCGTGGCTTTCCTTGAACCGCTTAGCAAGATTTGTTAAGTGGCTCGATTCCTTATCGCACACTTGTCGCCGAGAACTCAACGCCGAATCCGTTGTCGCAGAAATTGTGATAATCGATAGTAGATTGTGCTTCAATCCTTCGACATACGAGACTCCAGTTACTTGTACATCATCATTCTCTAAGGTTCTGAATCCCTTGGTAAAACCAAAGTTGTCATCACCGAAGAGTACATATGGGCCTTCTTGTTCTTTGTAAGATCTAAGGAGATGTTTGCTTCCTGTCATGTGCCTTGAGCATCCACTATCGATGTACCGATATAGTTGCTTGTGCACCTCATTTGTTGGTCAGATCCCCACGCGAACCTCGCAATCAAATCAGGCTTTAGGTACCCCTTTGGAATTGGGTCCCGAGGGTTAGTGGTGGATTTAGGGATCCACACAAAACAGAGCACTTCTATGAAAAAATTGAAAGATTAGAAGGTTTGATTTGTCTCCCATACATATCAACATAATCATACGCCTCTTTATATGCTTTCTCGATTAGTATGATTATTAGTGTGAGCCTTGGATGACTTAGAAGACTTGGGATTTTTTTTATATTTTTGTCTTCTTTTAATCCAAAGTGGCTCAAAAAGAGAATAGATCTCTCGATTATAGGGGTAGTACGATCGCTACCATCAAAAGATTCATATCTTTTTTTAGCATAGGTGGTCTTTGCGGTTTACCTATAGCTTGCTTATTAGGCAAATGACCTTGATTGAGTCTCGAGATTAGATTTCCTTCTCATGGGTTGTCTCTTCGATACCTAATCTGTTGATCGAAGTTGAGGTCTCTTCAGAAGAACTGGGTTTTTCTGTTGATTCCTCGGCTGATGCTTTATCAGTTGGGGTCCATTTCTGTTCCCTTTCTGATTAGGCACCTGCCTTACTTGCTCAACAGGCCTTTTTTCCCTTATTAGATACAATTTTAGCTTTTAGTGTATCTTTGTCAGAGACTCGTTTGATTACACCCTTCTGAAGTGAATCAAACGGAGCTTTTGAGGATGTAGAAGGGTTCTCATACCCAATCCCCTTCTTGTTAGTCGGCATTCGAAAATAGGTGTTCATTTCTTGAACGGTTTTAGATGATTTTTTGAAAACCTCTATTTTCTTCCGCAGACTATCCTCAGTAGATTTAAGACTCTCATGTAGTCGGAATAGCTCATCAAATTTAGCTTGAAGGATTTTGAAATCATCAGCTTGCTGTTTGTTGATTGCTAGCTGATCTTTGATCTGTTTTTCCTGATCAGAAGATTTAACCTTCAGAGCGTTAAGTTCCTCGATTTACATTCCGAAAGGTTTATTGATTTCGATTCGGTAGCTTTTTTTGAGAGCGTTCTCTTTAAACGAGTGATTATTTCGATCCTTAGCTTGTCATTTTCAACTTCCACTATTGTATAAGTGTCTACTACTACTTGAGAGATCATCAAGCAATTGCTCGAGTAGAGTTGCAAGTCAATCTCTCCGGCCGGGTGTGTGCTAATAATAGCGGTGTGGAATTTGAAAAAGCGAGAGGGTTTGGAGGTTACCTCAGATTGGTCCTCCTTGGCCATTAAAGGCGGACTTCATCGTCATCCAAGAGAATATCGATCTTCATGCTCGTGGAAGTCAACAAAGATTGCTATCGGACATAAGTCTTCTGACGATGAGTACCGAGTCCCCGGAAGGCAAATAGGAATCATCAATTCCGGATGTATCATTATCGGGGCTTTCTATCTCTGGCGTTGCTCTCTTTTGTTCCGTTTCTCTTCTCTTTCTCTCTGGGAGTCGAGTCAGGCGCTCGGTGATGTAGTGATCTGGTTTCTCGCCGATTGAAGCATGATCCTCGATCTACGGAACTTCCTCTGCTAGGTGAGTCACTCCGTCTATAGGATCTGTCAGGTGACTTCCCTTTCGATAATGTCAGAACTTCTTCTGTCAGATCTGTTATCTCTTCTCTCATCTGTCAGATCATCTTTTTTTTTTCTTCTCTGTGATCTCTTCGATCATCGAGATCGGTTCTTTCTCGTGATCTGTCGGGTTGGCCTCCTATTTCTTTGATAGTCATTTGTAGAATCTCCGATACTTACCAAGTCGAGTATTGTTCTTTCAAGTTTCTTGGTAAGCAGAGCGATCTGTTCTGCTTGACTTATGATGTTTCCAACAGGTTCAGTGGCCTTCGATCTGCTGCTGGTTGCTTTAAACGCAACTGATTTAGACATTGAGGCTTCAGCAGGCGTCTCTTCTTCATCTGTTTGTCCTCTTTCGATTAAATCGAACTCGTGAGCTTTAAGGCTTAGGAACAAGCTACTTGGCTTCATTTTTGAAATATCTTGGCAATCCTTGATTACTGTGACTTTCATGTCCCATTTCTTGGTGAGAGATCTTAAGATCTTGTAGTTGATATCTTTGTCTGACATCTCTCTACCAAGTTCTCGTAGCTTATTGACTGACATGGTGATCCTCCCATCGAGCTCGTTGATGGTCTCGTTGGGCAACATCTTTAACTTTTCAAACTTCACCAGTTCAGCTTTTAGGCGGCTGTCTTTGATCTGATCATTTCCTTCGCAGATCTCAGCAAGAGTATCCTACATTGATTTTGCGGTTTTGAGATACTTTATCTTCTCTTTGGTGACTTTATCCATTGTCTTCATGATTATATGCCTAGCGATTGTGTCTAGAGTGAACAACTTTCTTTCCTCTGCATCCATCAAAGCTGGGCTTTTTCGCACAAGACTTCCCGTGGCAAAGTCTGGATCTCCTCCGACTGCTGGGTTGTCGTGGTATATGATGATGGGTCCTCGTTCGATGACTTCCATCATTCTGCCGCTTATCGATCCTAGATGGTTGCACATATATATAGCCCAATCTGCATACTCATCAATTGAAAATTTAGGCAAATCATGATACATACCAGAGGTATTATCCATGCTGAGTGATTTTGAAAACGAATGAGTTTTTAAAAACGGTTTTTCAAGATCTGTTCAAATGACCACAAAGATTCTTCCTCAAGAATCGATGATACTCAAAGCCAGTGGTCTGTAGAACCACTGCTCTGATACCACTTGTAGGTCCCGAATGGGTTTTGTGAGGGTGGAAGTCTAGAGGGGATGGGTGAATAGACTTCCAAAACTTTTCGTTCGGATCAGGTGTGAACTGCAGATTACCCGATCAGAGTGTTAGTGTATCAGTTTAGACTGATGTTCAATCTTACTGAGTGCCTGAGGGCAGATCAGTTTGATATCTGTCAGTTTAACTGAATGGTGCGGAAGCTTGTTTTTACCCGTGTGAAAAACCAGTTTTATCAATCAGATTCTTAAGTTAGTTTTTAACCAGTTGACTGAAGTGTCAGACTGATCAGATCAGTTACTTGGTGCAGACTGAACTTTAACTTTAGACTATGTATGCAGTTTAAACTCAGTTGTGTGACTTGTGTAAAGCAATAAGAAAGCAAGTAAATGCACACAAGACGTTTTATAGTGGTTCGGACAAAACCCGTCCTACGTCCACTCTTCCCTTAACACAGGGGAACCTTAACCTACTTTAACCTGCGGGACTTATATCCTTTTCAGGATGGCCGAGATGTTTACCGAGTTCCCACTCAAGCTTAACCTACGGGACTTATATCCTTTTCAGGATAGTCGAGATGTTTATCGAGTTCCCACTCTACAACGTAACCAGCGGGACTTATATCATTTTCAGGATAGCCGAGATGTTTATCGAGTTCCCACTCTACAACGTAACCAGCGGGACTTATATCCAACAAAGAGAATAACCGAGATGTTTAATGAGTTCTCACTCTACAGACTTGACCTAACTTGCGTTTGGGTAAAGAATGATTGAGGGTTCCAACTGGAAATCTATCCTGGTGCTTTAGATAGCCAAAATGCTAGTGGATAGGATTTCTTGCTAAGAACTATGGGATGAACACTCTAAGAATAATCTTTAGATGTAGTGTTCTTTTGAGTGGAGATTTGTTTGTAGCTTTTAGCTTCTTTTTATGATGTCTCTGTGTTTGTTTTGCGTTTTTTTCACTTGTTGAACCTCTTCTTCAAAATGAAGAATGATCCCATTTTATAGACCTCGAAATCAAGAAGCCGTTGGAGAGCAATTTGAATTTCGGGCTATATTAGGTAGGCTGTAGGATATGATTGAGACGTGCTGCGATTTTCGGCGTGGTCGTCGGCATGATTAGTGCCGTTTTTATTTGCAGTGTCGTATCCCGTATTATCAGCTCTTTTTGTGCACGTGTCACTTTCTCCTTGAGCCCATGGGCGGCACTTGAAAATTTGCCCGTTAGGCGATTGATATTCCTTTTGGAGAGGATTCGTCTTATGCAGTCTGTATCTTTTTGAATGTCACCAGTGTGAGTGACTTGATCAAATAACCGATCGATCTACCATGTTGAGTCTTTGGTTGCACATTGTCTTAGCTTCAATATCACGGACTCTGCTGAAAAGTAGGTCTTGGTCTTTTGATCTTCGGTGTCTCTCGAGCCTCGGTGTATTGATCGTCTTGAGTCTTGAGTTTGATCACGAGTCTTGAGTTTATCTGAGTCTTCAGGTTCATCTGAGTCTTCAGTGTTATCTGAGTCTTTAGTGTTATCTGAGTCTTCAGGTTCATCTGAGTCTTCAGGTTCTTCTGAGTCTTCAGTGTCTTCTTGTCTTCACCTGATCTTCTGACTTCTTATCTTCTTTGATTTAAGCTTAGTCTTGGATCATCTGACCTTCTCTGGGTCATCTGATACTTCGACCTGACCTATACATACTGATCTCCTCAATATGTGACCTATCTTTTACATCAGCTATCTATACATTTCAGCTGGTCATCTTATTCTGAATCTAAGTCATCAGTCAACTAACATGTCTGACTGATCCTATTACAACCTGTTTTGGAACTTCCATCAAAACTAAATTACATATTTCCCAACATAACAATGTAGTAACATTTGCTTATCCATTCGATAACACATGGAGAATGATAATGCATTTTTTTTTAAAATGATAATGTAATTTTTATTTCACGTAGATACATTTCATTTTTATAAGTATCACACTTTTTTCATGTAGTAACACACAAAAACTTGACAAAAATAAACAACATTTAGAATTATGTGTTAAATAAGAATTAAACATATGACCAAATATATTAACAATAGACCTGAACCATTATGCTACAACACAAATTTAATAAAGATATCATTTTATAAATATATATCACGTCGTCAGATCGAATTTAAGGAGCGACCCACCCAACCCGCGCCATGACACACGAGATTTGACAAGTTTGCCTAAAATATGTTGTATTGAACATATAATTTTCATGCAATATATCACAAAAGAGTCAATATTAGAATTAGCCTTTTGAAAATAATAAATCAATAATTTACGATTTAACTAATACCTCTTTTAGAAATAATAAATCGCAATGTATCAACTTAAAAAAATTTAATGGATCAAAATAAATTTGTAAATTAATTATTTTATGTAATTAAAAATTGTGTAGTATTTTTTTTTGGGAAAAAATTGTAGTCATTGAAATCAGAAGAGACTTCTAAAAGTCAATCTCATACAGAGTTTTGTTTTGACTTGAAATGGAGACCCTGTTAATGCACAATAAGTTTTGGTACCGAATTATCAAAAAGAAAAAAAAAAAAAAAGACTTCTAATTGAATAAATTACTAATCGAAAAAGAGACTTCTAACAATAATAATGAAAAGTCAAGTGTGGATAACTCAAGTGGTTGGTTAGAACTCCACTACCTAAGACTCCGAGGTCTTGGGTTTGAGACACAGAGAGGAAAAATGTATTCTCTCTCGTGGTGGTCCCCTTTTTGTGGTGATTTCGATTGTGATGCGATTGTGGTTCCAATCTATAGCGAGACGAAAATATATGTCATCTACCCGGTGGTCGGTGGTAGAATGAACTATAGTAATTAATTATCTTTCCCAAAAAAAAAAAAGAAGATGTGAAAAGAAAAATATAAGCAAAAAAAAAGGCAGAATTAGAAGGAGAAATGTAAAAAAGACAGAAAAAAAAAAAACAGTCAGAGACGGATCCAGGATTCCCAAGGGGGACAAAAAAAATTATTGGATAAGGGTGGCGAAATTTTAGAATCCCAACAGGACAAAATGACAAAATTTAACGATTTTAAAGTATAAATATAAAAAAATTTACCAATATATTATAAAAAAATCTAATGGCGTCCTCCCCAGATCCATGCCTGAAAACAGTGATAGGAAAAATAAAAAGGAAAGAAGTGCAGCATGGTTTAAATAGAGAAAACTCTCATAGTTATTCAATTAAAAAAAAAAATCTTTTCTATCAAAATATTTAATTTTATTATTTTTTTAGCAAAAAAGATATTATTTTTCCTAATATACTCTCATCCCTCCTTTCTTTAAAAAAAAAAAAAAAAACATGTGACCAGGTTACTTAAATGTTGACGTCAAACCATCAAGAGGACCATATGGGCCATATTCCAAACAGAAATGGATTTAGTTTTACAATAAATTTTATTTAAACTAGTCACAAAATCTATGTATCTTTGATTTATGTACTCTCTTATTTCCTTCATCCACCAAAATTATGTTCATTTCGTTTTGACATGTTGTACGGAAATATAAATTAAGTTTATTTATGAATAACATAATTGATTGTGAGTAAAATATAATGATAACTTGAATAATTAAGTGATTGTTGGACGATGAAAATAAAAAAAATTGTGTCCATAAACGTACTTAATTTACTTTTCCGTACAACATGTCAAAACGAAATATGTGTTGTAACCATAATAATCGGCCAACAGCCACATGACAAATGACGATGACGTAGCGGTTAGAACCGAGTTCTACTGAAGAGTACGAGATGCCGATGAAGTCCCTCACAGGGCGACCTGGCGACGAGTAAAGAAGATCAAGCTCGCTTTAACGAGGGACCTCCCTCGAGGAGGGTCCGCAGACGAGGTCGGAAAGAAGAGAATAGGGACCAGTTGACTGAGCGACCTCCCCCGAGGTGGCCCCACGAACAAGGTTGACATTCATATATCGAAGATAAGCAAGATTCTCAGTGTTCGTTATGGAAAGAGAGATCTTACACATCTATTGAAGATCCGGACGAAGATTTAGTTTATCTTGTATTTCCCTGTTTAGAAGGCCCATTAAGTGACCCATTAGGGTTTTCATCTTTGTACCTTGTAATTGTTATAAATAGGGGATAAACCCCAAGAGAAAAAACACGAAATACACATGAAAAAGACAATAGAATAGTCTTGGCTTGGTATGCCCCTAGACGTAGTCATTCCTGACGAACTTGGTCAACAAAATTCTCATCTTGTTTACGTTTATGCATTCATTCGTTAAATTCATAATTATTTGTTTGATCGTTACAATTTTCGATCACAACAATTGGCGCCGTAAGTGGGAACCTATAACAGATTTGACTGCATATTTGTTGGGACCAAAAAAAAAAAAATCCGGATGAAACAGTCACTGTTCATCCAAAATCCATGCCCAGTCCCAAATTTCACAGAAAAAACAAGTTCATACAAACTGTTCATAGAAAAAACCAAAAAATGATTCACGAATCTCACGAAGTGAGAAGCTGTTCATTCATCACCCTGAGTCAAAGCCCCTGCTTCGGCCCCACCCATTGTCGCGCGTCGCCTCACCGAACTCTGTCTCCCTCGCGATGCCAAAACCACTGCCGCCTCGCGAATCACTCTGCGATGGCCAAGGTCAAAGGCCCATTGCCTTGTCGCTCTCACCGCACCACCGCGATTCGCCGTTGATATCGCCCAACATCGCCTGAAATCACGCCACCGTAGCCGCTCCACGGCCGCCTGAGATCACGGCACTCGCATCACCATCGGCGCCTGCGCCCGAAGCCACACGACTCTGCCTCAAATCGCCGCAGAGTCGTCCCCTCCGTTCCGCCGCCGCATCACCAATCGCCAGAGCTCTCTCCATCGCGCAAATTTCCACCGCCTCATATCGGCGGAAGCCGCCACCAACTCAGTTCTCCGCCGCTACCTCGCGACACCACTGCCACCGCGTCCTCAGAAGTCAGAAACATTCGAGCACCTCATCCGCTACGATCTAACTAGGATAACGGCGCGATTTCCTCACTGAACACGGTCTTGCGGTGTAGGATGGGGAAGAGATTTGAACGGAGAAATATGTGGCGCATGAAATTGGGGTCTTCAGTTTACGGCGTCAGAATTGGGGGGATTTGCAGCGTGAAATTAGGGCCTGATTTGTGGGTCTGGCATTTGTGGGCCTTGTTGAGTTTGCGTATTCACTCTACTCCTAATGAAGTAATGAACTCGGGCCACTCTCTTTTACTCATAATTGGGCCGGATTATTCAAATAAGCTATTGGGCCAAACTATTATTTACTAATAATTTTCTTGGCCCAGTACGCATAATTTTTTTTTTTTACATATGTGTTTATATATGTATATTTATACATGTTATTCCTAGGTTTCGTGCTACTTGAATAACTTGGTATTTAACGGGGTTATTTATTTTGTGCGAGGAAAAAATTCTCGTCACTCTCGCAAAGGAAAATTGCACGGGCGAAGCCTCGGGGCAACTCAAAGAATCTATGGGCAGTCCTTTAGCCCACTCACATCAGGTTTTATTTTATTTAATTCCTTTTAATATATATCACAGTATTCATACTTTCATATATATTAAAAGACAGGGGCATATATGCTCATATCTCGAGCTATTCGAGTTATTTTCAGAACATTAGTTGAAGTTAGAAACTCAAACTAGCATGTCTAAATTTGGAGGGTTATTTAAAACGAACTCCAAATCCTTACTAATAACATAAACCCTAGGAAGGAACTATCACAAAATTCATCTACAAGCACTCGAAAGTCTCACACAGATGAAACAGACTTATAATCCAACTTCAAACTTACATCGCTCAAGCGATTAAGGAAAATACTCAAATTCATAAAGTCGCGGTCTCAAACCAGAAGACCCGACAATGTCAAAATCACGAAGTCGCGGTCTTAAACAAACAAGACCCGACGACCTCAAATTAACAAGGCCACACTTCCAAAAAATGACCCTGTCGACCCGACAGGCGCAATGGTCAAACTAGAAGGCAATCAAGTTGCAATTTAAGTAAGACGACAAATAAACCATTCAAATCACAAGTCAAAGAGAGTTGTAACCTCAATAAAACGACCTCAAAAGACGACCTTTTTGTATCAAACAAATATCTCAATCCAAGCTGACACCGAGTTAAAACACTTGTTTAAAGTCACATTTCGGAATATCCTCCAGCTCACATCGTAGCCATGAATTTCGAATCCCAAGGTCGATGAGGTCACGGCCTAAACGGCTCGATTCTTGCCACGACGTCATAAGACGACAAAGAACAAGTTCATTTAAATCGCAATGTCAATAAGACGATAATGTTGGGATTACACATGCCAGGATCTATAGGGATGACCTCATAAACACAAATTTAAATTAACAATTATTACTAGCATGAATTTACCTAAGTGAATTCAAATAATAATTCATCCAACAACACCATGCAAATAATATTTCACGTAAAAGATCCTAGCATGCGGAAATTCTAGGAGTTTACGTAAACGTACCCGTTGGAGAGACGATCTGAGACAGACAGGATCAAGTATCTGGATACCCACCAAAAGTCCTTCTCAAGTATTCTCAAGTCCTCGTCCAATAACCCCGGTGGAAGGTCCTCCAATGAACGATTTATAAAACAAGGAAAATAAAATTATTGTTGCACCACCTTTGTGGATTTCTAATATTTCTAACACATGGAACACTAGTTGGGAATGAAAAATTTATCCCCTATTTATAAGAGGAGGGGGGGTTCGAAATTTTGTGCACAATAAGGGTTATGAAAGATCTTTTCTTGATCTCCAAGAAATCTTGAATATATTCAATATATTCTTCTTTCCATGTGTATTTTTTCACAAAAATCTCACACCCTTTATTTGCCTAATTTTTCGAAAATTTTAATAAAAGAATTTCAAGATTGGATCTTTCTTGAATTTATGAGATATTCTTGTATTCCAAGAACACATATCTTCCATAAAATCTTTCCAAGAAAATCAAGAAAATCTTTCTTTCCTTTCTTATACAAGATTTTCGAAAATTTCTTATTAAAGAAGTCAAGTGGGAGTTTTCTTGAATTTATGGGATAATCTTGTATTCAAAGAATACATCATCGCCTTTCCATAAAATCTTTTCAAGAAAATCATTCTCCCTCTTTTCTTTAATATTTTCGAAAATAATAGGAAATATTGCAACAATAAATTTATTTTATTTTAAACATCTTTTATTTATTGGACTATAATTTGGGCTACTTGAGGGGCCTTTAGGAGAATTAAGATGGACCTTCCAATGGACTTCTGAATTCCAATATTGAGCCACAATATAATTCAGCTCATTAATATTAATTAATACCACTATATAATTAATATTGCACTATCCAATCTTAACCCATATTACGGTAATATGGCTCCCGGTTATTATTTCCCGTGTTTAAGATTATTTAGTCCATTAATTAATTAAGCCACTGAAAAACTTTATATTAATTAATATCTTTATTCTTGGAGTAAGGACAACCCAACTTTATTATCCATACCGGAAAATTAATTCCACTTGCAAGATTTGGTATGATAAAGGTTTCGGGCCCACCAAGGGGACCAATCAAGCAAGACTTTTGCAAGCACACGATTCTCTGTATTAATTTAGCAACTGTCGTGCAATTAATATTATTGCCCAAGATATAGGGTATCGAAGTCGCAATGATTCTCTTCCCATTTATAAGTCAAAGCAATAACTATTAATCACACACAATCCTTATTAAGTGACAGAGATTAAGAAATCAACAACCACTGAGGTCTAACTCTTCATCTCTTAAGTCAGTGCGAATGAGTTTATCCTCTCTGTAGGTCCGCTTCAGCGCATCGAATGAACTAGTGTAATCTCTTGGTCAAGACACGCCAATCTGAGTCTTACACATCAACTTCTACCAATAGATTGTTCGGATCTATCTAAGTTGTGAAACACGAACTCGTATACAAGGAACTGTTAACGTGATCTTCTGTGATCTAGTATCACCACGTTAACTACAATGCAACGCTTGCTACGAATGGTTTGCAATAAATATATATAACATTCAATCATATTAAAAACAACAGTGACGAACAATTTATTTCAGTAAATAAGTGTTTAATACGTAGGTTATACAAAGTAAAAGCATACTTTCACGTATAACCCCAACAATCTCCCACTTATACTCAAAGTCTGCTTTTAAGTATACCACAACATGTCTGATGTATTATCTGGTGACATCTAATGTCACCTACATCAACCTAATAACATTTCTCCCACTTATACTCAAAGCAGATTGACAACGCTCTTGACACCCATTCCTTCCACATGTCTCTCGAATGTTAACTGAGGCAGACCCTTTGTGAATGGATCAGCTAGGTTGTCTTCCGATGCGATCTTTGCCACCTCTATATCTCCTCTCTTAATGATTTCTCGTATAAGATGGTATTTCCTTTCAATGTGTTTGCTGGCCTTGTGGGCTCTCGGTTCCCTTGAATTTGCAACTGCTCCGACATTATCACAAAAGACCGTGATTGTGCTGGGCAAATTCGAAACAACGTCCAAGTCCACTAGGAAGTTCTTGAGCCACACCGCTTCTTTTGTTGCCTCACAAGCAGCTACATATTCGGCTTCCATGGTAGAATCTGCGATGCATTTCAGCTTAACGCTTCTCCATGTTACAGCTCCTCCCCCAGACAAAACACACTACCCGAGGTAGATTTTCTGGAATCTAGGTCTGATTGGAAATCCGAGTCCGTGTATCCCACTGGAAATAAACTGTCTGACTGATAAACCAACATTCTATCTCGAGTTCTTTTCAGATACTTCAGAATGTTCTTAACAGCAGTCCAATGTTGATTTCCGGGATTGCTCTGATATCTTGCTACCATGCTTACGGCGTAGCAGATATCCGGTCTCGTACACAACATTGCATACATGAGACTTCCCACTGCCGATGCATAAGGAACCCCTCTCATGTCATCTATCTCCCTTTGTGTCTTAGGGCACATGTCTTTCGATAGATGGATTTCTTGCCTGAAAGGTACAAAACCCTTCTTGGAATCTTGCATGTTGAAACACTTCAAAACGGTATCTATGTATGAAGCCTGCGATAAGTTCGATCATTCTTTTCTTTTCGATCTCGAAAGTGATCTTGATCCCAAGAACATGACCGACTTCCCTAAGTCCTTCATATCAAACTGTTTTGACAAAATGCATACCCTTTACGCCCGACAAAACCTTTACATCATTTTCGATGAGCAGAATATCATCTACGTATAGTACTAGGAATACCAAGGCAGTTCCGTCACACTTTCTATAAACACAACTCTCGAAATCATTTTGATCAAACCCATAAGATTTTATAACATGATCAAAACACTGGTTCCAAGCCCGAGATGCTTGCTTAAGTCCATAAATGGACTTCTTCAGCTTGCATACAAGGTGTTCTTGGCCTTTTTCGATGAAACCTTCGGTCATTGCATATAGATTTACTCGTCAAGACTCCAAGATTAAGAAAGAAAGCTATCTTGACATCCATTTGCCGATCTCAAAATCTAGATCTTGTGACTATAGCCAAGAGAATACAGATGGACTTAAGCATGGCTACAGGTGAAAAGGTTTCTTCATAATCGATACCCTCTTTCTGAGTGTATCCCTTTGCCACAAGCCTAGCCTTAAAGGTTTCCACCTTCCCGTCCGGTCCTCTTTTTCTCTTGTAGACCCACTTACATCCAATGGGTTTTACCCCATTGGGTGGTTCAACTAGCTCCCACACCCGATTATGATCCATTGATCCCATCTCGGCTTCCATCGTGGTTTGCCAGGATTCTGAATCCTTATCTTGGACCGCCTCCTTGTAGGACTCTGATTCACTATCCCCGGGGACCAAATCCGAAGATTCTCCTATCCCCATAAATCTCTCAGGTTGTCGAACAACGCTCCCACTACGACGAGGTTCCAATTGTGTCGGTGTGACGCTTGGTATATCTACCTGTACAATTGGTATATGAGTTTTCCCTCTTATTTCTTCTAAGGTAATCTCACTTTTGGGCTTTCGATTGTTCATAAAGTCTTCTTCCAAAATCTAAAGTGCGTACTTATTGCCACCTTTTGATCTTCGGGACCATAAAACATGCACCCTTTCGTTCCCATGGGATATCTTATAAACAACCTTAGTTCCGATCGTGCATCCAACTTACCGGCTTCCTTGTCTAGTACGTATGCCGGACACCCCCAAATTCTGAGGTGTCTCAGACTGGGCTTGCGCCCGGTCCACAACTCTTTAGGGGTTTTGGGAACCGATTTGGATGGCACCAGATTCAGAACGTAAGCCGATGTTTCCAAGGCATGATCCCAAAATGACTTGGGTAGATCCGAATAACTCATCATGGATCTGACCATTTCTAAGAGTGTTATGTTTCTTCGTTCTGCAACCCCATTTTGTTGAGGGGTTCCGGGTGTAGTCAACTGGGAAATAATGCCCTCGTCTGACAGGTAGTTCAAAAACTCATCGCTGAGGTATTCGCCTCCACGATCAGATCGTAGAAACTTGATACTCTTTTCCTGATGATTCTCCACTTCGGCTTTGAACTCCTTGAATTTATCAAAGGTTTCTAATTTGTGTTTCATGAGGAAAATGTACCCAAACCTTGATTAATCATCCGTGAAAGTCACGAAATACTCATAGCCACCTCTAGCTTTGGTTGACATTGGACCACACACGTCAGTATGAACGATTTGCAACACTTCTGTGGCTCTACTCCCCTTGGCTCCAAATGCCCTCTTGGTCATCTTACCCTCCAAACATGATTCGCAGGTTGGAAGTGGTTCTAACTGTAGGTCCGACAGCGAACCATCTTTCACCAACCTTTAGATCCTATTTAGATTAATATGACCCAGTCTTAGATGCCATAGAAGTGTCTCGTTCACATTTTCTGAACGTTTTCTCTTATTACATGAAACAGTTGATGTGTTATAAGATGCATTTTGTGAGTAGTGTGCACATTTAATAGTATAGAGATTGTTCCGCAAAATTCCATGACAGATAAACACATCGTTACTATAAACAGTAACTTGCTTAGAAAAATGAACAGAATATCCATCATTAATAAGTTTAGCAATTGAAATAAGGTTTTTGCGAAAAACTAGAACATAAAGAACATCTCTAAAAACTAAAAACTTGTCTTCAAAAGACAGGTGCACGTCTCCCACTGCTTCAGCTGCTACTCTCGTAGCATCGCCCAGTGTGATGAGGATCTCACTTCCACTAAGTTGCCGGGTTAGTTTGAACCCCTGTAACGTGAAACAAACATGATCAGTGGATCCCGTATCCATTACCCACGAGTGGGTAGCATATGCCGCTAAACAAATTTCAACAACTAGTGCGTGAGAATTACCTTTCTTTCCTCTCCTTTTGGGATTGGAACATGCATTCCTCCAATGTCCATTTTCACCACAGTTGAAACACTTCCCTTTTGGATTCCTTTTGACACCCATCCATTTGACCTTCTTTTCTCTACCTTTCTTGGCAGTGAGGTTTCCTTGGTTTCCACCATCCATTTTTCAACAACCTTGCCCTCCGTTGGCCTAGATTTTGAGAAAAAACTTTTGGTCACCAAGGCTTCATCTTCTTGTCCCAGATGTTTCTCTATCGTCTCCAAAGCTTCTTGAAGAGTATCCATAGTGAACATGTGATCACTCATCACAAAAATACAGTAAAACTCATCAAAACATTTTGGAAGAGTCAGGAACAAAGAATCCCCTTGAACCTCACTACTATACTTAGCACCGAGATAAGCAAGCTTGTCAAAATAACGCTTGACCTTGAGAACATGATCCCTTACGGGTGCTCCCTCAGTCATTTTCAGCATTGTCACGCCATCACATTTGAACTGATCGATCATGCGGTTCTTTGTTAAAAATATATCTTTGAGACTTTGCATAATTTCCGCAGCAGATTCAACACCTTCATGAATGTATCTCAAATCCTCAGACAAAGATGTCAAGATTATATACTTCATAGGTTCATTGGCCTGCTCCCAGTCATTATATAAAGATCTCTCCGCTTCTGTTGATCTTTCAGTTGGCTTGTTTGGCTTGGGCATCTCGAGAACCCAATTGTGTTCTTGTGCAGGTAGGACAAAACTCATATTTCGTTTCCAAATAACATAGTTATCACCAGTTAATTGATGTTCTTTGAGTGTATATAACAGTGGATTAAAAGGTTGCGACATGCTGAACTGAAATAAATAACAATTTGTGTAAGCACAAAATTATCACTCAATTCGATCACATAGTTTATATCAAAATCTCAAAACAATTTGAACATGTATCAGCCGACATCTCAAAACAGTTTAAATAGGTCACGTTGGGTGAACTGTCTATTTAAACACAATCAAGCAGGTTACAAACAAGAACAATTACAAACCTTTAATTCAAAATTAATAGTCGGCTCCCACTTGACCAATATAAAATTGACAGGGACTTCGGAGAAGTATATGCATATCAATTTTATACCTAAGTAATAACCATGATTAAATACAGAATTATTACTTCGCTTTGTACGAGCCTCGTTGGGAGGGTCATCGTCCCCACTAATAATAATTCACAATCATCCTTTTGGCAATTTATTCATGTGAAATCCATCTTTTGGTTGTTCCGTTGGGGAAATTTCTCCATAAGAATTCACAAATAAATAAATCATGGAGGTCAATTTGACGTAATTTTATTATCCGGAATAAAATTTGTCAATAAAACATACTTATTAATTTTCGAAAGTGAGATTTTCTTTTAGACAATTGCAAATTCATGCAAACACATTTAATAAATAAAATTGCACGAATTAAAACAAGCATCAAGACTAAATAAATCACGTTGGGCACATATATCCAACTATCATGGTTTAAATTCCAAATCTTGATCTTGAGAAATCGTCCCATCTTTTACTTTCATCGTTCGTCTCAAAAAGCTCCCATCGAATCCGCAAGAATAATTCTTTAAAAACGCCCTCCGTTTTGGGTTAGGGCGACGCTCGAAAATGAGTAGCTCACGACCCGGGAAGCAGTCGCGCTCGCCTAGGGCGCACGCGCCTCGTCCCGATCACCATCCCGATCCTGTCGCCCACGGCCTTGAGCACACGAAAGGCATCTCCCGGACGTGTCCGCATGCGCCCATCGCCAAGACGCCCGTCCGGGTCCTCGCCACGCTAAGGTCGCCCATAACCGTGCTTTCGCCTCGACCAGACGCCCAAAGATGCGCCGAAAAGTCGCGACCCGACGCCACAAAGCTCAGCGCCCTGGCGTCCGCCATATGCCATGCTTGACGCGCGACGTGGTCGGCATCGCGTCGCTAGTATTCCGCCTAGTCTGCGTGTTCGCCAGCTCCCACGTCGTCCGGGTATTTGGACGTCCGTGTTTAATTCTCCGTCTTCGTCATCGTTCACGATCCGATTATAATTTATTTACGAAAAATAAATAAACCTAGATCTAGACTAGTCTATTACATTGAACAAATCAAACAAATCTTAATCTACTCGTGGATTTTCTCACGAGGCAAAACGAATCCGAACGAATCAAATTAAAAACCAACAATTTATTTGCATGTAAATAAGCACATTAAAATACCATGACAATTGGATACCTGCAAAACAGATCTAACAGTTCTACTATCCAATTTCAATTTTAATGAACAATAATTTAAATTACAGTTTAAAAGATCAGAGCCCGAACCAGGGCTCTGATACCAGTTGTTGGGATTACACATGCCAGGATCTATCGGGATGACCTCATAAACACAAATTTAAATTAACAATTATTACTAGCATGAATTTACCTAAGTGAATTCAAATAATAATTCATCCAACAACAACATGAAAATAATATTTCACGTAAAAGATCCTAAAGATGCGGAAATTCTAGAGTTTACGAACGCATTCCATTGGAGAGACGATCTGAGACAGACATGATCAAGTATCTGGATACCCACCAAAAGTCCTTCTCAAGTATTCCCAAGTCCTCGTCCAATAACCCCGGTGGAAGGTCCTCCAATGAACGATTTATAAAACTAGGAAAATAAAATTATTGTTTCACCACCTTTGTGGATTTCTAATATTTCCAACACATGGAACACTAGTTGGGAATGAAAAATTCATCCCCTATTTATAAGAGGAGGGGGGTTCGAAATTTTGTGCACAATAAGGGTTAGGAAAGATCTTTTCTTGATCTCCAAGAAATCTTGAATATATCCAATATATTCTTCTTTCCATGTGTTTTTTCCACCAAAATCTCACACCCTTTATTTGCCTAATTTTTTGAAAATTTTAATAAAAGAATTTTAAGATTGGATCTTTCTTGAATTTATGAGATATTCTTGTATTCCAAGAATACATATCTTCCATAAAATCTTTCCAAGAAAATCAAGAAAATATTTCTTCCTTTTATTATACAAGATTTTCGAAAATTTCTTATTAAAGAAGTCAAGTGGGAGTTTTCTTGAATTTATGGGATAATCTTGTATTCCAAGAATACATTATCTCCTTTCCATAAAATCTTTTCAAAAAAATCCTTCTCCCTCTTTTCTTGAATTTATGGGATAATCTTGTATTCCAAGAATACATTATCTCCTTTCCATAAAATCTTTTCAAGAAAATCCTTCTCCATACTTTCACGTATAACCCCAACAAATAAGAACATAGCTTGATTCATAGTCGCATAAGTTATTCACTGGCAAACAGTCCGAAACGACTATAAATCTACACAGTCCGAAATGACTATAAACCTATGTGCCAATATTCTTTCACATTCTTAAAACAACAAATCGCTCTGATACAGACGATCTAAATAAACGAGAATCAAATCTCATCTTGGGGCAAGACCCTAGGGATCCCAAACCTTTGCACATCCATGAAAGATGTTTTTAAACAGATATCAAAATTCGATCCTGGGGCAAAACCCCAGAAATCTCCAATGTTATTTTATACCACAAAAACCGAAATAGATCTTGTAAATAATCTCAAAATTCAAGTCTATTTTTCAACACTGATAAAAATCAGTTTTATAAAAAATATCAGAAACATTTTCTGACCTCCTAATAATATCCTTATAAAATTTTCAAGAGTTTTAAACCTAAATCTATCTCCCCCAAAGAATTTCCTCAAATGGTCAAACAAACCATGGCACTACCGCCTCCTACAACGATGACTTTGTCCGCCTATACGGCGTCGACCTGCCCGCCTCCTTGAGCTGACATTCCGCCTCCTAAGGCGATGACTTTGTCCGCTTATACGGCGTCGACCTGCCCACCTCCTTGGTGCTGGCATTCCGCCTCCTAAGGTGATGACTTTGTCTGCCTATACGGCGTCGACCTGCCCGCCTCCTTGGCACTGACATTCCGCTTCCTAAGGCGATGACTTTGTCTGCCTATACGGGACTTGCCCGCCTCCTTGGCGCTGACATTCCTCCTCCTACGTCGATGACTTTGTCTGCCGCCTATACGGCGTCGACCTGCCCGCCTCCTTGGCGTTTGCATTCCGCCTCCTAAGTCGATGATATTGTCCGCCTATAAGGCGTCGACCTGCCCGTCTCCTTGGCTCTGGCATTCCGCCTCCTAAGACGATGACTTTATCTGCCTATACGACGTCGACCTGCCCGTCTCCTCGACGCTGGCATTCCGCCTCCTAATGCGATGACTTTGTCCGCCTATACGGCGTCGTCCTGTTGGGGTTATACTGAAAAGTATGCTTTTACTTTGTATAACCAAACTGAATTTCTTATTTATTTTACTGAAATAAATTATTTATCACATGTTGCATTTAATATGAATGAATGTTATATATATTTACTGCATACCCATTCGATAAAGTCAGTACGTGTTACGTTGTAGTTAATTTGGTGATACCAGATCACAGAAGATCAAATTAACAGTTCCTCATGACTAAGTACAAATGCACAACCCAGATGGAAATGAACAACCCATCATGAAAGGTTGAAGTGTAAGACTCAGATTGACTTGTCTTGACCAAGAGATTACACTAGTGCATTATGATGCGCTGAATAGGACCTACAGGAGGATAAATTCTTCGGTACTGAATATACAAGAATTAGACCTCAGTGATTCGTTATTTCTTAATCTTCATCCCTTAAATAGGATCATGTGAAATTAATAACTATTGCTTTGACTTATGATGGGAAGAGAATCAATGCGATTCGATACCTTGTATCTTGGGCAATATTATTAATTACATGACGATTGCTAAGATTTAATATGGAGAATCGCGTGCAAGTATGGCTTGCTTGATTTTTCCCCTTGGTGGACTCAGAATCTTTATCATATCAATTCTTGCAAGTGGAAATTTATTTCCGGTATGGATAATAATGTTGAGATGTCTTTACTACAAGGACAAAGATATTAATTAATATAAAGTCTGTTCAGTGGCTTAATTAATTAATGGACTAAGATAATCTTAAACGCGGGAAATAAAGCCATATTATTGTGAAGTCGTAATGTGGGTTAAGAAGGATAGTTCAATATTAATTTTATAGTGGAGTAAATTAATATTAATGGGCTTGAATAATATTTTGGCTAAATATTAAAGCTTCATATCCCATTGGATGTCCAATCTTAATTCTCCTAAAGGCCACTCAAATTGCCCAAATTAAAGTCCAATTAATGAAAATGAGAAGAAAATATTATTGCCTATTTTTCCATGATATTTTCGAAAATTATGAGTAGGAGAGAGAAAAGATTTTCTTGATTTTCTTGGAAAGATTTTATGGAATAAGTATTCTTGAGATACAAGTTTATCCCATAAATTCAAGAAAAGTCAAAGATAATTTTTCTTCCCTATTTTCATGAAATTTTCGAAAATAATGAAAGGCAAGTAGGAGGAGAAGATTTTGTTGGGAGATATTTTGGGAAATAGAATATATTGGATATATTCTAGATTGTATCTTGAAGAAGAAGCAAAGAAATTTTCCAATGCCCAACTAGACCTAATTTTCGTCCCCCCTTGCTCTATAAATAGGGGATGAATTTTTCATCCCCAAGTGCAATTCCATGTGTTGGAAAAATTAGAAATCCATAAAGGTTGTGGCCAAATATTTTATTTTCTCCTTTAAAATTAAAATTGTTCGTTGATAATCCTCCCACCGGATTACGTTCGTGGACGTGGGACATATTTGAGAAGGTACTTTGGGTTGATCCATAGTCTCAACGGTTGTCTCTACGAGAGGTTAGTATTTATGTAATTCCTAGATTCCGCATGCTTAGGATTTATGTGAATTACGTGTACGCATGTTGTTTATTTGCTTATTGATTATTATGTTGAATTTATTTAGGATTAATTCATGTTAGTAATTAATAAATTAATTTAAATATGTATTTAAATTCAACTCGAATAGATCCGGGCACCCCTAATTTCCCAACACGACCTGCCCGCCTCCTTGGTGCTGGCATTCCGCCTCCTACGACGATGACTTTGTCCGCTTATACGTTGTTGACCTGCCCGCCTCCTCGACTCTGGCATTACCGCCTTCTTGGCGACGATTTTGTCCTCCTTCATCAAGGCCGACCGCCTCGCCTTTTCTTGGCCGGCTTTCCACCCACCTATTTCAAATGAGATTCACTGGTTTTATCTATCATAAGCCAATACAAGTCAAATAAAATATTATCTTTCTTTTCAAAATTACTATATGTGTTTAAACCGAAGGAGGTCGCATGAATAAACATCAACCCCCGAGGTACGACTTTCGACATATTGGCGGTGAGATTGTCATCCTAGCGGTGCGGTCCTCCTCCGACTTTGTAAGACGACTAAGCAAAGTTCATAAATAAGCCGCATCCAAATAAGACAGCAAGAACATATGCAATTCTAAAGTCGCGTAAGGAAATCAAGTCGGCACAATAAAGGAAGGAAAAAGAAACGATTTTCATTAATGACAGAAGACCTGAAGGCTAAGTACATAAAGTCGCAAACTGCTCGGCCAGAAATGGTCGTCGACGAGCGCAAACAAGACTCGCACAAAGAGATTCAACTCAAAGTGCGAGCACAGAAAAGACTCGCACAAAAAGAGATTCAACTCAAAGTGCGAGCACAGAAAAGACTCGCACAGAGAGATTCAACTCAAAGTGCGAAAGACGTAAAAAGACTCGCATGCAGAGATTCAACTCAAAGTCACGAAAGACGTAAAAAGACTCGCACAAGAGATTCAACTCAAAGTGCGAGCACAGAAAAGACTCGCACAAAGAGATTCAACTCAAAGTGCGAGCACTGACAAGACTCACAGAGAGAGATTCACCTCAAAGTGCGAGTACCGACTTAGCCTCTCGACGAGCTCAATCTCGGCAGATAACCATCTCAGATGAATAACCCCCCGACTCGGGAGCACGAGGGAGAATCGGGCCCGCTAAAACCACACCCAATTCTGAAGTTGAAGATCCAAACTTGATACCAGAAGCATTATCATCAAAGTGTGGACAATCAAGACCTCATGAAGGCATTTAGAGTATACACGGTGGCAAAGAATGCAACCTCAAGGACGAAAATCAGATAAGTCTTATTTAAGCAAAGAACAAGACCGACCTCCGAACAAAGTCGAAGTCCGCTCTTGGCGGCAATTGTTGTAACCATAATAATCGGCCAACAACCACATGGAAAATGATGATGACATGGTAAATGGTGATGACGTGGTGGCTAGAACCGAGTTCGGCTGAAGAGTACGAGATGCCGAGGATGGCCCTCACAGGGCGACCTGACGACGAGTAAAGAAGATCAAGCTTGCCTTAACGAGCGACCTCCCTCGAGGATGGTCCCCAGGCGAGGTCGGAAAGAAGAGAATAGAGACCATTTGACTGGGCGACCTCCCCCGAGGTCGCCCCACGAGCAAAGGTTGGCATCCATATATCGAAGATAAGCAAGATTCCCAGTGTTCGTTATGGAAAGAGAGATCTTACACATCTATGAAGATCCGGGCGAAGATTTAGTGTATCTTGTATTTCCCTGTTTAGAAGACCCATTAAGTGGCCCATTAGGGTTTTCATCTTTGTACCTTGTAATTGTTATAAATAGGGGACAAACCACAAGAGAAAAGACACAAAATACACATGAAAAAGCACAATAAAATAATCCTGGCTTGGTATGCCCCCAGACGAGTCATTCCTGACGAACTGGGTCAACAAACTCTCGTCTTGTTTATGTTTATGCATTCATTCGTTATATTCATAATTATTTGTTTGATCGTTACAATTTTCGATCACAACAATATGCACAGTTTTTGTGGACGGAGGAAGTATTTTATTTAGTTTTACGATAAATTTTATATTGGACTATTTATAACTCTACCCCTATTATAAGTTATCAATTTAAACATCATATGATCAATTTGAACAATGTACTCCTCATTCATTGAATAATGCAACATAGATTCAAAGTTTTTAGTGATAAGAAATTAATGATAACATCAACATTAGTTATTAATTCGAAAAGGGTGCAACAATTTGAATACATAAAACAATAACAGTAAGTCTTATCTGTTTGATGAGCTCCCAGCTCAAAATCCACCAACTCCACAATTTGGTTGATGATGGACAAAAGTTATCCATAATAAAAATGGACCACCTCTTGTAACCCACTTTTATCCAAAAAAATCCCATAAATGGAAAATACAATTATAAGCCCAGATCTGTGACGTTACTTTCTTCTCAATAACCTTATAAATCAAATAAGTGTTTTTTTAATGTTATAATATATATAAGTAGAGTGGGTCTTATGTGCACCCTGGTGCACCGTGCACTCAAGTGCATTTTAGAAACGTGCAACTATACAAAATAGAAACATGCAACTATTTCAAATTGAAGCATGCAATTATGTTCCTACATTAACAGTTGCACTTTTCTGTGTAAATAAGTTGCACTTTTCAGCATAACAAGTTGCACGCTTCTAAAATGCACTATGAGTGCACAGTGCACCCGGGTGCATACAAGACCTAACCATATAAATAATACGCTCTCCGTCTCTAAACACATTGTGTCAATTTTTGGGCACGTAATTTAAGAAAAAAATATAATGAGCAGAGTGTGTTGGGATTATACTAGAAAATATGCTTTTTACTTTTGTATAATCAAAACTGAATTTCGAACTTATTTACTGAAATAAATTGTTTATCACTGATGCTTTAAATATTATCGAATGTTACATATATTTACTGCATAACTATTCAAGTAAGTCGTACGTGTTACATTGTAGTTAATTTAGTGATACCAGATCACAAAAGATTAAATTAATAAATCCCCTTGTAACTAAAAAGTACGCCATTCACGACCTAGATGGAAATGAACAACCCATCGCGAAAGGTTGAAGTGTAAGGCTCGATTGGCTTTGTCTTGACCAAGAGATTACACTAGTGCATGACGATGATGATTGAATAGGACCTACAAGAGGACAAATTCTTCGTAAATCGAACAAAGAAAGAATTAGACCTCAAAAATTTTCGTTATTTCTTAATCTTCGCCCCTTAAATAGGATCACGTGGGATTGGTAACTATTGCTTTGACTTATCATGGGTAGAGAAATCAACGAGATTCAATACTTTTTATCTTGGGCAATATTATTAGTCACATGTGATTGCTAAGATTTAATACGAAAGAATCGTGGTGCAAGTACACTTGTTTGATTTGCCCCCTCGGGAGGTTCATAAGCTTTATCATACCAAATCTTGCAAGTGGAATTAGTTTTCCGTATGGATAATAATGTTGAACCGCTCCTTGACCAAGGATAAAAGATATTAATTAATGGAAAGTTTTTTCAAAGGGCTTGAATTAATTAATGGGCTAGATAATCTTAAACACGGAAATAATAACCGGAGCCATGTTGATCGTAATATGGGTTAAGATGGATAGTGCAATATTAATTATGTAGTGAGATTAATTAATATTTATGGGCTTGAATAATATTGTGGCTCAATATTAGATATTCAAGGTCCATTAGAAGGTCCAATCTTAATTCTCCTAAAGGCCCTCTGAGTAGCCCAACATATAGTCCAATAACTGAAAAAGGTGATTAAAATAAAATAAATATTGTTGCTTATTTTCCAAGAAAAATTCGAAAATTATGGATAAGTTGGGAGAAAGATTTTCTTTGAATTTTGTTATGGAATGAAGATATGTATTTTTGGAATACAAGATTATCTCATTAAATTCAAGAAATCTCCCACTTGGTTAATTCATAAGAGATTTTCGAAAATTTGAAATATAGTGGGCAAGAAAGATTTTCTTGAAAAGATATTATGTAAGATATGTATTTCTTGAAATACAAGAATATCTCATAAATTCAAGAAGATCCAAATCTTGGAATCTTGCACACCCTATATTTCGAAAATATCCATAGCAATAGAGAAGGTGGGATTTTGTGGAATATTATAATTATGGGAGAAAGAATATAGGAGATATATTCAAGATTTCTTGGAGATCAAGAAAAGATTTTCCCACATTATTTTAACCTAAAAAATCGACCACCTCATGCTCTATAATTGTGGGATGATTATTTCATTCCTGTGTACAATTCCATGTCTTTTGAAAAATTAGTAAATTCACAAAGGTGGTGCAACATAATTTATTTTCCTTTTGTTAAATCGTTCACAAGTGTCCTTCCAATCGGATAGTCGAATCGAGGGCTAAGGGAATACTTGGGAAGTCCTTTCTTGTTAGTCTATTCACCACACCGCTGCTATCCCAAGATGTACGCTCACGAAACTCGTAGAATTCGCATGCGTAGGTTTTACGTGAATTATTATATGCATGATATGTTGTTGATTATTATTTGAATTAATATAGGATTAATTCATGCTAGTAATAATTATAAGAATTAAATTTATATTTAAATATTCACCCCGAATAGATATGTGCAACTTATTCCCCAACAACTGGTATCAGAGCCACGGTTTCGGGCTCTGAATTTTAAATTGTAATTTAATTCGTTGACATTAAATTTGAAATTGATAGTAGAATTGCTAGATCCGCTTTTGCGTATCCAATTGTCATGGAATTTAATGTGTTTATTTATGTATGCATATAAACTATGGTTTTTAATTCGATTCGCTCGATTCGCTTTTGCCTCGTGGAGAAAATCCACGAGTAAATTAGGATTTGTTTGATTTGATCAATGTAATAGACTAGTTCAGATCTAGGTTTATTTATTTTTTGTAAATAAATTATAAACGGATCGAAAACGAGGACATAGACGGGTTAATTAAAGGACAAAAAATCCGTAATCCCGATGTGGGCGGCGCTGCGTCGCTAAACGCGTGCGAGGCACGCCGATGAACGCGCAGCACGACGGGCGCCGGGCGAGGCCGAGGGCCGAGAGCGCCGAGATTCGCTCACAGACGCTGCACCGCGGCGCGAGCGACCAAGGACGGGGGCCAATCGCTGGCGGGCGCTGGCCGCGAGAGACGTGTCAGGCGGGTGACGAGTACCATGGGGAAGGTGGCAGCAGAAAGCGGATGCGCCATGCCACGCTGTCGCCGCCGAGAGCCGCCGAGCCTCCGCTTTGCGCGCGCGGCGCGCCCGAAAGGCCGCTGAGTGGTAACTCAACTAAGTGGCCGGGATCTTGATGCGTGCATCATTTTTGGGAAGCCGCTTGTGGCGTTCGAGATTTTAGTATTTTTCGAGACGATCGAGTGGGAGAAATTCAAGATGGTGTTTTTTCAAGATCAAGCCAAGAAAAAACAAACCATGACAATTGGATAATTTGTGCCCAATATGTTTATTTTTCTGTTTTGCTTGATTTATTTTGTGCTATCTTATGCTTTATTTAATTTGTTTAAATGTGTTTGCATGAGAGTTGCCCAAGTGAAAAATCTCATCTTCAAAATTACTAAGTATGTTTAAATAATTAATTGATAATTTTATTCCGGATAATAAAATTGAATTAATTTTGACCTTCTTGATTTATTTATTTGTGAATTCTTTTGGAGAAATTCCTCCACGGACGACGATCAAAAGATAGCTTTTCACATGAATGAATTCCAAATGGATGATTGTGGGTTATTACTAGTGGGGACGATTTATGACCTCCCCACGAGGCTCGCTTCAAAACAAAATAATAATCCTTCAGATTTAATCATGGTTATTACTTAGGTATAAAATTGATATGCATATATACTTCCCAAGTCCCCGTCAATTTTATATTGGTCAAGTGGGAGCCAACTATTAACTGATATTAAAGGTTTGTAATCGTTTTGTTTGTAACTCGCTTAAATGTGTTTAAATAATGACCCACCCCACGTGGCTTATTTAAACTGTTTTGAGATGTTGGCTGATGCATGTTCATATTTTTTTGAGATTTTAATGTGATGCATGTGATCAAACCTTGTGATATATTTGTGCTTATGCATATTATTATTTATTTCAGTTCATCATGTCGCAACCTTTTAATCCATCATTATATACACTCAAAGAACACCAATTAACCGGGCGAAAAACGTAATGTTTGGAAACGAAATATGAGTTTTGTCCTACCTGCACAAAAATATTTTTGGATTCTTGATGTACCCAAGCCACGTAAGCCTACTGATGAATCACCTGACGCGGAAAGACATGAGTATAATATTTGGGAGCAGTCCAATGAACCCATGAAACGTGTAATCTTGACTTCACTGTCTGATGATTTGAGACACATTCATGAAGGTGTTGAGTCTGCTGCGAAAATTATGCAAAGTCTTGAAGAAATGTTTTTAACAAAAGACCGCATGATCAATCAGTTTAAAAATGACGACGTGGCTAGGTTAAGGTGGCTGAGGGAACACCTGTAAGGGAGCATGTTCTCAGAGTCAAACACCATTTTCAAAACTGGCTTATCTCGGAACTAAGTATTGTGATGAGACCCAAATCGAATTTTTGTTGCTAACTCTGCCAAGGAGCTTCGATGGATTTTACTGTAGTTTTGTGATGAGTGATCACATGTTTACTATGGATATCCTACAAGAAGCCTTGGAGAAAGTAGAGAAGCATTTAGGAAAGAAAGACGAAGCATTGGTGACCAAAAGTCTTTTCTCGAGATCTAGGCCAGTGGAAGGCAAGTCTCAAGAAAAGGAAAGTGGTCAGAACCAACGCAAACTCATCACTAAGAAAAGTGAGAAAAAGACGGTTAGCTGTTTGGGTGTCAAGAAAGGACCAAAAGGAATATGTTTTAATTGTTGGGAGAAAGGACATTGGAGGTCAGCTTGTTCCAATCCCAAAAGGAGAGGAAGGAAGGTAATTCTCACGCACTAGTTGTTGAAACTTGTTTAGCGGTGTATGCCTCCCATTTATGGGTGGTGGATACGGGATCCACTGATCATGTTTGTTTCACATTACAGGGGTTCAAGCGGACCCGACAACTAAGTGGAAGTGAGATCCTCATCACACTGGGCGATGCTACGAGAGTGGCAGCTGAAGTAGTGGGAGAAGTGCACCTGTCTTTTGAAGACAGAGTTTTAATTCTTAGAGATGTTCTTTACGTTCCAAGTTTTAGAAAGAATTTAATTTCAGTTTCTAAACTTTTTCATGATGGATATTCGGTTACTTTTAATAAAGTTGTTACCATTTCTCTTTTTGATAAATTTATCTGTCATGGAATGTTGTCGAATAATCTCTATACAATTAACTGTGCACACCACTCACGAAATGCATCCTATAACACATCAACTGTTTCCGAGAAAAGAAAACGTTCATCAGACGTGAACGAGACACCTCTTTGGCATCTAAGATTAGGTCATATAAATCCAAAAAGGATCCAAAGGTTGGTAAAAGATGGTTCACTAGAGCTTCTCTAAGTTGAACAAATTCCAACCTGCGAATCATGTTTGGAGGGTAAAATGACCAAGAGGGCATTTGGAGCCAAGGGGAATAGAGCCAAAGAAGTGTTAGAGATCATTCACACAGATGTATGTGGTCCAATGTCAAACAAAGCAAGAGGAGGTTATGAGTACTTTGTCACTTTTATTGATGATTACTCAAGGTACGGTTACATTTTCCTTATGAAGCATAAATATGAGACCTTTGAGAAATTCAAAGAATTTAAGGCTCAAGTAGAGAATCATAGGATAAAAACGATCAAGTCTCTATCCGATAAGGATATATTAATCCGATGAGTTTTTGAACTACTTATCCGATGAAGGGATTGCATCCCAATCAGTTTTTGAACCCTCAACAAAACGGGGTTGCAAGAGCTTGAAAAACATAACTTTTTTGAAATGGTTAGATCTATGATGAGTTATGCGGATCTTCCCAAGTCATTCTGGGGTCATGCCTTGAAACAACAACTTACATTCTCGAACTTGGTGCCATCCAAATCGGTTCCCAAAACTCCCAAAGAATTGTGGACCCAAAGCAAGCCTAGTATGAGACACATGAGAATTTGGGGTGTCCGCCTCGTGTTGGACAAGGAAGCCAGAAATTAGATCCTCGATCGTAATTAGGTTTTTTGTAGGTTACCCCTAGGGAACTAAATGGTGTATGTTCTATGGTCCCGAAGATCAAAAGGTGGTCATCAAAGACCCACTTTTAGATTTTTGGAAGAAAACTATATGAAACGAAAAGAAGACCCATAAGTGAGATTACCTTAAATGAGCTAAGAGGGCAAACCTCAATGCCAACTGCATTTAAATGATATACCGAATCGACACATTTTTCACAACCGAGCCTCATCAGAAGTGGGAGGGTTGTAAGACAACCCGAGAGATTCATGGGAATAGAGAGTCCTCGGACTTGATTCCCTGACAAGACGAATCGCACCCATGGACATATGACGAGGCACTCCAAGACAAGGATGTAGATTCTTGGCAAACAAAGAATGAAAAGTTTAAATGGGTTCAATGTTTCATAACAGAGTGTGGGAGCTAGTCGAACCACTTAATGGGGTCAAACCCATTGGATGCAAGTGGGTATATAAGAGAAAAAGAGGACCGGACGGGAGGGTGGAAACCTTCAAAGCAAGACTAGTGGCAAAAGTTTATACTCAGAAAGAAGGGATCGATTATGAGGAAACTTTTTCGCCCGTAGCCATGCTTAAGTCCATCCGTATTCTCTTATCGATTGCTGTGCATTTCGACTTTGAAATTTGGTAAATGGATGTCAAGACAGCTTTCCTTAATGGAAGTCTTGATGAAGAGATCTATATGTAACAACCCCAAGGTTTCATTGAAAAAGGCCAAGAACACCTAGTTTGTAAGCTCATGAAGTCCATTTACGGACTCAAACAGACATCCAGAGCTTGGAACCAATGTTTTGATCATGTTATAAAGTCTTATGGGTTCGATCAAAACGAGTTTGAAAGTTGTGTGTATAAAAAGCGTGTCGGAACTGCATTGGTATTCTTAGTACTATACGTAGATGACATTCTGATCATCGGGAACGATGTAAAGGTGTTATCGACGAAGTAAGGGCATGACTTTCAAAAACAGTTTGATATGAAAGACTTAGGGAAGCCGGACACATCCTTGGGATCAAGATCACTCGAGATCGCAAGAAAAGGATGATCGGGTTATCGCAAGCTTCATACATAGACACTGTCTTGAAACGCTTCAGCGATGCAAGATTCCAAGAAAGGATTCGTACCTTTCGACATGGAATCCATCTATCCAAGAAAATGTCCCCTAAGACACAAAATGAGATAGATGACATGAAAGGCATTCTTTATGCTTCTACCGTTGGAAGCCTTATGTATGCAATGTTTGTATGCAGACCCCGATATCTATTTTTCCGTAGGGAATGGTGGCAAGATATCAAAGTAACCCGGGGAAAGAGCATTGGACGGCAGTTAAAAACATTCCGAAGTATCTGAAAAGAACTCGGGATAGAATGTTGGTTTATCACCCGGATAGTCCAATCCCCATCGGCCACACGGACTCGGATTTCCAATCGGACATAGACTCCAAAAATCTACCTCCTCCTAGTGTGTTTTGCATGGGGGAGGAACCGTGACATGGAGAAGCGTCAATCAAAATGCGTCGCAGATTCTACCATGGAAGTTTAATATGTAGTCTGCTAGTGAGGCAGAGAAAGAAGCGGTTTGACTCAAACACTTCCTAGTGGACTTAGATGTGGTTCCAAATTTGCCCAACAGAATCACTGTTTATTGTGACAATGCCGGAGCAGTTGCAAATTCAAGGGAACCAAGAGCTCACAAAGCCAGCAAACACATTGAAAGGAAATACCATCTTATACGAGATATCATTAAGAGAGGAGATATAGATGTGGCAAAGATAGCGCTTCGAGGACAACCTAGCGCATCCATTCACAAAGAGTCCCCGCCTCAATACATTCGAGAGACATGTGGAAGGAATGAGTGTCAAGACCGCTGCTAATCTGCTTTGAGTATAAGTGGGAGAAATTATTAGGTTCGTGTAGGTGACATTAGATGTCACAGACTACACGAGACATGTTGTAGTATACTTAAAAGCAGACCACCTCATGCTCTATAAATAGGGGATGATTATTTCATTCCCAGGTACAATTCCATGTGCTGGAAAAATTTGTAAATCCACAAAGGTGGTGCAAAATAATTTATTTTCCTTTTGTTAAATCGTTCACAAGTGTCCTTCCACCGGATAGTCGAACGAGGGCTAAGGGAATACTTGGGAAGTCCTTTTTTGGTTAGTCTATTTCACCACACCGCTGCTATCCCAAGAGGTAATGCTTCACGTAAACTCGTAGAATTCGCATCACGTAGGTTTTACGTGAATTATTATATGCATGATATGTTGTTGATTATTATTTTAATTAATATAGGATTAATTCATGCTAGTAATATTTATAAGAATTAAATTTGTATTTAAATATTCACCCAGAATAGATCTGTGCAACTTATTCCCCAACAGAGTGTTGAAATGTAATTGTATGGAGGGCTCAGTGTTGGGATTATACTGGAAAATATGCTTTTACTTTGTATAATCAAACTGAATTTCGGACTTATTTACTGAATTAAATTGTTTATCATCGATGTTTGTGAATATCATCGAATGTTACATATATTTACCGCATAACTTTTCAATAAATAAGACGTGTTACATTGTAGTTAATTTAGTGATACCGCATCACGAAGATTAAATTAACAGCCCTTGTAACCAAAAGTATACCATTCACGACCTAGATGGAAATGAACAATCCATCGTGAAAGGTTGAAGTATAACGCTCAGATTGGCTTGTCTTGACCAAAGAGATTACACTAGTGCATGTCTAGTGCACTGAAGAGGACCTACAGGAGGACAAATTCTTCTTAACCTAACTAGGAAGAATTAGACCTCGGTGGTTCGTTATTTCTTAATCTTCGTCCCCCTAAATAGGATCACGTGTGGTTAGTAAGTATTGCTTTTGACTTATTACGGGTAGATAATCAACGAGATTCAATACTTTATATCTTGGACAATATTATTGGTCACATGTGTAGCTAAGATTTAATACGAAGAATCGTGTGCAAGTACGCTTGTTCGATTTGCCTCCTTGGGAGGTTCATAAGTTTTATCATACCAAATCTTGCAAGTGGAACTAGTTTCCGGTATGAGTAATAATGTTGAACCGTTCCTTTACCAAGGATAAAAAGATATTAATTAATGGAAAATTATTTCAGTGGCTTGAATTAATTAATGGGCTAGATAATATTAAACACCGGAAATAATAACCGGGAGCCATATTGACTATAATATGGGTTAAGATGGATAGTGCAATATTAATTATGTAGTGAGATTAATTAATATTTTATGGGCTTGAATAATATTGTGGCTCAATATTGATAATTCAATATCCATTGGAAGGTCTAGTCTTAATTCTCCTAAAGGCCCCCCAAGTAGCCCAACATAAAGTCCAATAACTGGAAAATGTGTTTAAAAATAAAATAAATAATTGTTGCTAATTTCCTCATATTTTTCGAAAATTATGAATAAGAGGGGAGAAAGATTTTATTTGAATTTTGTTATGGAATGAAGATATGTATTCTTGAAATACAAGATTATCTCATTAAATTCAAGAAATCTCCCACTTGGTTATTCATATGTATATTTCGAAATTTTGAATAATTAAGGAGAAAGAAAGATTTTCTTGATTTTTTCTTGAAAAAGATATTATGGAAGATATGTATTTCTTGAATACAAGAATATCTCATAAATTCAAATCTTGAAGATCCAAATCTTGATGAATTTTGATCCTTGAAATTTTTTCTTGGAGATCAAGAAAAGATTTTCCCACATTCCATAACTTGAAATGAGATGATTCTTTCATTCCCAAGGGATTTTTGTAGTAAATCCACAAAAGAATATTTTAATTGTGAAGAAAAGAATATTTTTTGGTGTGTTTTTCAGGAGATATATTCAAAACTCGTATTTCTTGGAGATCAATTTGAAAATTAATATAGATTTTCATGCTAGTAATAATTGTTAGAATTAAATTTGCATTTAAATATTGATCCCTAATTTTTTTTGAACCCCAAATTTTGACCACCACCCCATCTATAAATTTGTGAAAATAAATTTTGATGATAATTCTTTTCATTCCCAAGTGCAATTTTTATGCCATGATTAGGGGGCTGGTTTTTCTCAAGGTCGATGATGGTAAAAATTAGTAAATCCACAAAAGTGGTGCAACAAATTTTATGTTTCCTTTTAGTTAATTGTTCGAGAGTGTCCTTCCAATAGTCCTCATTGTCGAGCAAGGACTAGGGAATAATTGGGAAGGTTTTTTTGGTGTGTTTTCATCAACAAGGCCATCGCCATTCCAAGAGGTAAGTTCATGTAAACTCAGAGTTATTCGCAAATAATAATAATAGGATTTTTTAGACTTGCAAAGTGTGAATTGTTTATATGCATGATTTGTTATTATTTGAATTAATATAGATTAATTCATGCTAGTAATAATTGTTAGAATTAAATTTTTAAGGTTATTTAAATATTCATCCCAAATAGATCCGTGCAATTGCTCCCCAACAATCCGAATGACGCCCGCATTTAAAAACAAGACATTTTCCTCTTTGAATCCATTTTCGAGGCACGCATTTTCCTCTTCAATCGTGGTCTGGGGAATGTTTAACGTCAAAATTTGTTATATTGAATTTGTGCATCTATTGGGGAAAACAAGAGCGGCATGCATTGCTTTGTTTAGCTTTCATCTCGTATTTGAAATGAAAACAAGAGCGTATGCATTGTGGAAATTATGAGGTCCGAGAAAACCAAAGAAGGGAGCGATATGCCCTTTTCTCCATATCCACACCATTTCTCTACCAAGAGATTCTTTTCAGAAACATATTTCAACTATTAGGAAATTATCTCAAAAAAAATATTTATTTTACGTTGTTGAGAGTCCATTGATAATATTTGCATGTCCCAAAATCAAAAGTGATTTGTTTATTTAATAAACTTTGTGAAAATAAATTTTGAATTGCGAGTTTTCTTTTGGGGATTCAATGGATTTTGACTAACCGGAGATGTAGGATGTTCAACTCCCACAGCATGGTGAAAAAGATGCAAAGAAAGCAAGAGTCACCACTGAATTATTTTTGTTAAACTCGGGCAATTTTATGCTTTGTTTGGAATGATTCAAATTGATTAGGAAAAATTGCTTGAAAAGTTTTTGATGTTCATGGTGAAGGTTAAGATCTAGAAAAATGATGGTGAAGATTATGATTATTGGATCTTCGACTCTCCTTTGTTGGTTACAAATGGGTTAGGGAATTCTTTGAAGTATATTAAATGGGTAGATTAACAAGCAAGAACTTTTCCTTGAAATTGTTATGGGAGAATTTGTTTAATTTGAATCGATTTCATAAGTTTGACAAACTCAGTAGATCGTGATTGGAAGTAACAATAAGATGCTTACCGAGATTGAGCCTCCACATAACGGATTTGGATTGTTTGAATGAAAAGTCAAAGCTCTTCAAATTTATCAAATTGACTTCATTGTTTTTTATGTAAGTCTTTATATATTATTTTTTCTTCATATATTATTTATTTATTGTTCTTAGGAGGTTGGAAGACCGAATATCAAATTACCATCTTTTTGGATTTTAATTGAAATTCTATCCATTTGTCGCAAAAATTAATAAACACCGATATCCATTTGGCACATATTCTTAGATCCCAATCACCACCGCCGCTCTTTTTAGCATTGTTTTTTCGATAGTCCTCATTGTTGGGCCCTTATTTGAACCTTCAGGCCTTTTTTGATGGATGGTCTAATTATTTCATATATATAGGTATATATAATTAAATAAACGTGCAAATTAGCTTTTTAGAAGTTTCCTTTTTGTCCCAAATAATAATAATAATTGGAAGGGTCCGAAGTTTTCTTTTTAGACTTGTTTGTTAGACTTTCAATTTGTATTTTTGTGGAGACGTCTCAATAAAGAAAATATGCCATATGTTTTGGGAGTGTGGGATGAAGGAAGTATTGTTTAACGTAAGGCGCAATATTATATCATAATCGAAATGAGTGATATTGTATTACATTCATATTTAAAACTAGTATTTTGGATGTTAAAACCAAGTCAAACATCACTCATTGGACATAATATTATATAGGTAAACAAATAGTATTATTTAAACAAACACATAGTATTATTGACTCAAAACTATTGATGAGCCGCGGGTTTAAGAATGTCTTTTTCTTTTAACGAGATTTTAGCTGTCCATTTTTTGGGTAATTTATAATCGGCTTATCACGAACTTTTTGTTAAGGTAAAATTTCAATTTTTCAAATTTTTATGATTGTTTGACCTGTATAAAAGTGAATTGAATCCGTAAAAATAAATGTTGTATATATGAAAAAAAAGATTTGCATCATATAACTTTTTAACAAGAAATCAACTCACTCATTAACTTTTGAGCTCAACAAAAGGGGATTTCTAACATTATTATATGAAGTTCACCCAAAAAATTTATTGGTCAAAATTATGATTGAAATGCTAATATGGTGGTACATTCTTTTATTAGATTTTTCATTTCTACGAGACTCCTCATTATTGGATCGAGTTTTTAAATTTTGTGGATGATCTGCTTGATATTTGTCATTCTTGTATGTACTCTAGCTTTGATTTCCAAAAAAATAAAAATGATGAAGATTCAGAAAAAATAAAATAAAATTAGAATGTGGTAAAAAGTTTGACAAGTATCATATTTTCATTAAAAAATGTGAGTAATAGCATATTCGTACAAACATATTTACGACACTCAGAGGCGGACTTGTTTGGGTTCAAGGGGTACAACTGTACCCCCAATTTGTTTTTTTTTTTTTTATATATCATATATGTATAATAATTTTTCAGCATTCCATTATATTATAAATATAATACAAATATGTTAGACTTGGTTAAAACTTAAAAGTAAGTAGATTAGAGACCAGTTTTTCTCGGCAAGGTAAACTGTATCTTTTTTTTTCCCTTTTCTTTTATCAATTTTTGGCCACAATTGTTATTTATCTTTTACTTAAATTATTGATTTAATATAATAGTATTTTTTTTATAAATAAAGGGGGCTTGCAATATTTTTTATTTAATGAGCATATGACTTTGATTGTATAAAGTTTATAATTTGAAGGTATTTATTGAGAATTTATGAAATTAGTTAATTTAATATAATTTGTTGATAGATTAGGCTTGTTATTTTATTAGGACTTTTAATTATGACAAAAATTCGTATGAGACGGATCTCATGCATGAGATGGAGTACAATTTAACACAATTAACGTTCACCCCTCCCAAAGTGTTAAAGCGTCAATGCCCAATTTACACTCCGTCTCATTGTGAGACGGCTTCACGCAAGAGTGTTGTATTCTTACTTTTTATTACTAATTTAATTAGAAAATAACGAATGAAACACAAATATTAAAGGCAATAAATCGCTTCCAAAAAGATCTCCAACTGCTTTCGAAAATGAAGACTTGACTTAGTTATAACTTATAGTTGTAATTTTATTTGAACTTTAAGAAATATCATACTTATATCAGATTTAATCTTATTGTATGCAATTTATATATAAAATAAGTCTATATAAAAATATATTTTATTTATCGATATTCATCGTACCCCCGATTTTGAAATCCTGGGTCCGCCACTAGACGGCACTTATCGTGAGAGTTAAAATGACCTATACAATCGATCTATCTAGATTATAAAATAGTCAAGCCGGCCATGGATATATAAACAAACTTCTTTCTTAACAATTGGAAAAGATATAAAGAAACAAAAAAGGAATTGTTATATATCTTCCTAATTAGAAATAATTCTTTTCATTTGTACTAAAACAGAAGTTCTGTTATCCCCAATGAGGCACTGATGCATATTTTTAACCAAAAATAAAATTTAGATGTCATTTCTATTATTCATTTGATTTATATATTTATTTATGAGAAAATGATAAAAAAAACACAAATGCAATAAGATATTGGGTGGTCTAATAAAATCAGGCTATGTACAAGCTAGAGCTAAGTCTTGTATGCATTCAGGTGAACCGTGTACTCATAGTGTATTTTAGAATCATGCAACTTGTTTATACTTAATCGTGCAATTATTAATATAAAAAAATAATTGCACGATTTAGTGTAAATAAATCGCATCTTTCAGTATAATAAATTGAATGGTTCTAAAATTAACTATGAATGCAAGGTGCACCTAGATGCACATGAGACCCACTCGTTAACAAGTATAACGAACACATCCTAAATAAGACAATTACATCATTTTCTTTGATAGCTACTAGTATTTATATTATAAATTGGCACATAGTTGTATTATTGATATTTATTTATTAAGTATCCAATTCTTTGCAAAGATTGGTCGATGTTAACCAATCAAATTGCGGCGAGGATTGTGATATGTTAGTAATGTCAACGCGCCAGGCTGGGGGACATTCTCTTATAAAACCCTTTAATAATTTTTATTCATGTTAGTAATTTCTTTTTATTTCATTTGATGCAATTACAATTTAAACAGTTTTTATAAACACATTAATTCATAAAGTATATCTGAAGTTATTAATTGCAAATTTAAACAAAAACTTTATTTACTAGGAAACAAAAAATGAAGCCAACATCAATTCATGCAAAAGATGTTGTTTTAGAAATTTAAGAGAAAGCTGTTTTTAATTTTTCAAAAGTGCCCATATTTATTCTTCTTAAATATTTAAACGCATTTTCTTAAAAAGAGATAAAACGATTAATTAATATAAGATTAAACTTGAATAACATCAAATCAATCATTTTGAGTGAAATTTTCATGAAAAAGAAAAACTTATTTGGATAGAGAATAACAATGTCACGATCGAGACACCCTTAAAAAAATAAAAAACAATGTCATTAGACACTCAATTGTGTCTTATTCAAAGACTCCAATATGTGATGCCAAAATTTATTATCAATGAGTTAAAATAGTTAGGACCAATGTACGTCGGTAAGAAAATATTTAATTCAAATCCATCCCATACAAGAATTTGTCCAAGACTAAGTATTGTATGCATTCAGCTGCACCGCACATTTATAGTGTATTTTAAAAACACGCAACTTATTATAATAAAATATGCAACTTGTTTATCATGAACCGTGTAACTATATATTAATATGAAAAAATAATTGCAAAGGCTCAAAACAGAAAACAAGTCAAGTTGCATCCTTCAAAGATAACAAATCAGCATGTTTAATACGTATTTATGAATGATCTGAATGCAAGACCCTGACGCATACGGCACCCAATTTTGTCCAATTTTATTATCCCCAAATATTGGGTGTATATATATATAGCATGTGTAGTCATAACGAAGGATGCATAAATTAATGGTAACTGATATGGAATTGAAGAATATTCAACATCCCATGCCATCCATGAAAATGAAAGGCCAGGACAGGCTTCACTTGTAACTCATAAGTCATAATAAACATATTAACAAATTTTAAAACACCGTGCCACTAATCATCGATCGATCATTGTTTCGAAATCTACTTATATAATATGTACGTCTACTTGGTAATACAAAATTTCATGTTGCTCTTGATCATCTTTTATAATGTGATATGTTTTCATATTAATGGATCTTCCCAGATTTGTTAATGCTTATAGACTTATAGTAATGGTAAATATTATTATAAAAATGTATATGTGATAGAGTGTTTTAATAAAGTTAAACAACATATTTGGACCAATTGCATTTAACTAACTGAAAAATAACGACCAAATTTTCATTATTATAATACTTAATTTGGAAATAATTCTACGCCACATAATTTCTGTGTATTGATTGGTAGATGGCTGAAAATTTAAGAATAAACAGAAAAATGAGGTCGATCTATGTAGGACACAGATTCCTTTAAACAATTATGTCGGCCTTTTACTCTTGGTGCTAATGAAACGTAATGCATTTGTTTTTAAGAGCAACAATAGTTTTACTATATCTTGCTTGAGGTGAACACAAATTATGCCTGAATTTGCTTGAGGTGAATTATTTAGAGTGCCGACGAATTTTGAGAAAAAATGAAGCAGAAAGACAATAATAACAAATGGATATTACCAAAAATATCTCACCTGAAAATTCAAACTTGTAACAATATGTGGAATTAAATCGTTTATTTTATTTTCTTAAAAAGTAATTCATGACCGTAAAAAAATTAAGAAAGCTGAAGGCTCACTGTTTTCCACATTATAAATGTACTTTTTATTTTATTGATGGATTGTTTAACCAATCACTACAAAAAAAAACATTAATTTAACGAGGGAAATTAGTGAGGGTAAAAGAACACTCGGTATTTAACGAGGATTTAACGAGGGTTTTACCGAGGGTATAACCCTCGTCACATTTAACGAGGGCAGATACCCTTGGTAAAATGCACAACACAATTAACGAGAGCTGACTACCCTCAACATTATTCAACGAGCACAGTCAACGAGGGCGACTTGCCCTCGGCACGCTGAACGAGGGTGTCAGCAAGCGCGATTCGCCCTCGCCAATTCCTGGTCCCCACTTAAATGTGGATGATGAGTCCCCTAATGAGGAACCTCCTAATGAGCATGCTGTACATTTTTATAACATGCTTCGTGCAGCGAATCAGGATATAATGTCTGGTTGCGAATCACATTCACAGTTGTCATACAATGCCCTGTTGCTGAACATTAAAACTGAAAACATACTTTAGAAAGGGGCTATAATCAAATGGTTGAGGCGATTCGTGTTCTTTGTCCGAATAGTCTGGTGCCCAAGAAATTTTCTGATAGCAAATAGCAGATGAGTGAGATGGGTCTTCCAGTGGAGAGGATCCAGTGTTGTACGGGTAACTGGATGTTATACTAACATTGTAAGTTTTGTGGGAGGCCACGGTTCAAACCTGCTACTCGTGGTGTGGATGGTTGACTTAAAAAGAAGCGTCCTTTTAAGGAGATGTTCTACTTTCCTATCATCCCGCGACTGCAAAGGTTGTATCAGTCGAATGCTACAGCGAAGGATATGACATGATATGCACGTTGCATCAGCCAACATCTCAAAACAGTTTAAATAAGCCACGTGAGGTGGGTCATTACTTAAACACATTCAAGCAGGTTACAAATAAGAAACAGTTACAAACCTTTAATATCCAGATTAATAGTTGACTCTCACTTGACTAATATAAAATTGACAGGGACTTCGGGAAAGTATATGCATATCAATTTTATACCTAAGTAATAACCATGATTAAATATAGAATTATTATTTTGCTTTGAACGAGCCTCGTGGGGAGGGTCATCGTCGCCACTAATAATAACCCACAATCATCCTTTCGGAATTTATTCATGTGAAATCCATCTTTTGGCCGTCTCGTGGGGGGAATTTCTCCAAAAGAATCCACAAATAAATAAATCATGGAGGTCAAAATTAATTCAATTTTATTATCCGTAATAAATTTGTCAATTAATTGTTTAAACATACTTAGTCTTTTTTTTTTGAAGGTGAGATTTTTCAAAACATTTTTTCATGCATCGCATATTTAAACACAATTTAAATAAACATAAAATAATACAAAATATCAAAACAAAAATTAAACACAATGGGCACATATATCCAATTGTCACGGTTAATTTTTTGTCATGTCTTGATCTTGAGAAATCGTCTTTATGACCTTCGTCGTTCGTCTCGAAAGGCTCCCACTTGGCCGTCTCAAAAAATGCCACGTCAAGCCTGCCACGCCGACCACATGGCCTGAAAGAGGCACGCCGCACTCTCCACCCGTGTCGATCCGCGCCCAAGTACAAGACATAAAGACCCGGCAGACGCACTTTTCGGCATGCATATCTTGGGCCTCTTGATAAGAAAGCCCAGCAGACCAAATATCATACCATCGCCCACCCATGCGGATCCGCCTCGCCCTACCTTGCCTGGCGCGGCGGCGTTATACAAGACATCGGGCAACATACCGCTTTGAGCATCCGCCCGCTTCGATGAAAACGCCACGCCCGCGCAAGACCGATCGATCCCCAGGCGCCCTCTAGCTCCCCTCGCCCCCGCCCGCTTGCAAGGCTCAAGGCTGCGTCGATTCGCAGGCCTCCTTTCATCGTTATTCTGACGACGACGACACCGCACCTTGCCTTGATCTCGCCTTTTAATTCTTCATCTCCGTCTTGCTTTTTCGTCCTGTTATAATTTATTTATGAAAAATAAATAAACCTAGATCTAGACTAGTCTATTACATTGAAATCTAATCAAACAAATCCTAATCTACTCGTGGATTTTCTCACGAGGCAAAACGAATTCAACAAATCGAATTAAAAACCACAATTTATATGCATGCATAAATATAAACATTCATCAAATACCATGACAATTGGATACCCGCAAAAAGATCTAGCAATTCTACTATCCAATTTCAAATTTAATGATAACTAATTAAATTAAAATTTAAAAATTCAGAGTCTCAAACCGAGGCTATGATACCGCTTGTTGGGGAATTAATTGTCCTTGATCTATTCGGGATGAATATTTAAATACAAATTTAATTCTAACAATTATTACTAGCATGAATTAATCCTATATTAGTTCAAATAATAATTCAACAACAAATCATGCATATAAACAAATTCACAAAAATCCTACGATGCGGAATTACAACGGGTTTACGTGAACTAACCTCCTGAGTGACAAACCGCTGAGAAGATGGATCCCGCTCACACGAACATACCAAAAGACCTTCTCAAGTATTCCCTTATCCTTGTTCAACAATCCGTGGTAGGAACTCGTGAACAATTTAACAAAAGGAAAAAAATAAAATTATGTTGCACCACCTTTGTGGATTTCTAATTTTTCCAACACATGGAATTGCACTTGGGATGAAAAAAATCCCCTATTTATAAAGAGGGTGGTGGCCGATTTTTTGCTAGGAAAAAAAAGAAGAAAAATCTCTTCTTGATCTCCAAGAAATCTTGAATATATCCAATATATTCTTTTCTCCATAATTAAAATATTCCATAAAATCTCACTCTCTTATTGTTATGGTATTTTCGAAATTTTTAGGATAAAGATTCCAAGATTTGGATCTTCTTGAATTTATGAGATACACTTGTATTCCAAGAATACATATCTTCCATAATATATTTTCAAGAAAATCAAGAAAATCTTTCTTTCCCTTTATTTTCATAATTTTCGAAAATCCCACATAAATAACTCAAGTGAGAGATTTCTTGAATTTAATGAGATAATCTTGTATTCCAAGAATACATATCCTCATTCCATAACAAAATTCAAAGAAAATCTTTCTCCCCTTTTTATTCATGTTTTTCGAAAAAAAATTGGAAAATTAAGCAAGCATAATTTATTTTATTTTAAACACCTTTTTCAGTTATTGGACATTATGTTTGGGCTACTTGAGGGGCCTTAAGGAGAATTAAGATTGGACATTCTAATGGACTTTGAATATCTAATATTGAGCCACAATATTATTCAAGCCCATAAATATTAATTAATCCCACTACATAATTAATATTGCACTATCCATCTTAACCCATATTACTATTAATATGGCTCCCGGTCATTATTTCCAGTGTTTAAGATTATCTAGCCCATTAATTAATTCAAGCCACTGAAATAATTTTCCTTTAATTAATATCTTTTGTCCTTGGTCAAGGAACAGTTCAACATTATTATCCATACCGGAAACTAATTCCACTTGCAAGATTTGGTATGATAAATCTTATGAACCTCCCAAGGGGGCAAATCGAACAAGTGTACTTGCACACGATTCTCCGATAAATCTTAGTAATCGCGATGTGACCAATAATATTGGCCAATATATAAAGTATTGAATCTCATTGATTCTCTACCCGTCATAAGTCAAAGCAATAATTACTAACCACACACGATCCTATTTAAGGGACGAAGATTTAGAAATAACGAACCACTGAGGTCTAATTCTTCATAATTCAGTGCTGAAGAATTTATCCTCATGTAGGTCCTATTCAGTGCATCAGTCATGCACTAGTGTAATCTCTTGGTCAAGACAAGCCAATCTGAGACTTACACTTAACTTTTCACGATGGATTGTTCATTTCATCTAGGTCGTGAACAACGATTTTTTAGTTACAAGGGATCGTTAATTTAATCTTTTGTGATCCGGTATCACTAAATTAACTACAATGTAACACGATCGCTTATTGAACAATTATGCAAAGAAATATATGTAACATTCAATGATATTTAAAGCATCAGTGATAAATAATTTATTTCAGTAAATAAGACAGAAATTCAGTTTGGTTATACAAAGTAAAAGCATACTTTCCAGTATAACCTCAACAGCTGATGCTCACAACAAAGGTTTACAATGTGGTTGGGCGAAGAAAAGTGTTTTCTGGGATTTGCCGTATTGAAGCTCCATGTTGATCAGACACAATTTGGATGTGATGCACATCGAAAAAAATGTGTTTGATAATCTCTTCTACACGGTGATGAATGTCGAGGGGAAAACAAAGGACACAACTTAATCAAGGGATGAACTTAATGAATACTATCGTCGACCCTCGATGCAGAAATGTCCAACTGTGCCGGTGGGAACAAGAATACATCCCAATAATATGCTCGTGGACGTTAATCCTGCATTTACGATTATACAAATAAGCATGATCCATTTGTGCTAGCAAGTCAAGCCAGTCAAGTTTATTATTGCAAGTACCCGGATCTGGTATGGGTCGAGATTGGTGGGTCAAGTTTGCACCACAAAAACCGAGATCCTTAGTGGAAATCGATAGAAATACCGGACCAGAGCTTCCCCCACTCCAAGAGGACGACATACCATCCAAAATGAATGTGCAAATAGATGATGATCCTGTTGTTTTGGCATATTTGAACGGTGCACTAGTTGAGAAGGAGGAGGAGGAGAAGGAGGAGGAGGAGGAGGGGGAGGAGGAGGAGGAGAGAAGAAGAAGAAGAAGAAGAAGAAGAAGAAGAAGAAGAAGAAGAAGAAGAAAAGAAGAAGAAGAAGAAGAAGAAGAAGAAGAAGAACCCGCCCCGTTGGGCCAAACTCGCCCCGTTGCCATCCCTATGTATTCTTGGAATACAAGAATATCTCATAAATTCAAGAAGATCCAAATCTTGCAGTCCTACTGTTGGGATTATACAGTATGCTTTTACTTTGTATAATCAAACTGAATTTCAGACTTATTTACTTAAATAAATTGTTTATCACTGATGCTTTAAATATCATCGAATGTTACATATATTTACTGCATAACTGTTCAATAAATAATACGTGTTACATTGTAGTTAATTTAGTGATACCAGATCACAGAAGATTAAATTAATAAATCCTTTTGTAACTAAAAAGTACACCATTCACGACCTAGATGGAAATGAACAATCCATTGTGAAAGGTTGAAGTGTAAGGCTCAGATTGACTTGTCTTGACCAAGAGATTACACTAGTGCATGTTTAGTACACTGAAGAGGACCTACAGGAGGACAAATTCTTCAGAACTGAACCAGGAAGAATTAGACTCAGTGGTTCGTTATTTCTTAATCTTCGTCCCTTAAATAGGATCGCATGTGGTTGGTAATTATTGCTTTGACTTATTACGGGTAGAGAATCAACGAGATTCAATACTTTATATCTTGAGCAATATTATTGGTCACATGCGATTGCTAAGATTTAATACGGAGAATCGTGTGCAAGTACGCTTTGTTCGACGGTTCCCCTTAGGAGGTTCATAAGTTTTATCATACCAAATCTTGCAAGTGGAACTAGTTTCCGGTATGGATAATAATGTTGAACCGTTCCTTAACCAAGGACAAAAAATATTAATTAATGAAAAGTTATTTCAGTAGCTTGAATTAATTAATGGGCTAGATAATCTTAAACACAGGAAATAATAACCGGGAGCCATATTGACTGTAATATGGGTTAAGATGGATAGTGCAATATTAATTATGTAGTGGGATTAATTAATATTTATGGGCTTGAATAATATTGTGGCTCAATATTGATAATTCAAGATCCATTGGAAGGTCCAATCTTAATTCTCCTAAAGGCCCCTCAAGTAGCCCAACATAAAGTCCAATAACTGAAAAAGGTGTTTAAAAATAAAATAAATATTTGTTGCTATTTTTCCTATTTTTCGAAAATAGTAAATAAAAGAAGGAGAAAGATTTTCTTTGAATTTTGTTATGGAAAGAAGATAAGTATTCTTGGAATACAAGATTATCTCATTAAATTCAAGAAATCTTCCACTTGGTTATTTACTATGTAAATTTCGAAAATCTTGAAAGAATAAGGGAAAGAAAGATTTTCTTGAAAATATATTATGGAAGATATGTATTCTTGGAATACAAGAATATCTCATAAATTCAAGAAGATCCAAAATCTTGGAATTTTGATCCTTATTTTTTCGAAAATTCCCATAACAAGAGGAGTTGAGATTTTTATGGAATATTTTAATTATGGAGAAAAGAATATAGGAGATATATTCAAGATTTCTTGGAGATCAAGAAATTTTTTTTCTTCCCCTATTCCATGCCAAAAAATCGTCCAACACCCCTCTATAAATTGGGGATGAATGTTTCATTCCCAAGTACAATTCCATGTGCTGGAAAAATTAGTAAATCCACAAAGGTGGTGCAACAAATTTTTATTTTCCCTTTTGTTAATTGTTCGCGAGCTTCCTTCCACCAGATTGACGAGCAAGGACTAGGGAATACTTGGGAAGGCTTTTTGGTGTATTTTTATCGACGAGACCATTGCCACTCCAAGAGGTTAGTTCAAGTAAACCCGTAGCAATTCCTCATGCGTAGGATTTATGTGAACTGTTTATATGCATGATTAGTTGTTGAATTATTATTTGAATTAATATAGGATTAATTCATGCTAGTAATAATTGTTAGAATTAAATTTGTATTTAAATATTCATCCCGAATAGATCCGTGCAAATAACTCCCCAACACCTACTCCTTATTTTTTTCGAAAATACCATAACAAGAGGAGGTGGGATTTTGTGGAATATTTTAAATATGGAGAAAATAATATATTGGATATATTCAAGATTTCTTGGAGACCAAGAAAAAGATTTTCCCATCTTATTCACACACAAAGTTTTCGTCCAACACCCCCTCTATAAATAGGGGATGGATATTTCATTCCCAAGTGCAATTCCATGTGTTGGAAAAATTAGAAATCGACAAAGGTGGTGCAACATAATTTTATTTTTCCTTTTGTTAAATTGTTCGCGAGTTCCTACCACCGGATTGTTGAACAAGGATAAGGGAATACTTGAGAAGGTCTTTTGGTGTGTTCGTGTGAATGAGATCCATCTTCTCAACGGTTGTCACTCCGAGAGGTTAGTTCACGTAAAACCCGTAGTAATTCCGCATGCGTAGGATTTATGTGAACTGTTTATATGCATGATTTGTTGTTGAATTATTATTTTAATTAATATAGGATTAATTTATGCTAGTAATAATTATTAGAATTAAATTTGTATTTAAATATTCATCCCGAATAGATCCGGGCAATTAATTCCCCAACAATCGCATCGAGCCCCTGCTTTGCTCAATTTTAAATTGTAATTTAATTCGCTTACATTAAATTTGATATTGATAGTAGAATTGCTAGATCTTTTTTTGCAGTATCCAATTGTCATGGTATTTGATGAATGTTTATATTTATGCATGCATATAAATTGTGGTTTTTAATTCGATTCGTTCGAATTCGTTTTGCCTCGTGAGAAAATCCACGAGTAGATTAGGATTTGTTTGATTCGTTCAATGTAATAGAGTAGTCTAGATCTAGGTTTATTTATTTTTTTGTAAATAAATTGTAACCGGATCGGAAACGGAGGCGGGACGATGAATTAAAAAGATGGGATCGAAAACCGGGTGCAAGCGGCGTGCATCGCGCTTAAACGCGTTAAGGGGAGGCACGCTGCTGGCTGACGCTGCGCAGTGCACACGGCATGGGGCGAGGCCGGGCGAAGCGTAGCGCTGGGATCGAACCATAGCGCACGGGCGCGGGTGGTTTCGTCTTGCTACGGGCGGAATCGCCAGTGGGAGGGGGCTGCGATGCGTCAGGCGCGACACGCACACAAGGCGAGGCAAAGCGATGCGGGCGCAGCGGATCGGCATGGGCGGGCGCACGAAGGCCGCATACAGCAATAACCGGTACGCGCGCGCGCCGAGATCTCCGCCGAAAGGCTTGAGTACCATTGGGGTAACGCGTCGCGGGCGCTTATTACGACGCACGCATTTAACGCCGACGACATGGCCGTGGAGTGTATATGTAGATTCCGACCCGCGAGCTGGTCTAAGACGTGGCTCGACGAGGCGGTTTTTTTCGAGAGGGTCAAGTGGGAGCTTTTCGAGACGAACGATGAAGGCCATAAAGACGATTTCTCAAGATCAAGACATGACAAAATTAACCATGACAATTGAATATATGTGCCCAATGTGTTTAATTTTTGTTTTGATGTTTTGCATTATTTTATGCTTATTTAAATTGTGTTTAAATATGCGATGCATGAGAATATGTTTTGAAAAATCTCACCTTCGAAAATTACTAAGTATGTTTAAATAATTAATTGACAATTTTATTCCGGATAATAAAATTGAATTAATTTTGAACTCCATGATTTATTTATTTGTGGATTCTTTTGGAGAAATTTCCCCCACGGGACGGCCAAAAGATAACGGTTATTGCAATGCTACGTAGGTAGCGGGTATTGCAAATCCACGAAAGTAGCGTTACTGCAATATGCTAGGTGAGTAGCAGATATTGCAGTGCTACATGAGTAGTGGTTAAAGCAGTGGGAGAAGTGCACCTATCTTTTAGTGATATAATTTTAGTTTTGAGAGACATTCTTTATGTTCCCAGTTTTAGAAAGAATTCACTTTCAGTTTCTAAAATTCTGTTAATGGATACTTAGTTTCTTTTAATAAGAATGACATCATTTCTTGAAATGATGAGTGTATCTGTTATGGGACATTGATGAAAAATGTATACACTATTAAAAGTGCACACCACACGCAAAACGCATCCTATAACACATCGACTGTTTCGGATAAAAGAGAACGTTCATTAGACGTGAACGAGACACTTCTATGACATCTTAGATTGGGACATATTAATCCAAAAAGGATTCAAAGGTTGGTAGAAGATGGTTCATTGAGTCTCTCCCAAGTTGAACCAATCCCAACTTGCTAATCATGTTTGGAAGGTAAAAATGACTAAGAGGGCATTCGAGCCAAGGAATAGAGCTAAAGAAGTGTTAGAAATCGCTCACACGCACGTATGTGGTCCAATGTCAATCAAAGCAAAGAGGAGGTTATGAGTATTTCGTTACCTTCATTGATGATTACTCAAGGTATGCGACTACATTTTCCTTATGAAGCATAAATCGAGACCTTTGACAAATTCAAAGAATTTAAGGTCAAGCAGAGAATCATAGGAAAAAACGATCAAGTCTCTATGATCCGATCATGGGGGTGAGTACCTCAAATATGAGTTTTTGAACTACTTGTCAGATGAAGGGATTGTATCCCAGCTAACTGCACCCGAAACCCCTCAACAAAATGGGGTTGCAGAGCGAAGATTCATAACTCTTTTAGAAATGGTTAGATCAATGATGAGTTATGCGGATCTACCCAAGTCGCTTAAGGGGTCATGCCTTGAAACAATGGCTTATATTCTGAACTTGGTGCCATCCAAGTCGGTTCCCAAAACTCCCAAAGAATTGTGGACCCAAGCGCAAGCCCGGCTTTGAGACACATGAGAATTTGGGGGTGTCCGCCTACGTGGACAAACAAGGAAGCCAAAAAATTGGATCCTCGATCGTAATTAAGGTCGCTTATAGGGTACCCCGAGGAACAAAAAGGGTGTATGTTCTATGGTCCGAAGGATCAAAAGGTGGTAATAAGCACCCACTTTAGATTTTTGGAAGAAGACTATATGAACGAAAAGAAAGCCCGTATGAGATTACCTTAAATGAGCTTAGAGGGCTAACCTCGAAGCCTAATCGCATAAGATGACATACCAAATGTCACACTTACACAACCGAACCTAGACGTAGTGGGAGGGTTGTGAGACAACCCGAGAGATTCATGGGGATAGGAGAGTCCTCGGACTTAGTCCCCGATCAAGATGAATCAGACCCATGGACTTACGACGAGGCATTCCAAGATAAGGATGCAGTTTCTTGGCAACCAACAATGGAAGCCGAAATGGGTTCTATGGATCATAACATAGTGTGAGAGCTAGTTGAACCACTTAATGGGGTCAAATCCATTGGCTGCAAGTGGGTATACAAGAGAAAAAGAGGACCGGACGGGAAGGTGGAAACCTTCAAGGCAAGGCTTGTGGCGAAAGGTTATACTAAGAAAGAGGGGATCGACTATGAGGAAACCTTTTCACCTGTAGCTATGCTCAAGTTCATCCGAATTCTCTTGGCGATTGCTGCGCATCTCGACTTTGAAATCTGGCAAATGGATGTCAAGACGGCTTTCCTTAATGGAAGTCTTGAAGAGGAGATCTATATGCAACAACCCCAAGGCTTCATTAAAAAAGGCAAAGAACACCTAGTTTGTAAGCTCAAGAAGTCCATTTATGGACTCAAACAAGCATCCAGAGCTTGGAACCAATGTTTTGATCAAGTAATAAAGTCTTATGGGTTTGATCAAAATGAATAATAAAAGTTAAAGCGTGTTGGGATTATAATTTGAAAGTATGTTTTTACTTTGTATAATCGAAACCCATTTTTTCGAACTTATTTATCAAATAAATTGTTTATCACCGATGCTTTAAATATTATCGAATGTTACATATATTTTTAGCATAATTGTTCAATAAGTCGTACATGTTACATTGTAGTTAATTTAGTGATACCGTGATCACGTAAGATTAAATTAATATCTCTTGTAACTAAAAAGTACGCTTATTCACGACCTAGATGGAAATGAACAAACCATCGTGAAAGGTTGAAGTGTAAGGCCTCGGATTGACTTGTTTTGACCAAGAGATTACACTAGTGCATGACCGATGCAATCAATAGGACCTACAGAGGATAAATTCTTCGTAACCAACAAGGAAGAATTAGACCTCGCTGTTCGTTGTTTCTTAATCTTCGCCCCTTAAATAGGATCACGTGATTGATAACTATTGCTTTGACTTATCATGGGTAGCTAATCAACGAGATTCAATACTTTTTATCTTGGGCAATATTATTGGTCACATGTGATTGCTAAGATTTAATACGAAGAATCGTGTGCAAGCACGCTTTGTTTGATTTGCCCCCTTGAGGTTCATAAGCTTTATCATACCAAATCTTGCAAGTGGAATTAGTTTCCTGATGGATAATAATGTTGAACCGCTCTTGACCAAGGATAAAAGATATTAATTAATGGAAAACTATTTCAAAGGGCTTGAATTAATTAATGGGCTAAATAATCTTAAACACGGAAATAATGACCGGAGCCATATTGACTGTAATATGGGTTAAGATGGATAGTGCAATATTAATTATGTAGTGGGATTAATTAATATTTATGGGCTTGAATTATATTGTGGCTCAATATTAGATATTCAAGATCCAATAGAAGGTCCAATCTTAATACTCCTAAAGGCCCCCTGAGTAGCCCAACATATAGTCCATTAACTGAAAAGGAGATTAAAATAAAATAAATATTGTTGCTTAATTTTTCCTAAATATTTCAAAAATTATGGGTAAGGTAGGGAGAAAGATTTTCTTTGAATTTTGTTATGGAATGAAGATATGTATTCTTGGAATACAAGATTATCTCATTAAATTCAAGAAATCTCCCACTTGGTTACTCATGATGATATTTTCGAAAATTAGAAAATATAGGGCAAGAAAGATTTTCTTGATTTTCTTGAAAAGATATTATGGAAGATGTGTATTTCTTGAAATACAAGAATATCTCATAAATTCAAGAAGATCCAAATCTTGGAATCTTGCAAGACTATATTTTTTAAAATTCCATAATTTGAGGAGGTGGGATTTTTTTGTGAATATTTTAATTATGGGAAAAGGAATATATGAGATATATTCAAGATTTCTTGGTGATCAAGAAAAGTCTTTTCCCACATTGATTTTTCATCAAAAAATTCGACCACCTCTCACCTATAAATAGGGGATGATTCTTTCATTTCCAAGTACAATTCCATGTGCTGGAAAAATTAGTAAATCCACAAAGGTGGTGCAACATATTTATTTTTCCTTTTGTTAAATCGCTCACAAGAATCCTTCCAATCGGATAGTAGAACGAGGACTAAGGGAATACTTGGTAAGTCCTTGCTGGTTAGTCTAATCACCATACCGCTGTCGGTCCCAAGAGGTAATGCGTTCACGTAAACTCGTAGAATTCGCATCGCGTAGGTTTTACGTGAATTATTATATGCATGATATGTTGTTGATTATTATTTGAATTAATATAGGATTAATTCATGCTAGTAATAATTAAAGAATTAAATTTGTATTTAAATATTCACCCCGAATAGATCTGTGCAAACTATTTCCCAACAACCGGTATCAGACGAGCCACGGTTTTGACTCTCAATTATTTAAATTATAATTTAATTCATGACATTAAATTTGAAATTGATAGTAGAATTGCTAGATCTATTTGCAGTATCCAATTGTCATGGAATTTAATGTGTTTATGCATGCATATAAACCGTGTTTTTAATTCGATCTGCTCGATTCGCTTTTGCCTCGTCTTGAAAATCCACTAGTAGATTAGAATTTGTTTGATTTGATCAATGTAATAGACTAGTCTAGATCTAGGTTTATTTATTTTTGTAAATAAATTGTAACCGGATCGAAAAACGAGGACGGAGACGAAGAATTAAAGGACAAAATCCGAGAACCCCAGGCATAGGCGGCGCGGGCGCCGCTACCGGCATGTATGGGCGAGGGCGAGGCCGAGGCGACCGAGTGCGCCACGAGAACAATGCCACGCCAAGACGGGCGGGCGCAGGCGCACGCGTGCACCGCGCGCCGAGATCGGGCCGAAAGCGGACGGACGAGGTCGCACGCTGGTGTCGCTGAGGTCGCGGGCGAGGCGGAGCGGGCGAAAGCACGCGCCGCCGCCGAGGATCGGCTGCTGCCGGCCGAGGCGTCCGAGGCATCAAGCGGCGCGACCCGCCGGGCGGTGCCGAGGCCGGTTCAGGCTAAGCGGCTCGCGGGATACGGGCGTTATCCCACCGCGAGTCCGCCTTGGCGTGGCGCTGAGACAAAGTATTTTTTGAGACGATCGAGTGGGAGAAATTCGAGACGTGTTTCTTCAAGATCAAGCCAAGAAAAATCAAACCATGACAATTGGATAATTTGTGCCCAATATGTTTATTTTTCTCGCTTTTGCTTGATTTATTTGTGCTATCTTGTGCTTTATTTAATTTGTTTAAATGTGTTTGCATGAGAGTTGCCAAATGGAAAAATCTCACCTTCAAAAATTATTAAGTATGTTTAAATAATTAATTGACAATTTTATTCCTGGATAATAAAATTGAATTAATTTTGACCTCCATGATTTATTTATTTGTGAATTCTTTTGAGAAATTCCCCAACCAGACGGGCCAAAAGATAGCTTTCACATGAATGAATTTCAAACGGATGATTGTGGTTTATTACTAATATTTACGATGACCCTCCTAACGAGGCTCGCTCAAAAGCGAAATAATAATCTCAGATTTAATCATGGTTATTACTTAGGTATAAAATTGATATGCATATACTTCCCAAGTCCCCTTTATTAATTTTATATTGGTCAAGTGGGAGCCAACTATTAACTGATATTAAAGGTTTGTAAATCGTTTTGTTTGTAACTCGCTTGAATGTGTTTAAATAATGACCCACCCAACGTGGCTTATTTAAACCGTTTTTGAGATGTTGGGTGATACATGTTCATATTTTTTTTGAGATTTTAATATGATGCATGTGATCGAACCTAGTGATATATTTGTACTTATGCATGTTATTATTTATTTCCGCCATTCATCATGTCGCAACCTTTTAATCCAATCGTTATATACACTCAAAGAACACCAATTAACCGGAGAAAACTATAATGTTTGGAAACGAAATATGAGCTTTGTCCTACCCGCACAAAAATATTTTTTGATTCTTGATGTACCCAAGCCACGTAAGTTCTCACCGATGAATCACCGACGCGAAATACATGAGTATAATATTTGGGAGCAGCCAATGAACCCATGAAACGTGCATCTTGACTTCACTGTCGATGATTTGAGACACATTCATGAAGGTGTTGAGTCTGGCCGCGAAATTATGCAAAGTCTTGAAGAAATGTTTTTAACAAAAGACCGCATGATCAATCAGTTTAAAAATGACGATATGTGGCTAGGCTAAAAATGGCTGAGGGAACACCTGTATGGGAGCATGTTCTCAGAGTTAAACACCATTTTCGAAAACTAGCTTATCTCGGAACTAAGTATTGTGATGAGGCCCAAATCGAATTTATGTTGCTTACTCTGCCAAGGAGCTTCGATGGATTTTATCTGTGGTTTTTGTGATGAGTGATCACATGTTTATTATGGATAATCTCCAAGAAGCCTTGGAGAAAGTAGAGAAGCATTTAGGAAAGAAAGACGAAGCATTGGTGACCAAAAGTCTTTTCTCGAGATCTAGGCCAGTGGTAGGCAAGTCTCAAGAAAAGGAAAGTGGTCGGAACCAAAGCAAACTCATCACTAAGAAAAGTGAGAAAAAGACAAGCTTATGGTTTGGGTGTCAAGAAAGAACCAAAAGGAATATGTTTTAATTGGGGGAGAAAGGACATTGGAGGTCAAAGATGTTCCAATCCCAAAAGGAAAGGAAAGAAAGGTAATTCTCACGCACTAGTTGTTGAAACTTGTTTAGCGGCGATGCCTCCCATTTATGGGTGGATAATCTGGATCCACTTGATCATGTTTGTTTCACATTACGGGGGTTCAAACGGACCCAACAACTAAGTGGAAGTGAGATCCTCATCACAATCGGGCGATGCTACGAGAGTGGCAAATTAAGCAAAGGAGAGAAGTGCACCTGTCTTTTTGAAGACAAAGTTTTAATTTTAAGAGATGTTCTTTACGCTCCAAGTTTTAGAAAGAATTTGATTTCGGTTTCTAAACTTTTTTATGATGGATATTCGGTTACTTTTAATAAAGTTGTTACCATTTCTTTTATGATAAATATATCCGTCATGGAACGTTAGCGAATAATCTCTATACAATTAACCGCAGGCACACCACTCACTTAAATGCATCCCATAACACATCAACTATTTCCGAGAAAATAAAACGCTTCATCGACGTGAACGGTACACTTCTTTTGGCATCTAAGATTAGGTCATATAAATTCAAAGAGGATCCAAAGGTTGGTGAAAGACGGTTCACTAGAGCTTCTCCAAGTTGAACCGCTTCCAACCCGCTAAATCATGTTTGGAGGGTAAAATGACCAAGAGGGCATTTGGAGCCAATGAATAGGGCTAAAGAAGTTTAGAGATAGTTCACACGGATGTATGTGGTCCAATGTCAACCAAAGCAAAGAGGAGGTTATGAGTATTTTGTCACTTTTATTGATGATTACTCAAGAATGCGGTTACATTTTCCTTATGAAGCATAAATCGAGACCTTTGAGAAATTCAAAGAATTTAAGGCTCAAGCAAAAGAATCATAAGGAAAAACGATCAAGTGTCTACGATCCGATCGTGGAGGCTTAATACCTCAAATATGAGTTTTTGAACTACTTATCCGATAAAGGGATTGTATCCCACTCACGGCACCGGAACCCTCAACAAAACGGGGTTGCAGAGTGAAGAAAAACAGAACTCTTTTGGAAATGGTTAGGTCTGTGGTGAGTTATGCGGATCTTCCCAAGTCGTTCTGGGGTCATGCCTTGGAAACAACGGCTTATATTCTGAACTTGGTGCCATCCAAATCGGTTCCCAAAACTCCCAAAGAATTGTGGACCGGCGCAAGCCTAGTATGAGACACATGAGAATTTGGGGTGTCCGCCCACGTGTTGGACAAAGGAAGCCGTAAGTTGGATCCTCGATCGTAATTAAGGTCATTTGTAGGATACCCCCCGAGGAACAAAAGGGTGTATGTTCTATGGTCCCGAAGATCAAAAGGTGGTCATCAGCACCCACTTTAGATTTTTGGAAGAAGACTATATGAACCAAAGAAAACCTAGAAGTGAGATTACCTTAAATGAGCTTAGAGGGCAAACCTCGGCCAACAATCATGCGGATGATATACCAAACGATACGCTTTTAACAACCCGAGCCTCACATAGTGGGAGGGTTGTTAGACAAAATTTATAGAGATTCATGGAATAGAGAGTCCCGGACTTGATTCCCCGACAAGACGAAATCGCACCCATGGACATATGACGAGGCACTCCAAGATAAGGATGCAGATTCTTGGCAAACAAAGAATGAAAAAGCCAAATGGGTTCTATGTTTCATAATAGAGTGTGGGAGCTAGTCGAACCACTTAATGGGGTCAAACCCATTGGATGCAAGTGGGTATATAAGAGGAAAAGAGGACCGAACGGGAAGGTTGAAACCTTTAAAGCAAGACTAGTGGCGAAAGGTTATACTCAGAAAGAAGGGATCGATTATGAGGAAACTTTTTTCGCCCAGAGCCATGCTTAAGTTCATCCAGATTCTCTTATCGATTCTTTGTGCATTTCGACTTTGAAATCAAGCAAATGGATGTCAAGACAACTTTTCCTTAACTAAGTCTTGATGAAGAGATCTATATGCAACAACCCCAAGGTTTCATTGAAACAGCCAAGAACATCTTGTTTGTAAGCTCAAGAAGTCCATTTACGGACTCAAACAGCATCCGAGCTTGGAACCAATGTTTTGATCATGTTATAAAGTCTTATGGGTTTGATCAAAACGAGTTCGAAAAGTTGTGTGTACAAAAAGCGTGTCGAACCGCATTGGTATTCTTAGTACTATACGTGAGACGACATTCTCGATCATCGAACAATGTAAAAGGTGTTATCGACTTAAGGGCATGGCTTTCAAAATAGTTTGATATGAAGGACTTAGGGGAAGCTTCGACACATCCTTGGGATCAAGATCACCGAGATCGCAAGAAAAAAGGATGATGATCGGGTTATCGCAAGCTTCATACATAGACACCGCCTTGAAACGCTTCAAAGATGCAAGATTCCAAGAAAGGATTCGCACTTTCGTGCATGGAATCCATCTATCCAAGAAAATGTCCCCTAAGACGCAAAGAGAGATAGATGACATGAAAGGCATTCCTTATGCTTCTACCGTCGGAAGCCTTATGTATGCAATGTCGTATTTAGAGACCAGATATTTGCTTTGTCGTAGGCATGGTGGCAAGATATCAAAGTAACCCCCGAAAGAGCATTGATCTACGCTTAAAAACATTCCTCAAGTATCCGAAAAGAACTCGGGATAGAATGTTGGTTTATCACCAGTAAATCCAATCCCCATCGGTTACATGGACTCGGATTTCCAATCGACGTAGACTCTGTAAAAATCTACCTCCCCAGAGTGTGTTTTGCATGGGGAAGGAGTCGTGACATGGAGAAGCGTCAAGCAAAAATGCGTCATGATTCTACCATGGAAGTTGAATATGTAAATCGCTAATGAGGGCAAAAGAAAGAAGTTTTGCTCATGCACTTCCTAGTGGATTTAGATGAGGTTCCGAATTTGCCCAAATAGAATCACTATTTATTGTGACAATGCCAGATAACTTGCAAATTCAAGGGAACCAAGAGCCAACAAAGCCAAAGAAACACATAGAAAGGAAATACCATCTTATACGAGATATTGTTAAGAGAGGAGATATAGATGTGGCAAAGATAAGTCTGAGGACAACCTAGCGAGATCCATTCACAAAAGAGTCCGCCTCAATACATTCGAGAGACATGTGGAAGGAATGGGTGTCAAGACCGTTGCTAACTGCTTTGAGTATAAGTGGGAGAAATTATTAGGTTCGTGTAGGTGACATTAGATGTCACGGACTACGCGAGACATGTTGTAGTATACTTAAAAGCAAACTTTGAGTATAAGTGGGAGATTGTTGGGATTATAATTTGAAAGTATACTTTTACTTTGTATAATCGAAACCTCAATTTTCGCACTTATTTATCAAATAAATTGTTTATCATCGATGCTTTTAAATATTATCGAATGTTACATATATTTATCGCATAATTGTTCAATAAGTCGCATGCGTGTTACATTGTAGTTAATTTATCGATACCGCATCACGTAAGATTAAATTAATAAATTCCCTTGTAACTAAAAAAGTACGCTATTCACTTACCTAGATGGAAATGAACAAACCATCATGAAAAGGTTGAAGTGTAAGGCTCAGATTGGCTTGTCTTGACCAAGAGATTACATTAGTGCATGACTGATGCACTGAATAGGACCTATAGGAGGATAAATTCTTCAGAACTGAACAAGGAAGAATTAGACCTCAGTGGTTCGTTGTTTCTTAATCTTCGTCCCTTAAATAGGATCACGTGGTATTGGTATTCTTAGTACTATACGTATACGACATTCTGCTCATCGGTGATTTATGTAAAGGTGGTGTCGACGCAAGGGCATGACTTTCAAAAAACAGTTTGATATGAAGGACTTAGGGAAGCCGGGCATCCTTGGGATCAAGATCACTTTCGAGATCGCAAGAAAATGATGATAGTTTATCGCAGTTTTCATATATAGACACTGTCTTGAAGCGATTCAGCATGCAGGACTCCAAGAAAGGCTTCGTACCTTTCAGGCATGGAATCCATCTATATAAGGAAATGTGCCCTAAGATACAAAAAGAGATAGATGACATGAAAGGCATTCCTTATGCTTCGGCTGTCGGAAGCCTTATGTATGCAATGCTGTGCACGAGACTGGATATCTGCTTTGTCGTTGGCATAGTGCCGAGATATCAAAGTAATCCGGGAAAAGAGCATTGGACGGCAGTTAAGAAAATTCTGAAGTATCTGAAAAGAACTCGGGATAGAATGTTAGTTTATCAGTCTGACAGTCTGATTCTCATCGGTTACACGAACTCGAATTTCCAATCGGACATAGATTCCAAAAGCTATCTGCCTCAGTGAGTGTGTTTTCATTTGGGAAGTGTAGCCATGAAATGGACGAGTGTGAAGTAGAAATGCATCACTGACTCAACCATGGAAGCCGGGTAAGTAGGTGCTTGTGAAGCAGTGAAGAAACCAGTTTGGCTCTAGACCTTCTTAGTGGACTTGGATGAAGTTTCGAATTTGTCTAGCAATATTTGCTAGGGGCAGTTGCAAATTCAAGGGAACCAAGAGTCCACGAGTCAAACAAGCACACTGAAGGAAAGAAATCTTAGACGAGAAATCGTTAAGAGAGGAGATGAAGAGGTGGCTAAGATCGCATTGGAGGATAACCTAGTTAATCCTTTCACAAAGTGTATGCCTCTGGAAACATTAAAGAGACATGTGGGAGGAATGGTTGTCAAGTCGTGTGCCTAACTGCTTTAGTATAAGTGGGAGATATTATTAGGTTTGTGTAGGTGACATTAGATGTCACGACAGAACTACACGAGATATGCTGTAGTATACTTAAAAGCAGACTTTGAGTATAAGTGGGAGATTGTTGGGGTTATACTGGAAAGTATGCTTTTACTTTGTATAACCAAATTGAATTTCTGTCTTATTTACTGAAATAAGTTATTTATCACTGATGCTTTAAATATCATTGAATGTTACATATATTTACTGCATAATTGTTCAATAAACAAAGACGTGTTACATTGTAGTTAATTTAGTGATACCGCATCACGAAGATTAAATTAATGTATCCTTGTAACTAAAAAGTACGTTGTTCACGACCTAGATAGAAATGAACAATCCATCGTGAAAGGTTGAAGTGTAAGGCTTAGATTGACTTGTCTTGACCAAGAGATTACACTAGTGCATGTTTAGTACACTGAAGAGGACCTACAGGAGGATAAATTCTTCAGCACTGAATTAGGAAGAATTAGACCTCAGTGGTTCGTTATTTCTTAATCTTCGTCCCTTAAATAGGATCGTGTGTGGTTAGTAATTATTGCTTTGACTTATGATGGGTAGAGAATCAATGAGATTCAATACCTTATATCTTGGGCAATATTACTGGTCACATGTGATTGCTAAGATTTAATACGAAGAATCGTGTGCAAGTACGCTTGTTTGATTTGCCCCCTTGGGAGGTTCATAAGATTTATCATACCAAATCTTGCAAGTGGAATTAGTTTCCGGTATGGATAATAATGTTGAACCGTTCCTTGACCAAGGACAAAAGATATTAATTAAAGGAAGGTTGTTTAAGTGGCTTGAATTAGTTAATGGGCTAGATAATCTTAAACACGGGAAATAATGATCGGGAGCCATATTAACAGTAATATGGGTTAAGATGGATAGTGCAATATTAATTATGTAGTGGGATTAATTAATATTTATGGGCTTGAATAATATTATGGCTCAATATTAGATATTCAAAGTCTATTAGAAGGTCCAATCTTAATTCTCCTAAAGGCCCCTCAAGTAGCCCAAGATAATGTCCAATAGCTGAAAAAGGTGTTTAAAATAAAATAAATTATTGTTGCCTATTTTTCCTATTTTTTGAAAATAATAAATAAAAGAGGGAGAAAGATTTTCTTTGAATTTTGTTATGGAATGAGGATAAGTATTCTTGGAATACAAGTTTATCTCATTAAATTCAAGAAATCTCCCACTTGGCTATTTATCTTGAAATTTTCGAAAATAATGAAGAAAATAAGGAAGGAAAGATTTTCTTGATTTTATTGAAAAGATATTATGGAAGATATGTATTCTTGGAATACAAGAATATCTCTTAAATTCAAGAAGATCCAAATCTTGGATTCCTACTCCTTATTTTTTTCGAAAATACCATAACAAGAGGAAGTGGAATTTTGTGGAATATTTTAAATATGGAGAAAAGAATATATTGGATATATTCAAGATTTCTTGGAAACCAAGAAAAAGATTTTCCCATCTTATTCACACACAAAGTTTTCGTCCAACACCCTCTCTATAAATAGGGGATGAATATTTCATTCCCAAGTGCAATTTCATGTGTTGGAAAAATTAGAAATCCACAAAGGTGGTGCAACATAATTTTATTTTTCCTTTTGTTAAATTGTTCGCGAGTTCCTACCACCGGATTGTTGAACTAGGATAAGGGAATACTTACGAAGGTCTTTTGGTGTGTTCGTGTGAACGTAATCCATCTTCTCAACGGTTGTCACTCCGAGAGGTTAGTTCACGTAAAACCCGTAGTAATTCCGCATGCGTAGGATTTATGTGAACTGTTTATATGCATGATTTGTTGTTGAATTATTATTTGAATTAATATAGGATTAATTCATGCTAGTAATAATTGTTAGAATTAAATTTGTATTTAAATATTCATCCCGAATAGATCCGGACAATTAATTCCCCAACACTCGCCAATCATACTCCACCAGAGATCCGATTACACATACAAGTGTGGAATAAGAAGTATGTTATACTACACTTTGTCTTTTATTTATATATCATATATATACGTTTGTAACACCCTTTTAATTTTACAGATTGTATCCTTCGAATAAATGTTCGAGGATCATTAAGAACATAATGTCCCGAAATATGGAGTTGGGGGGATTCACGTGGGCAAAGGTTACTGATGAGCGGAAAAACAGGTGGTGGAAAACATTCCAGGTATGCATTCGTTTGATTAATTTAAGTAGCTCGTTCATTATATTGTTACTTATAATTAATCAATGTTTAATGTTCATTTTTTTGTTAGAGGGATGTCACCTGGGATGTACAGAGAGAGGATACAAGGCAGATCAAAGATCTGTTTATGCGGAGGGTTGCCGCACGGTATTCGGATCTTCTCAACAACTGGAAGACCCTACACCGTAAAAATGGAAAGGTGCCCCCATGGGATACAAATGTGTGGGATGCATTGAAAGACTACTGGGACCTGCCTGAAGTCAAAGCAAAAAAGCGAACAGTGCCACAAAAATCGTGCATCCAGAAAATCAATGCATCATGGAGGATCAAAAGGAGCGATAGATGTTGCGTATGAATTTGTAAGTAGTTTTTACACCACCACAAATCGATCGACATTTAAATAACTTTAGTACGTAATAACAAAAATTATATAAAATTGTCAGTGGTAGAAAAATGGACGCCTCCCAACAGCATGGGAACTCATCAATCATTTTCACAACAAAGATGCCACGTATGAGCGGATGGCAGAAATACTTGTAAGTATTTCAAGTAATGTTGTTTATTCAATATATAACTTAGTTAATTAATATTATATCTAATTTTAAATGTCAAAATATTTGTATGTCAGCGAGCGGTGGAGGCACGAATCAACCGTGAGGTCCCCTGATCTTGATTTAGTATTTAGAGCGCTAAGACAAGCTAGCCATTCTATACACAACATGTGTCGTACTCCCACAGGAAATTCACGGGTTTGGGACAAATGTCGAAAATGGGGCGTATTCAATCTGGCCCAGGCGGGACATCCGGGGGCTCCTCTATCGACGGCTACTCCCAATTTGATCAAGAGCGCTTTTTGGCATGACATTGGGATTATACTTAGGGAAAGACAACAAAGAGAGTAAATCAAAATAGATTCGGACTTATTCTTGAAATAAATTGTTTGTCCTAATTTTTTAAATATTATCAAACATCCGGTGGTCCCCAATAATTACGTTGGCATAACCGTGGTCCCTAGTCGGGCCGTGTTACATTGAAGTTAATTTAGTGATACCAGGGCCGTCACGAAGGTTAAATTAAGTAACCTCAGAACTAAAATAAACGCCATTCACTCCCAAGATGGAAAAACAACCCATCGTGAAAGGTTTTTACCCAAATTTCCCAAATTACCGGTCTTGTTATTCGATCCCGCAGTGCCACAACATGGGCTTTTTGTTCCTCCAATCCCTCAGTATCGTGCTCATGTAGATCCTAACGCTCCTGTAGGTTCCACTGGTTCTATCGCTCGTGTTCGACGTCGTTCCGTCGACTCTTCGGGTAGTACTCAAGTTGTACTTAATGAAATCCTCAGAGGCGGGACATGTGATCCTAGTCTATTTCCCCAAGACAATGACAATGATGGTGATGATGATGTGATGCATTAAATATTTGTGTGTGTGTTATGCATTAAACATTTGTATGTGTGTTAACATTCGACTGGATATTTTGTTATGTTTTTGTTAATTTCTAAATATTCGAACGCCACATGTGTGTTTTATGAATATTTGTTATGAATATTGTTGATTAATCTCTACTATTAGTTTATGAGAATGGTTTAAAATATTTATTTTAAAACAAGATTAATATAGGTATTAATTTTGCAATTTTATTGAAATTTTTTAAAAAAAATAATGATCAATATGTACACGTGTTAGTAAATACTATATATGTAATTAGGATGATTGATTAATTTTTTTATTGAAAATAATTTAATTCAAATGTATTCGAATTGCATTTAGTGTACATGTGTTACTAATGTGAAAAAGAATATGAAAATAATTATTTAAAAATTTCATTGAAAATAAATTTAATAAAAATAATTAATATAAATATATATATATATATTCATAATAATAAATAGTAAAAAAGAATATAAAATTAATTATTTAAATTTTTTATTAATATTATTTTTATAAAAATAATTAATAAAAAAAAAAATATATATATATATATATATAAATGTACTCATAATAATAAATGATGCATAAGAATATAAATTATTTATTTCAAAATTTTATTATAAATATTTTAACTAAATCAAAGTATATATGCATGACAAACAATTAAAATAAATGATAGAAGAAAAAAAATCAATAAAACACAAAATATAATACATATACAATTTAAAATACATTCTTAACCAATAACTCGCTTAACCCAAACGGTTAGGCGCCTACACATAAGGCCTCCATATACCGGGAGGTCGCGTGTTCGAATCTCATGGGGGGAATTATTTATATTAGTCATATTATACAAAGGGGGGGTCTCGCGTGTCCCAGTGGTTCGTGGGTGCACTCGGAGCCTCGCCAGCCCGGGCTCGAAACTTGGCTGTTACGTTTTTAAAACGCAAATTAAATTCGCGAGAGTGAATTCCCTCGCAAAGTGCTCGCCAAATTAGCGAGGGCCACGTCGCCTCTGTAAATAAAAGGTGTCAGCCAGCGAGGGCCAGCTAGCCCTCATTAAATTTCGCGTAGGTTTTACCGAGGGAATCTGGTCGGGAAAAAGGCGAGGGCTGCAGACCCTCGTTAAACTGACATGTGTCAGGCCCCTCGTTAATGCCCTCGCGATTTGCCGAGGGTTTTTAAAAACCCTCGTTAACCTGTTAACGATCATCATTTTACTGAGGGACATTTTCCCTCGTTAAAACCCTCATTAAACCTTATTCCCTCGTTAAAACCCTCCTTTAAAGTTTTCTTTAAATGGGATGTATTTTGTGGTGAATGGGTAAACCTAACATTCTTCTATTTCGAGTCCTATTACAATTAATGTCACAACCAATGAAATTTCATAACATTAATTTATCATGGACCACGTGTTCTACTATATATCTATTCCAAAATTCCAATGCAGAGCATCATATATATGTATTGATTATGCATTTTTGTTAATTATAGGACATGAATAAGATGTTATTTAATTTTGATTCAAAGTACGACTCATAAGTTTTAGATTTTTGCAGGTAGACTTCTCTGAGAATCAATATTTGTATATAATATATAATAATTTTTTAAAAAGTTAAGAATATGCAACAGTGTTATATATTAACATATACTATATTTGTAGAAAAAAGAATTGTTTTTTATAAATTGGAGATTTGAAGGCTATATCTGGAATTACAAGAAAAATCATCTTTATCATAACGTAGATCCAAGGGGGAAGTTGTGATATGTTGAAATCTCTCGGATAAAAAGAAGTTTTGAAGGGCTTTCAACTTGAGCTTCACTTTCACTTGTGTGCTGAAAATTGCCCTCACTGGTCTGTGATCTGACAATTTTGATTCAACCCTTTCATATAAATGCTGCTTCAACCCTTCACCATACCATATTATTCTATCACACCTACAATCATAAATATATGCCCCAAAAAATAAGAAGACAAAAATTAGCAATTGACCAAAAAAAAAAAAAAAAAAAAAATATATATATAATTATGATAATATTAACTGCTTTTATTGAACAATATTAATTACCATGCAGGGGCGCGCCTTTTTCACCCTTTTTGAACTCTAATCTGCCGCAATATTCATCTGAATCTGGATAATATTTATAAGTTGGTCCAAATTTTATTGTTCCTTCATGCCACCCTTCAAATACTTGGCCTTCTATTAGCTCCCTCCTTAGCTAAATATTATACATAAAAATTATTAATATTTTAGAAGTAAAAATAATTAATAAAAATATATATTTCATAATATATATATATATATATAATTATTACTTGATCATGTTTCAATAAGGCATTCCAGTCCCCCTTGTCTACCAATTGCCTTGTTGCTGAGTCAGGCAACGAGATTCGGTAATTCAAATCTCCTAGAAAAATCACTCGGCTGCACCACAAAAAAACAAACAAAAAAATTTAAATAAATATACTTTTGTCTAATTAGTTATATCATGAAGATTACACTACGTTTAAAATAAGGCAATTGGGTCATTTTTTATTTAACATATTAAAAAAAATATTTAAGTAATATACAGAGTAACATGTATGAACCAATCAAACTTATTTCTTATAGATGTAATTAACTTGAATATAAATTAATTAGCAATTTCTAATGTAAAACCATATTGTTTTCCAAGGTGGTTAAGCTAACTAAATAGTCTAATTCCATTATTAATCTACAACTCCATGTGATTAACGAAGTTAATTGATTTTAATTTGACTGCCGGTTGATCGATATCGACAACAATTAAACTTATAATCAGCCAATAATTGTTTGGCTTAATTAAGGAGTGATTGGTGCTGCATTGGATTATTCCCTTGTCCTATTAGATTAACTAATTATTAATGTTATTAATTATTCAAGATTATTAATTAATTGTTTTCTTGTATAACGAAAAGATTATTTGGATGCTTTCTTTTGTCTAACTCGAAACATATTAAATATATATATATATAATTGTAAAAGTGATGAAAAAATATAAAACATACTGATGATCGAGAATTTTTCTGGGAAGATCAAGTGAAGGGCCTCTGGGAAAAATGGTTCTTGATAATATTTCAGCTGCATTTGAATTTCTGTATTTTTGGTCACCTTCTCTACCACCTGAGGCCAAATGAGTGCACACGAAGCAGAAGCTTGTTTCATGTAATCGAAATCTTACAGATACAGAACCCTGCAAGAAATAATTACACTTTAATTTCAATATACTCAAGAAAATATACAATGATTGACAAATATTTCTCATGTAGGTCAATTACTATGTTTTTAATTGATATTAGTTATTTTACTAAAAAAATATTAATTAATTAATATTAATATTTTTCACGGAATAATACCCTCCTCCATCCACGAAATTTATGTCGAATGTTTTGGGCACAAATATAATTAAGAAAAAAAATAGATAAAATAAGGGTATTATGAGATATCGAGGGGTTCATTTATAAATAAAGTGATTGTTTGTGAGTAAAATACAATGACAATTAAGTAATTAAGTGATGATTAGAGGATAAAGATAAAATGTTTGTTTTCATAAAATGTATGAGAATAGATTTGATGGATAGACAAATGAATTTGTGAACGGAAGAAATATTAGTTATTTTCATTAAAAAACATATTAATTGTTTACCACAAATTTGAATCCACTATTATACATCACCGCGCTGTGCAAATAGCAACCAACAGTTTTATTGTTTATTTGGATTTATTACACTACAATATTGTGTTGCGGTTGTTAAAAAATATACATAACGGTGAGTTTCTATCTGCACATCAAGGTGATGACAACACAAGGATCCAAATCCGTATACCAATTGCACGGTGCGCTAAAAAAAGTGTTACTCATTATCATTTAATTATAAATGAGTATATATTATTAATATTTTTTTTTACCTTATTTCCTAAACAGCCCATGACTCCACAGCCAACACATGAAACAGTGGGGTTCCTAACGTAGGGCCGAAGCTCGGCCCGAACCCACACAGAGATCAATATTCCCACCATTTGCTTACTGATTATGCATTTGAAATTACTTGATTTTTCCTTCCTTTCTTCTTCTTTTTCATTCGCCATTTTCATTAGAGCTCCTCTAATTAAGGAATTCCACTTTACATAAATTTGGCTCTTCTCCGATCCTAAAACATTTCCAAATTTAAGAGGCACCACTTCTTGAAACCTACACCATCATGCATCAAACAAATATAAAATCACATTTTAATTGATTCTCAATTTAATTAATTTCCGATTATATATATATATATATATATAACATAACTAATCTTAATTAATTACCCGAAAACGTAGATGTCACAAGGGTTGCTTTGGTCAATCAACTCATCCATATTGAAATTCTCGGTCGGTGCAACTCCTCCAACATTCCAAGTGCTAACAAAGACTCTTTGGATCGATAATTAAAAGAAAAAAAAAATTAATGTCATGAAAAATTATCGATACTATATTAAAAAAATAAAAAAATAATATCTAAAGGTAGATGAGTTACTTGAGATTTCTTGTTTCTTCATGGGAGTCGTTCATAGCGGAAGAGAGGGAGTTGGTGTGACTGAAACAAGCTGGTATTTCCATGATGGGATCATAATCGGTTGGAAAATCAGCAACGAAATTGTTGGCACCTAATGTCTTTTTGAACATCTTGCTTGCTACCAATTTTGGCCACATCACCTTCATCAAAATTAATTAACAATAATTAATTACTCCGATGTACATGCAATTGTTACTATTACTTTCCTATATATAATTAAACACGTATACAAATGCATATGTATGTGTTTGTGCATGTGATATTAAACAAGGAGTGCATGGATATTATAGAGTGTGAAAAAGGAGTGCTTACTTGTGCTTTGCTTGCAGACATTACAAAAAATTGAGTGGATGTACTAATCAAGATTTGGGAGATGGGAAAAAGATGAGGTCCAAAATTAATGGCCAATTATGGACATAAAAGGGGCATATATTGCAACTTGGAATAGAAGAAATTAAAAATAAACAAAGTGACGTGCCTGATGATGGCTACCTACGTCGTCCTAGCAAGGGGAAAAAAGAAAACGAAAATTTGTAATCTTTATGTTTATTTTTCTCATACAATATACTCCATCCGTGCCAAAAAAAAAGACGTTCTTTCGTTTTCAAGAAAGTTATGGAAATGAAGTTTTTTATTAGTATTTAAAATGATAAAATAATTTTTAAAAATGCATGCAATAGATGAGAGGTAGATCTATAATACCCCTCTTTAAAAATCACTTTATCATTTGAAATATTAATAAACAACTCGCTCACAAAAACTCGATAATAAAGTAGGTGTGCACGCTTTTATGGGACGAAGGTAGTATTAATTAACCATTTTCTCCACCAAACTTTTTTACAGTATGAAGTTTTTTTTTTTTAAATTCAGTTTTTGTGGTTCAGTAATTTTGTTTCGTTTTGAAATTAGTCCCGATTATTTTGATCTTAGTCCTATAAATTATCAAAAAAATTGAAATTGATCATTTGACCTGTTATAGCAGGTTATCAAACAAGTAATATACCAGCTATTTGATTATTTTGTTTTAAAATTTGAAATGTCACCTAGATTTTTTTAATCTTAATAATTTTTTGTCATGATTTTTCTGCTATTTTTTTAGTAAGGAAGAGTGATTTTATGTGTATTTTGATTATTTTTTTATTTTTCGGTCAATTTAGATCCATTAAACCGACCCGATTCACTTTATTTTTAAATATACAAATTATTTTTCAACCCGACCCAAAACCCGACCAAAATTATTAGGATTAAAAAAATTCAAGTGGCTCTTCGAAATAAAGAGAAAAATAAAATAATTACACATGTGGTGGTTACCTACTTGATAACGTGCTGCAGCAGGTTATGACCAAATTTTAAAAAATTTGAAAACTTACAGGACCAAAAAAAAAAAAAAAATATCAAAACAATCGGGACCATTTTCAAAACGATGCAAAGTTACTGGATTACAAAAAACTTAATTTTTAACGTATTTCTAGTTTTATTGAATAATATTACTTATTTTCATTAAACAATATTGTCTGTTTTCATTCCCGTATTTTCTCTAAACAATACTCCTCCAGTCCCAAACTCGATCGATTTCTCATTTTTCTATTTTGATATGTCCCATACTCATTTTTCGCTTTCATTAATGGCAATAAAAGTAACATTATTTTTTACAATTATATCCTCCCAACATCTCAAAAATTACATCTGATCATATCATTACTTTATAGTTTATACACACTAGAAATCACTTCCTTTCTCTCATCTACTTTAACAATAAAGTACACTATCCTGAACTAAAAATCATTTTATTTCTTCAAATATTAATAAATAATTTTTACATTAAATACCGAGTAAACAATAAATGACCAATCAAGTGCGAGACGGAGGGAGTACTATTTATGTCCACGAAATTTGTTCGCACTTGCTTTATTTGTTTGTCCATGAAATTTGTTCTCATACCCTTTATGGATACAAGTATTTTATCTTTATTTTTCAACTATCACTTAATTAAATTGTCATTACATTTTACTTATAAACAATCACTTTAGCTATGAAGGAACTTCACAATACTTCATAATACCTTATTTTATTTACTGGATTCTATTTTATCTTATGTACACGTTACAATGATAAGCAATTTCGTGGGCGGATGAAGTATTACTTAATTAGTATTAATAATTTTACTAAACCACATTACTTATTTTGACTGAACCATATCAGCTACATCAATTTTATACTATAAATATATTTCACGGGAGAGTTATAAAATCAATATATATTGATAATAAAATGTTGTTAACTAATTAAACCCGCGAACCATGGTGATGACCCGATAGTAAAAAAATTGTGAATCTCTGAGCAAATCCGACATTTGCAAATTGCAATGACTAAGTCTTATATGCATTTAGGTGCACTGCGCATTTACAATACATTTTAAAATTACACAATTTATTATATTGAATGATGCAATTCATTTACACTAAATTGTGCAATTATTAATATAAAAAAATTATTGTATAATTCAATGTAAATAAATTAAATGGTTCTAAAATCTATTCGGATGCATCAATTCAATTGCAATAAGTAGATTAGAAATGGGAGGAAAAGGGTGTTTTCGGCCACGGAATTGGAAGGCATGCTTGCATACATATATATATATATATATATAAGGTCGCTCTCTACACCCACAATCAAGTGATGTGTGTTTGTTGAGCTGATTGTACGGCTAGCCAATAGGAAATCAGTGGGCCCCAACACCCTTCATTTTTTTTGGTATCTTGCTTGGTGGATTTCGAAAAAGATGTTACACTTTGATTTATTTTTATCAAGTTGGGTGGGCCTTAGATTTTCATTACCATACTATAATAATTCCCATGCACAGACAGCTGACCTATACTGCCTGCTCTGCCCCTACAACACCAAACCTAATTGTGTGTGCATGTATTTATATATATATATATATATATATATATATATTTACCATGCCATGGTCTGTGGGCATATTAATATGGATGTTGCTAAATGATTAGACTCACATGGGGTGATTGGGGTAGTTCAATCATTTTGTACGATAAAATAGCTCTTATATTTTTAATAAAATAATTAATATTTTTTATAAGAGGCGAAGAAGGCGAAAGGAGAATCTTTCTTTTCTATTTAAGAAGGAGAATACTAATGCTAACGAACAAACAAATGCCCTTTCAAAGCGGGGGCAGTAAAGAAGATTAGAAATGATAAGCTGCTTCGTCTACTTAGACCATAAATGAAATGAAAGCGCTGGGTTTTTTAAAGCGCTTGTTAACATAGGTCAAGAAGGATACTGACCGACCACGGGCACGCCTAAACCTTGGATTGAATCAGCCCAATAATTTTTTTTATTAAAGGTACAAAAATAATTTGACACGTTTAAACAGTGTTCATTCCAAATAACATTATCCTATTAATATAATTAAGTCCACATAATTTACTGTTTACAGAGTATTCTGAGTAAGTACGTAAGTTTCGCGCGGTGAGATATTTATGAATAGAATCAATTATTAAAATTGCATTTCATTGTTTATTTAATTACCATTATAGAAAACATTCTGCATCAATGCGATTGATTATAGCATATATTACACCAAGTGTAGTTAATTAATAATGTAGTTTTATATATCTTAATTTATTTGGAAGGTTCCAGAATTCTATGGATTTTCAATATAGAGATTCAACTGATGTCCACATATCTTGTTAAAAGATACTCCCTTCGTCCCAGGATGACTGCAACAGTTGACTTTTATACATATTTTTGCGAGCGAATTTTATATTAGTAATTAAAATTATAAAGTGATTTTTAAGGAGTGGTATAATAGATAAGAGGCTCATCTATTATACCTCTCCTTAAAATTCACTTTATCATTTCAATTATTTATGCAAAGCTCGCTCGTAAAAATGCGTGTAAAAATCAATTGTTACAATCATCCTGGGACGGAGGGAGTATATAATTAGTTAGTTAAGAAGGTATAATATAATTTAGTATTATACATGCAAGTTGAGGGAGAATGTGTGGTTAATTTGTGAGGGCTCTAATTCATCAAACTTTTAGTTTGTCCACATATCTTGTTGAAAGATATATAATTTGTGAGGATTTTTTTACTTCAAATTTTCGAACACCGCTCCAATTTGTAGTAGACTAAGTTGAATAACTTAAGTGGTTATTAAAACACTATTAATTATGTCGTGAGCTCATTGATTCGAGTCACCAATTGTCCGATTTTAAAAAAAAATCTTCAATTTGTTGTTGAAAATGGTAGAAAATGATGAATCGATGAATATTTTATTAGCATTGGGTGGAAAATCGAGAGTCAGTTGGAGTAGAAAAGTTGAATGAAAAACTTGACGTAGAACAATTTCGAAAAATCCAAAAGAACGGAACGTTAATCATAATTTTAGCAACGATGGAATGATAATGACTAATTATTAATTAAACTAAAATTACACAAAGAGGTCATCTTATTAAAGTTAGAGATGAATTAATTAAACCAATCAGGTTTATTTAGGGTGCTCTAGGTCGACCCATGAGTTTTTTTAGCCACAAGACAATTAGTAAGACATGTAAAAAATATCCCCAGCATTTTTAGGCTATTGCAAGGTATAATATTGCACATTAATGGACCAACTCATATAGGGGATTACACTGTGCAATATTACATAAAAGTCTTTATGAATTTGTAAAAACACTAAAAATAGGACACTATTTTTGCGGTATTGTAAAATTAGGATATTATCTTTATGAATTTGTAAAATTATAATATTTTTTAAGTTAGACAAATTTAGGTCAAATTTCACCAAATGGTGTCCTAATTTTGCTAATTAACCCCATAAGACAATGCCCTAAAAAAATAAGTTTCCCATTAAAAAGAGTAATTACAAATATGCAAATTGTGTGCATCATTGATTGTTAGACGAGCCTTGTAACTGTCCATATTGATGTATGAGTTGGAGTATCCTCCCTTGTACTCCAATTAATGCAATTATTTTATCTGATAAAAAAAAAAAAAAAAAAAGTAGAATGACATGAAATGTAACTTGAGTTTATTAAAAAAAAAAATTCGTTTTCATGATTTATAACGGTGAATAATTACATCCAAACAAATGAGAAATTATAACATGTAATACATTTTTATTACATTAACATCACATATATAGCAAACAAGAAATACACCTACCAATACTTAATACCCCATCCTATTGATAATAAATCATATAGAACATGTTTGGTTCACATGACTGAATTGATTAGTTATGATAGGATTGATTAAATTTAATTGTTTGAATCAAATATATGTGTCCGGATTGTAGAATTGCAACTCTTAATCTTGTACTGAAAAATCATTATTGAGATTAAAATGCTAATCCCGGTTAATCCCACATTCCACATTGGATATGCATATCCCTCTCATATAGGGATTACACACATTTTTGTACCTGAGCGGAAAAGTATCATGAGCCTTCATCTCACAAACCAAACAATCGATTACTTAGAATTAAAATGCTTATCTCTGTCTATTCTAATCAATCCCGCGAACCAAAAGGGGTCATACCATATCCAAACCAAACTTGCCTCAAGCTAGAGTCACGTAAGCAAAATGCGAAGATGCAACATTATATATGAACTATTTAAAAAAAAAAAAAACTGATTTAAAATTGTAATATAGACCATTGGCCAATAATATTTTACTATATTAATTACCTATCAATGGCTGGCAATCTTGCAAGTGGTTTAGGATCTTGGAGGTGAGAAACTGTAGCCATACAAATCAATCATAGTGGAGCACATCTAGAGAAGATGACTTAATTGGATCAAATTTGGAATTTTTAAAAATATTATTTGATTATGTTTCATTTTGAATTTAATGTTTATCTATAACTAGATGAGTCCCCACTTATTACACACGACATTTATAAAAAATCAGTATTTATAATATATAATAATTAAATTAATAAAAAATGAGAATTTATATTTTAAAAAGTATTTATTAATAAAATTTCATATAAATTATATTTTTTTGTAATTCTAATCTTTCTTATATAATTAATTATTTTTTGATAATCTACTGAGTTATAATTACTAATTAAAATTATATAAAAATACGATTTGTTTAATTGAACTTTAAATTATAATTTTCAAATTTGGTAATTCCAAAATAAACTTAAAAATTATTGACTAATTAAGTTAAAACACTTTACAAAATGCGTATGGATAAATCTTTGGAAAAAAAAGAATATAAGTTTTATGTTTCTGAATTTTAGGAAATTAGTCCAAATAAAAAATTAATTGATTACAACAATATGATATTGATAAATAATTATTAATTAAAATACATTTATATTATTTTCCAATAAATGATCCGCATAATTACATTTTCTGATTTTCAACCCTTTTTTAATTTCACCACCAAAAGGCATTCCACCAGAATAAATAACCCCCTAAAATGTGCATGATTGAGATTGAGAAGCTCATATAGGAAATCCTTCAAACTCCACTTTACAATTAAAACTAAAAGAATATATAAATTAATAAATCTAGAGGTTGAGAAAGAGAAAACTCATTCGTCCTTGAATCTTAAGTTTTTTTTTTTTTTTTTTTTAATATCCAAGTTTTTACTATTTTATTTTCTAAATTTTCTGCTTTGATTTCTTGTGAATGTGCCAATACGAAAAGATATGGGTGCATTGAGTCCATCAGTAATGGGATTTACAGGCCCAATTCTATTTGAGCCAGGCCACGGTTATATGCACAGCCAACATTAGTAAATACACCCCCAAATTAGTACACCTCTTGTTAGATTAGTACACTACACTGTAAATTTTCGAAATTACCCTATTATTTCTTTCTCTCTTCTCACTTATTTTTGAAAAAACTTTTCGAAATATATTCTCTTGTTCCTAAACTTTTTTCGATCTGTATATTCATTTTTTTAACGATTTTTTTTTTATTTTTTTCGGAAAAAATCTCCAACATATCTTGTTTTTTTCGATTTTTTTGTTTGGAATCTGAAAATAAAATTTCAAAAAAATGACTTTTTTTTATTTTTTTCGATTTTTTTTCCCAAAACATTTAAGTTTATTTCCTTTTAATTTTTTTTTTACAGAAAACTGAAAAGCTGATCTGCACAAGTGACTCGATGATACCTCGGCAGCGACTTGACTGTGACTCGATGATATCTCGGCGGTGGCTCGACAAAAATTGATGGTGTATAAATTAAATTTTTAATGAATTATATTTTATTTAAATAAAAAAAGGGCATTATTGTATATTTATATGTCTGTTTAAGAAAAATGAAATAGAGGGAGGTGTACTTAATAATGACATGTTGGTGGTGTCAATAACCACTGTCATCTACCTACTGATGTTTCAACATGTTGATGAGAACAACGATTTGAAAACACATGTTGATGAGAACCGCGATTTGGAAATACGATAAATTCATCGTCTTGGCTCAGACCAACAAGAGAACAAATAGAAAACACGATAATTATTAAGGCACAAGATCATCCTCATAATTCAAGGATGAAATTGAAGACATATTACACCATTCATGCTCCTGAAATCACTCATAATCAGTCAACACAATCAAGCAATTTTGGAGGTCCTCAATTAACCGAGATTCATGCTCATAGTCAAGACTAATTGATTGGATAATTAATAGCTGGAATATTCTTTTGCATTCTTTAGTCTTATTTTCAAAATGTTGCCATAATTAGATAGCTTCATAGTGCCTATATAAGGTACACGCCCAAACCACTGTAATGTATAAAAAAGATCACCATTTCTTTTATTTCATAAACTTCAGTGTGGCATCAGAGCCAATTTTTGTGAGCACTACACAAACCCATATTCCGCTGCATACCAAAAAAAAAAAAATGAGTGCCACATCTCTTAATGTCAACAATTTTGTTACTCTCAAACTCAAATCAGAAAACTATCCACTATGGCTCGAGCAGGTTATAGCCTTAGCCTTAGCCAAGACCTTTATGGTCATCTTACCGGAGAAACGAAAGTACCAGCAATGAATTCTCCAAACACTTATCACTAGATTCTTAAAAAATCAGTGATACTTACATCAAATTGTGTAAATCAGACCGCCTTCTTCGTGGATGGATCATTGGAACTCTCACGGAAGAAGCCTTAGGATTGGCGGTTGGACTACAATCATCAAAAGAAGTGTGGGACTCTCTACAAGAAAGCTATGCCCAGGATCCTCAAGAACGAGAATTCACGTTGCGTCAACAATTGACATATCTCAAGATGGGCGCAACTACTTCTTTGATGGATCATCTTCGACAATTTAAAAAATTATGTGACGGGCTTGCTGCTGTTGGTCGTCCCGTTCAAGAGAAAGAAAAGGTCTATTGTCTTCTCACCAGCCTTGGCCCACGATATGAGATTTTTACCACTACTATGCTCAAGCCTCCAATGCCTTGTTATACAGAAGTTGTCTCTTTACTTCAAGGTTATGAACAACGAAGTCAATGGCAAGAGCCTCAGCATTTGACTTTTTATGGCCAAAAACATAACACAAATCGTGATTCAAATTCGAACAAGAATATTTTTTCTTCAAAAGGACGTGGTTTCCAACCTACAAATACTGGAGCATCACATTCTTGGAGTGGTGGAAATCGTGCGACTGGGCCAACACTTCCTAACGGAACTTGCCTTCGCACATGACCCCAGCAGAACGTGAACTATACCGAAATGAAACATGTCAACATATTGCGACTATTTGTTGGGAGCGTTACAAGCACAACCCGGTTCAGTCGGAAGAAATACCTCAAGCTCTAGCTGCTTTAACACTCAATACATCAATCCATGATACCGAGTGGACAACCAACACGGGTGCTTCAAATCACATGACTGGTAACTCTGACCTTTTATTTAACTTACGCTCATATCTTGGTAATGATTATGTTCAAATTGGTAACGGAAGTGAACTTTCTATTAAAGCAATGGGAGATAAACAAATTAGATGTGGTAACAAGATCTTAAAATTATGTGATGTTCTTCTTGTCCCTTCCTTAGCCCGAAATCTACTTTCTGTTAGCCAACTTACAGACCAGTTTCCTTTAAATTGTGAATTTTCTAACTCTAATTTTTGTATTAAGGAACGAGAAACAGGACGGGTTTTGATGACGGGCCAACGCAAGGATAATCTCTATGTGTTATCACCACCCTATGGTGCCTTTTTCTCAAACAGATCTACTAAGGCAACAGATGAGGTTTGGCACCAGAGGCTTGGTCATCCAAATGCTACTGTTCTCAATATTCTAAAGTCTAGTGGTTTAATTAACAGTATTGGGTCAAATAAAATTAAAACTCTCTGTGAGAGTTGTCAATTAGGAAAATTATGCAAATTTTCATTTTATCAGTCTGAGTCTGTTAGTTCTGAAAAATTTGAAAAAATACATTGTGATCTTTGGGGTCCAGCCCCCGAGTTATCTTTGAGAAATTTTAAATATTATGCATGCATTGTGGATGATTATTCAAAGTATTGTTGGATTATTCCATTGCGTCGCAAATCTGACTTTCCTTCTGCCTTTATTTCCTTTGAACGATATGTGTGCAGGCAATTTGATAAGAAAATAAAAATATTTCATTCAGATGGCGGAGGAGAATTTATTAATTCAACATTAACATATTTCTTTCAAAAGGAAGGAATTATTCATCATATTTCATGTCCCCATACCCCACAGCAAACCGGTTCAGTTGAATGTCGACATCGCGTGATAATAGAACTTGGCATGGCCATGCTATTTCATAGTGGTGTTCCAAAAAAAAAAAATTGGGTGGAAGCTTTTCACACAACAACTTTCCTCATGAATAAATTGCCATGTTCTGCAATTCATTCTCATACTCCTTATTTTAAATTGCATGAACGGCATCCCGATTACTCATGTTTAAGAGTTTTTGGTTCTCGTTGCTATCCTCATACTTGGGACACTCACAAAAATAAATTTGATCCTAAAACTATTCCTTGTGTTTTTGTAGGATACAGTTAGGGGTGAGCATTCGGTAAAAACCGAACCGATTGAACCGAATTAACCAAACCGAATTAACCAAATTTCACACCATAATACACCGAAATCGAACCATTTAAGCCTAAAACCGATTGAAACCGAACCGATTTTTTTCGGTTCGGTTTCGGTTTAAAACCGAAAAAACCAAAATTTTAACATTATTGAATTAAGCCATTTAATAACACAAAAATTCGGATATATATATATAATATATAATAATATATATATATATATTAAATATTATATATATATTATATATATATATAAATATTTCGGTTCGGTTCGGTATATTTACCGAAAAAACCAAACCGAAACCGAACACCAATTTTTTTAAAATGCAAAACCGATCCCGAACTGAAAACCAATTTAACCGAACCGAATTTATATTTCGGTTCGGTTTTCGGTTTTTACCATATTTTGCTCACCCCTAGATACAATGATAACTACAAAGGTTACTGTTGAGATTATACTGGAAAGTATGCTTTTACTTTGTATAATCAAAACTGAATTTCGGACTTATTTACTGAAATAAATTGTTTATCACTGATGCTTTAAATATCATCGAATGTTACATATATTTATTGCATAACTGTTCATTAAATAGTACGTGTTACATTGTAGTTAATTTAGTGATACCAGATCACAGAAGATTAAATTAACAATCCCTTGTAACTAAAAGTACATCATTCACGACCTAGATGGAAATGAACAGTCCATCGTGAAAGGTTGAAGTGTAAGGCTCGGATTGGTTTATCTTGACCAAGAGATTACACTAGTGCATGACTGATGCACTGAATAGGACCTACAGGAGAACAAATTCTTCAGAACTGAACAAGGAAGAATTAGACCTCAGTGGTTCGTTATTTCTTAATCTTCATTCCTAAAATAGGATCACGTGTGGTTGGTAACTATTGCTTTGACTTATAATGGGTAGAGAATCAACAAGATTCAATACTTTTTATCTTGGGCAATATTATTGGTCACATGTGATTGCTAAGATTTAATACGGAGAATCGTGTGCAAGTACGCTTGTTCGATTTGCCCCCTTGGGAGGTTCATAAGCTTTATCATACTAAATCTTGCAAGTGGAACTAGTTTCCGGTATGGATAATAATGTTGAACCGTTCCTTAACCAAGGACAAAAGATATTAATTAATGGAAAGTTATTTCAGTGGCTTGAATTAATTAATGAGCTAGATAATCTTAAACACGGGAAATAATAACCGGGAGCCATATTGACTGTAATATGGGTTAAGATGGATAGTGCAATATTAATTATGTAGTGGGATTAATTAATAATTATGGACTTGAATAATATTGTGGCTCAATATTGATAATTCAAGATCCATTGGAAGGTCCAATCTTAATTCTCCTAAAGGCCCCCTAAGTAGCCCAACATATAGTCCAATAACTGGAAAAAGTATTTAAAATAAAATAAATATTGTTGCTCATTTTTCCTCATAATTTTCGAAATTTATGGATAAAAGGGGAGAAAGATTTTCTTTGAATTTTGTTATGGAATGAAGATATGTATTCTTGAAATACAAGATTATCTCATTAAATTCAAGAAATCTCCCACTTGGTTATCCATAGAGCAATTTTTGAATTTTTTGATAATTAAGGGAAAGAAAGATTTTCTTGATTTTCTTGAAAAGATATTATGGAAGATATGTATTTCTTGAAATACAAGAATATCTCATAAAATCAAGAAGATCCAAATCTTGGATTCTTGCCCTATAATTTTCGAAAATACTCCATAACAAAGAGTAGGTGGGATTTTGTGGAATATTATAATTATGGGAAAAAGAATATAGGAGATATATTCAAGATTTCTTGGAGATCAAGAAAAGATTTTTCCACATTGTTTTTGCCCCAAAATTTCGACCACCACTACTCTATAAATAGGGGATGATTATTTCATTCCCATGTACAATTCCATGTGCTGGAAAAATTAGTAAATCCACAATGGTGGTGCAACAAAGTTTATTTTCCTTTTGTTAATTGTTCGCAAGTGTCCTACCACCGGATAGTCGAGCAAGGATTAAGGGAATACTTGGGAAGTTCTTTTGGTGTGTCTAATCAACAAGACCATTGTCGTCCCAAGAGGTATGTTCATGTAAACTCGTAGAATTTCCGCATGCGTAGGATTTACGTGAATTGATTATATGCATGATTTGTTGTTGGATTATTATTTGAATTAATATAGGATTAATTCATGATAGTAATAATTATAAGAATTAAATTTGTATTTAAATATTCATCCCGAATAGATCTGTGCAACTTATTCCCCAATAGTTACAAGTGCTACCATCCACCAACAATAAAATTCATTATATCGCGTCATGTAGCATTTGATGAAAATAGTTTTCCGTATCGAGACAATGGATCGAAGATCTCTATGCCTCATAAGTTATTAATTTATGATTTTCTAGCATGGGATAACAAAATTTCTAATGATTATTCTCATTTTTTGCAACAGGATAAATTGCACAACGCAACGACCTTGATATACCCATTGGCGAAGTGATAACCTCACCAGTCTCAACCATAAATAATACAAAACCTTCTGAAGGAGTCCATCTTGAATCAAGCCCCACTAATATAGACTTTAATTCCCCGGAATTGTCACATAGTGCTCACGGTTGTGAACATTTACCATCACTAGAAACTTATCCCACTAGTCCTACTAATAATAGCCCACACCTCGAACATGTGCAAAATACTAAATATACATCAGAATTAAATTCTATTCCTAACATCCAACCACCCTCAATATCATCACAACACCACATGGTCACTCGACTTAAATCTGGTATAGTCAAACATAATCCAAAATATGCACTAACTATTACTTGTAAAGATATTCCGCAGGAGCCAAAATCTGTTAAATCAACACTTCAACATCCTGGTTGGCGAGAAGCAATGGTTGATGAACTAACGGCCTTGTACCAAAATAAAACATGGCGTTTGGTTCCCAGAAAACCCAATATGCATGTAATCGGCGCTAAGTGGGTTTTCAAGATAAATCTGAAAGTTGATGGTTTCCTTGACAGATTGAAGGCCCGATTAGTAGCAAAAGGATACCACCAAATTGATGGAATTGACTATTCTGAGACTTCATTAATCATTTATCACTCCCCTTAAGGATCATTAATTGTATTGCTCTATGTGGATGATATGTTACTCACAGGATCTAACCCTCGTTTACTAAACAAATTTATTGCACTGTTACAGAAGGAGTTTGCAATGAAGGACCTTGGCTATCTACACCACTTTCTCGGGATGGAAGTTATAAAAACCATGGAAGGGCTTCACTTATCTCAAACACATTATGCCCTCAAGATCTTAGATCGTGCAAACATGACGGATTGTAAGCCAATGAGTACACCTCTTGAAGCTAGAACTAGTGGTGAAATCAATGATACTTCTCTAGATAATCCGAGTTTCTATCGGGGAATTGTTGGAGCTTTCCAATATCTCACACTTACACGTCCAGACTTAACTTTTAGTGTTAATTTTGTTTCTCAATTTATGCATGACCCCAAGATTTCTCATCTTAAAATAGTCCGACGTATTTTACGCTATGTGAAAGGCACCATAGACTATGGGCTAGTTTTTCATTCAGATTCTACACTTGATCTGTTTGCGTTTTCTGATGCAGATTGGGCAGGCTGTCCTGACATCGTCGATCTACTACTGGATTCTGTATATTTCTTGGTAACAATCTCATTTCTTGGTGTGCAAAGAAGCAACACAGCGTCTCTAGATCTAGTACCGAAGCTGAATATCGGTCAATGGCACACACCACAACTAAAATTACATGGCTCACTTTTCTATTACGTGACTTACGCGCCACTCTTCATTCCACACCAACTTTATTTTGCGACAATTTGAGTGCGCTCTACATGACAGTTAATCCAGTGTTTCACTCTCGAAGCAAACACATCGAACTCGATTACCACTTTGTACGAGAAAAGGTCGCTCAAGGCCAACTTATAACTCGTCACGTCCCTTCTACAAATCAATTTGCAGATATCTTCACTAAACCAGTACCCAAGATCGTACTTTATTACTTACGCAACAAATTGTGTCTTTAACCCCGACACAACTTGAGGGAGGATATTAAGGCACAAAATCATCCTCATAATTCAAGGATGAAATTGAAGACATATTACACCATTCATGCTCCTGAAATCACTCATAATCAGTCAACACAATCAAGCAATTTTGGAGGTCCTCAATAAACCGAGATTCATGCTCATAGTCAAGACTAATTGATTGGATAATTAATAGCTGGAATATTCTTTTGCATTCTTTAGTCTTATTTTCAAAATGTTGCCATAATTAGATAGCTTCATAGTGCCTATATAAGGTACACGCCCAAACCACTGTAATGTATAAAAAAAAGATCAACATTTCTTTTATTTCATAAACTTCAATGATAATATCAACGCCCTGACTCATAACACGAGATATGCTAAATCTATGGATAAATATAAATATAAACTGATAAACATAAAGACTTGATAAATATGGGACAATTTTGCAATTAGCGAATCTTGAGATATTTCTGGGTCAATTCCAATTTCGAATATTTTCAGCGGCCGTTTCCCACTATTGGGTTTGGGCCTGGCCTGGGCCGGTACCTCGAGCCTCGCTCGCCTAGCCCGAAAGTACGTATTCTTAAGCCCAAAAACTCTCGTTCGTATCACATGTCTTCGACGCTCAAGTTTTGGGCTAGTATTCAGTTTTGGCCCAAAGATGGATAATTTGCCTTTGCATCAATCTCTTTTATTTGGGCCTGGTTATATACACCCCCACATATTAGATTTTTTCTTAATAGAAATCTCATTATCCAAAATAATGCAAAAAAATTAAAACAATCATCCAATTGTAGATATACATATGATGCTAAAACATCATTTGTTTATAAACGGAGAAGTAACGTTTTTTTAAGTAAGAGTAGGTCTAGTGTGAAAATTTTCATGTATGAAAATCTATAAAATTGTCCTAAATTAACCATTTACACTCTGAACACTAAATAATGAACCCTAAATTATGACCTATTCGGGCCGGATGAACCATGAACCATTTGAGCCGAATGAATCATGAACCACTCAATTTTGTCTTACCTTCACCAATTACAGAATTTAGTTGTAAATTAAAGTTTTTCATGTATGAAAATTTTCATACTAGACTTTGTCTTTAAGTAAAAACAAACAATATCTTAGAATTTCTAATATTCGTCTCTCGTCATGCAAACAATTATAAAATGCGAAATATTTCAAAAAAATATATAAAATAGACTAATCGTTTATTTATAGTAGTAAGTAAAACATAGATATTTGAACATTAGAGAAAAAAAAGTTTTTTTGTCTTATAATTTATCTACTTTTTATTTTCAGTCCCAAAAAATTAAAATGTCCAATTTTGATCCATTTTTCACTAAAAATTCGTCAATGATGTCATTTTTTATCACACGTAAGTCACGTGTTAGTAAAATTTAATCGTTTTTAAATTTGTAGAATTAAAAGTTTTCTTTTAATTTAATATTGGGTTATTTACACATGCGTAATTTAATTGATTAAAAAATGTACAAGAATAAAAAGAAAAATAGTCAGCATCCACGTCAGTGAAAGTATCGAAAATCCCCAAATTTTACCTAATACTTGATTTGCATGTGACCGAAACGACATTGTTCTCGATTTTTCAGCAAAAATTGGACTAAAATTGGATAATCAATGTAATTATAGGACCAAAATTGGACCATTAAATATTTTGGGACGAAAAATGAACAATAGTTAAGTTACGAGGCCAGTTTTTTTTTTTTTCTTTCTGTTGAACATTATTAATTAAAGTTCAGCATCGAGCTCCAAAACAAGAGGATGGGGTCCGAAAACATTAGCCAAAGCCAACCCTTTTCGTTGAGGAATTTTGCTAATTTTGTCTAATTCATCATGTGTTAGAGCCCAATCGAATATCTCAACATTCTGTTTCATCCTCTCTGTGTTGAAGCTTTTTATGGCTATGCTTACTCCTTGCTCATACACCCATCTTAATGCCACCTGTGTTCATGAATAATAATTAATTAGCTTATATTTATGAAAAATATTAATTAATTAATTATTAAAAAATAACAATAAAATTTCAATTTAACACTATTATTGTAATAAGATTCAAAGATTTTTTACATTACTAATAAGTTTTAATTTATATTAAATTACCTAATATACACTCAAACCCTGTAAATTCATAAAAGCACTCTCAAACCTCACGGCAAACACTCATCCCCCCAACCAAAAGGCCTCCCTCTTCAAATCCCACCACCACATGGCCACCACTCATCCCCTCCACAAAACATTTCCCTCTCTAGAAATTCCCACATCTCTCATCCCCTTTTCCTAAATATTTTCCTAAAGGTTGATAAAGCGGAAGAGGCGGCGGAGAAGGAGGCGGCGCCGGCAGAGGAGAAGAAGGTTGCTGAAGAGGCGTAGTCGGAGCTCCGCTGACTTTTGGCTTTCAATCTGCTCTCCGGTGGTGTTGTGGGGTTCTGGGCCTTCGTCTACAGTCTGCCGCCGCCGTGTACAGTGTTCGAACCGCGGCGATTGTGCAGAGGTGCGTCCGAGTTGATTCAGATCTACGACTCAATGAGTCGCTCGGCCGAGTTTGATCGAGTTCGTCCGAGTTCGACCGAGTTCCTTCTATGTTGCGTTCTTTCTTGCAATCTGCTGGTCTCCGTGATTTTGCTGGGTTTTCTAAAAATCTGTTGGCTCCATATCAGTGATTTTTGAATTTTTGCTATTTTTGATAGTGTTTGCATTTTAATTGAAATTTTTGGGGCTGGTTGGTTTTGTATTGTAATTGTTTTGGTGTATGGGTTTGCAGTTTTGGGTTGTGCTTATATGAGGGAAGATGATGGGTGATTATATTGAAGAAATTTGATGATGGGTGGTTCAATCGTGGGTTTCTTGATGAGAAAATTGCTAAGAGGTGCTGTCATTTTGAAAATTTGAACATGTGGAGGAAGATGAGGATGGATCTGCTGGGTGAAGGAAGATGAAGATGCAGGGTTTCTGGGTTTTTTTTTCTTCAAATTTTTATGCATATAGTCATGTATCCATGCATATCTGCATGTATTTTCGTGCGTATACGCGTATACGTATCTGATACAAACGCCAAGATATACGGATACGATATATATATCTATCGAAGAACATTTAAAATATGTAAATTTCTTCAGAATTTCGATGAGAATATATAATTTTTTCATTTTAAATAAAAATATATAAACACTCAAAATTTAGATATATAAAATTTGATATTTTTTAAAATAGTTCTCTCTCTACTTCTCTCTCTCCTTCTCTCTTAGAATAATTTTGGATGCAACCTATAATGAAGTGGTATGACTCTATCTCTTTAATTTTGGACGCAACGTGTAATGAAGTGGAAAGGAGTGGTGTACTTTTTGACAGATGATGCCACATTAGGAAGGTGTATTGGGAGTAGGAATTTTTGAACACAAGCTAAAAAAACTAATTTAAGGGCATTTAAGTAACTACAACAAGTACTTGGAACCTCTTAGTAATGTTTATAAAAATTGGAACCTTATTGTAATAAAAGTGATTAAATGGAACCAAAAAATTCATCCACTCTTAATTATTTAGTAAAATAAACCTGAGCAGTGGTCTTTCCCTTAGCCTTAGAAATATAATCCAAGATGTCACTTTCCAAAACTCTATTATCACCCCATGCAGTGTTATTTGCACCCAATGGAGAATACGCCATAATGTGAATGCCTTTCTCCTTGCAAAAATCCCTCAAAATCTTTTGATGCCAAGCTGGGTTCATTTCTACCTAATTATTATTGAATTTAATTACAAATTATTTGCATTATAATTAATTAATTAATTTTTAGAGAATATATTTTTAAAGACCACAACTTAGGGGTGGCAAAATAAGGACATTATATTTATATTTTGACAAAGGTAAGACATTAGTTTTCCTTTTGGCGCAAATATAAAACTGTAAAAAAATATCGCAAATTTAGGTTGTAAAAAAATCTCAAAGTAATTGGGTAAGCTACATAAACCAATTAAATAATTGATCGAAATTCGCAACCCTCCTCCTTTATCCTTGCTTGGGACAGGCAGGGGTCCTGAAAAAAACTTAATGTCCTACATTTGCTAAAACATAAATTTACTGTCCTTTAATTCTTAACTGTCCCGAGTTACGGTTCTTAAGGAAAACATACATTTCACTTAATTATATGTTGTTAACCATGAATAAGAAAAAAATAAGGTTAATTTACTGACTTGGTTAACTGCTGGAGGAATTTTGGCAGTGGAGAGGAGTTGGTTAAGCTTTTTGCAAGAGAAATTACTAACACCAATGGCCTTTGTTAGCCCCAAATTCTTGCACTCTTCCATGCTTTCCCATGCACCCTTAATATCTAAAGGTCTTATGATTTCAGCTGCAACTGGTGTTCCACTAATCATTTCTGTTAATCTCACTGGTTGATGTATCAGGTAAAGATCCACATATTCCAATCCAAGATTTCTGCATTAATTTCGAATATTATACCTTTAAATTTGAGCTAAAAATGGAGTTAGTCCTATATTTTTTAGTTTAATGTCGAATCCTGTAAAAATCGTCCAATCGTTGTCCCTGTAAATATTAGATCCATATTTTGTATTTTGTAATTTCAAATATAAAAAAATTGTCGTCTTGTAATTTAATGTCGAATCCAATTTTAGTCCTACATCTTGTAAAAAAAAAATCAATCAAAATTGACACGAAAAGGATATAATACTAAAAAGTAAAACATATATGATTAAAATGTGAACATAAAATATGAGTAAAATTGACTTATGTTTCAAAAGCGGACGCTATCTGACTGTTATTCAAGCAGTTGAGCCGGTATAACATCACAATTTCGTAATATATAATTTAATATATATAAATTATAAATAATCATCCATGTATTTTTAAAATAATATATAACCCCTCAAATTTAATTTTTCAAGATAGTTTCTCAAAACTACAAATTGTCCATAAAATTGCAATACGGACCCTTTAATAAATTTAAAAAATTATAAAACAGCCCTCAATTTTATTTCTTTTCCAAATAATATCAAAGTGGCGAGTTAATCGGTTCCACCGGTCAGCGTTTTTTTCGCTTTTGAGTGCTTTGTACACTATTCGAAAGTCAAGCGGTCTAATGCTTTGAATTGATTCGTTGCACTAGTCGAGTAGCGATCGGTTCAACCCGCTTTTTAAAACATAGAAATTGACATCAAAATTACCGGGAAAAAAAATATATGTATGACCAAAATTGACACCAAGACTAAGAGAACTACAATTAAAAAAGTAACAAAAGTATAATAACTAAAAAGAAAAAGATTTAATTAATTAGCATGAGCTTACTGGAGGCTGATTATACAAGCCGGAACGATCTGGCTCGGCTCGGCGAAACTAGCCCAGAGCTTGGTGGTGATGAATACATCCTCCCTCGATTTCACAAGCCCAAGCCGCAACGCTTCGGCTACGGCTTCCCCCACCGGCTTTTCGGAGCCGTAAGCGAACGCCGTATCCAAGTGGCGGTACCCGGCTTTGATGGCTTCCAGAACGGCGGCTTTCACCGTCTCCGGATCAGCCACTGGGAACGACGCCGTTCCAAAGCTGATGAGCGGCATCGGCTCCTCGCAGCCGATCAAATTCAGTGATGGTATCGCTCCCATTTTGCCCACTTAATTTCTGAATCAATTGATTGATTCAAATTTATAAGAAACGAATATTATTCAGGGGAATTCTACAATAGTATGGTCAAGTTTTTGGATTATTATTTAAAAAAATGGAAGATAAAAGAAATTTGTTTTGCGTGGAGGATTAATTAATTTTTGTATTGGATGCATGCGTTTTGTAGTGCCTGAGGATCTGCCAACAATTAATTACATGCACAACGAATGGCCAATTAATCGAATTTTAATCACTGTACGTATTCAGGTTTCATAATTAGATCAATTAATTTGGTAGTGCAAGAGTTTCATTTTGTTAAAAATGATGATGAGAGCTAGCTAGTGATTTATAAACAGGATAAGTTCTCTTGTGTTGGGAACAAACCTAAGTTATAAGTTATTCTTTAATAATTTATGTTGTCTCACGACAGATTGTCTAGTATCGTTGATTTGGCTTTTATTTTTAACAATTTATTATAAAATTTTAATTAAATTTAGGTGGTGTGTGTAAACTCTACAAATGGATGAAGGAAAAAAGAAAAAAAAAACTCTACAAAGTGGAAATTTTTTTTTCCCCCAAAATATATATACCTCGTCGTTATTAATATATACAAAATATGCATTCATTAACTTTCTTCAATTAATTATATTAGCTCAACTTTGCGACTATAGTCGCATCCATTTTTTTGGTCATACAAGTTAAGAAATTAATACTACGAAATAGTCCGAAAACAGGGAGCTAGCCCTTTATTTAAAATAAATAATTATTTATTCAATCATGCATGTCGCGATACATTAAATATTCCGTAGCAATTGAAGCTTAAATTAAAGTTCAGCATCCAGCTCCAAAATATCTAAGATCATGAGGTCCCCAAATGTTTGCCAAACTAACCCCTTTTCTTTGAGGAATTTTGCTTATTTTTTCCAAGTCATCTGGTGTTAGAGCCCAATCGAATATATCAAGATACTGTTTCGTCCTTTCTTTATTGAAGCTTTTTGGTGCGATGCTCACTCCTTGCTCATACACCCATCTCAATGCCACCTGCATGCATCCAATCAAATCACTATCATCATTTCCATCTTAATATATTTTTTAATTTATTTTGTGACCAAGTATTTAATTAATTAATAGATATAGTGAATTTAACCTGAGCAATGGTTTTTCCCCTAGCGTTGGCAATATTAGCCAACACTTCATTTTCCACAATTCTGCCATCTCCCAATCGAGTGTTATTTGCACCCAGTGGAGCATACGCTGTGATGTGAACGGTGGCGGATCCAGAAAATTTAAATTGGGTATGCACAATTGTGGGAATACTAAAATATATTTTAAAATCAACCCATTTAAAATAAAAAGTAAGTCCTAAAAAAATATTAATAAAAAAAATATAGGCAACTTAGAACTTGAAAATATATAGTAATATTAAAAATTATAATTTAAAAAGTTTTTTTTCTAACGAAAAATTATAATTGTTCTCGATGAGTTCTTATACTTTAAAAGTGGTACAAAATATTATATCGTGTTTTTACAAACACATCTATCTTTATATATATAAGTAACTAAGCAATCACTCAAAAATTAATTTATGAAGTTATTCTGCAATTTACTTCACATAATTGACAAAAACTCATATGAGACGGTCACATGCATGAGATGAGATACAACCTAGCACAAATCACACTTCCCCTCCCAAAGTGTTAAAGCTTTAATGCCAAAATTATGTCCCGTCTCACCATGAGACCGTCTCATGCAAGTGTGCCTCCACATAATTAGTCATTACTATGAATGTTTTTTTCACACTTGCAGTTGGCATACGATGCATACCCTCTTTCCACACTTTTAATATTATTTAAATTAAATACTTTTTTTTTGGCGGAATTTAAATTAAATACTAAATCTAATATGTATAGTAATTTTTGGGAGAAAAATAGGGTATGCAAGGGCATACCCTTTAACCATGCTGGATGTGAATACCTTTCTCCCCGCAATAATCCAGCAATGTCTTTTGCTGCCATGCTGGATTCAATTCCACCTTTTTTTCCAACAAAAAAAATACTATGAGTCACAAAATTATGTTACCCTAATCAATTAATTTTAAAATATGATAGGAGGACTATTTTTTAATATTCCCCCATCCCACAAATCTATGTTTTAAAAATCGGGTCCGACCGGCCGGTCGGACCGGTCGGACCGGTCGGACCGGTGAACCGTCCCCAAAGCGCCCCAATAGAGGTGTATAGAACCGCTATTGGACCGCCCACCTCAAAAAACCGAAAAACTGTTCAAAACCGGTGAAAACCGAAACCAAAGAACTGGTGAACCGCCGGTTTTCAAAAAAAAAAAAAAAAAAAAAGGCGGAGACCTTTCGGGCGGGCGGCGACCTTCAAAGGGTGGGCTGGGTCGCTCGCATCTCTGAGAGGGTGTGGCGGTGGGCGGCGGGCGGCGGCGATTTTTCAATGCCAATGCACGGTGGCGCGAGGAGATGGTCATGGTACCGCAGCCCTGGCACGGGCGGAGTGCGGTGGTGGGGGTGGGCTGCAGAGAGCGGGTGGCGTGAGAGGTTGTCGGTGGTGGATGGCTTGGCGGGCGACGGCGCCATTGAAGAAACGTAAAAGAGAAACCGAGATGGAGAAGTGGAAAATGATGAAAAGGAAGGAGAGAATATTAGGTTTTTAACCGGCCCCCTTTTTTGTTTTTTTCAGCCCAGCCCATTTTTTCAAATTATTTTTTTTTTCGCAACCGACCCATTTATCATTTTTTGGGCTTTGCTTTTCATTTTTCATTTATAAAATACAATTAATATGTATTTTTTTTTTAAAGAATTTAAGTGTGCTCTAAATTTTAAAATGTTATTTTAGAAGGTTTCTAAAAAATTAAATTTAATGAATTCAAGTGTAATTATAATATCATCTCCTCTGTCAAAAAATAAAAATAAAAATTATAATATCATCTCAATACTATTTTAGTATTGATCTCTGAAATTTTAAATATCAAGTAATTAAATATCAAAAATAAAAATAAAAATTAATACTTGTGACTTTTGTATTGTTGATGACATTTCTATTATTTTTGGAAATTGAAATTTGAAAGTTGGAACTATTTATGTTAATGGACATTTCTACTATGTTTAGAAATTTAAGTTTGAACTTTGAAATTTGAAGTGAATTTAGATACTTTATATTCACTTATCATACTCTATATTTTGAATTTTTTAAAAAATTATGCATATTATATATATAATATTTATTATGACGTCATACCGGCTCAATCCGGTCCAACCTTTTTTTGGGGTCGTCCGACTCAACTTCCGGTTCCGGTTTTTAAAACATAGCCACAAATATAGTCATGTTTTTGTTATTAAAAAATAGGGGTATACTGCAATTCAACGAAAACAGAAAACGAAAATCAATTCAGAAATCGAGTAAAGGAAAATCATTTTCCAGTAAGACGAAATACGCCGTGACTAGTGTTCACAGAATTTGCGTATCCTCTCCAAAGGTAAAACGGTTTCGACCTTTGTTTCAGTAGCACCACCGAACACAAAGCAACAACGAACTAAAATAAAATTATGAGCGGAGCGATTTGAAACAGGGTAGGCTGAAAGCAGTAGCGAAAAGGGCAGAGTTTCAGTGCTTGCAAAAAGTAAGTACGAATGAAGAGGAGGTCCAAAATATATATATGGATTAACAATCAGGAAAGTGGAGGAAATTGTGGAGAGGCCACAAATTTAGTGGGGCAGTTTTGACTGCAGGGCCAATTTGAAGCCCACAGAACGTTCATGTTCGACGAATCCAAAGCCCAATTGCCAGGAACCACGGATCCAGACACGGGTGCGCGCGTGTGTGGTCCATGGGTAAAGGTTCCCATGCACCTATTTTGAAGAACATGAACTTGCTCCCATAAATATACAAGATAACTTCCTTGCAAGTTTCCTATGTGGGATAAGTGAAAAAAACTACACTTATTAGTTTTTCTCCATCTACTAGAAATTCTCTCTCTAGAGTTGTGACTTTTCAACTTCTCGTATCAATTTCTCAGTCACCGACATTCGTTTTTGAGAATTTCAATGTACCACAATTCATCTACTCTACCAATAAAATATCAATTTTTGTGTTGGAAATTCTGAATTTTGTCTATGAAGTTCGTGATACTTTGAATGAATTCTGTCTCATCTAAAAACTCGAATTTGTAGAGAGGTGTGAAATTAATTAATTTATTTAATTTCCCTAATACTCCCCCTCACTCATGGGCTGAATTCTCTTACTCCATCATTAGATTTTGTCTATGAAGTTCGTGATATACCTTGAACGAATTCTATCTCATCTGGGCAGAGCCAGAGGCTCTGACATGAATAAATTTCTTCTCATCTAAAAGCTCAAACTTATAAAGAGGTGTAAAATTAATATGTTTATTTAATTTCCCTAATAATTGAATATAAAAACAATAATAACTATAAATTAGGGTCATTATACAAGTGCAATTTGCAACAATTTACATATTTATAATATTGAATCGACGGACACACCAAACATGAAAACATGATTATTTTTGTGGGAAGTGTGAAATATTATTTCTACATCAATTATTAATTACTGAGTGATATTGAATATATAAGAAAAAGCTTAATATTTTTACATATATAATTTTATTTTACTGACTTGATTAACAGCTGGAGGAATCTTTGCAGTTGAGAGGAGCTCGTCGAGCTTTTTGGGAGAGAAATTAGTAACACCAATGGCTATGGTGAGCCCTAAATTCTTGCATTCTTCCATGCCTTCCCATACACCCTTAACATCCAAAGGCCTTATGATTTCAGCTGCAACTGGTACTTCTTTTATCATTTCTGTTATTCTCAATGGTTGATATATCAGATAAAGATCCACATACTCCAATCCAAGATTTCTGCATTAATCCCAAATATTTATTTGATCAGTTAAAGATATATTATATATATAAAAGAAGGGTTAATATCAATTTGCTATTTATACCATCACTATTTTTTTAACTTGCAATATGTATAATTTTTTTAAGTAGGTCTCCTGTGTAGTAGGTTTATAAGTGTGCAACCCAAATACATTTTTGAAACGTATCATTTCAATATAAATAAATTGCATCTTAAAAATTACACTTGAATTGTACGGTGCATACACGAAATTGACTTTTTCTTTATATGATTATAACTTGTGTACATTACTATGTAAAATTGACCGTTTGCAATTTAAACTTTATTTTTGTAGTATTTCTAGCCATAAAATACAATAAAAATAGAGATCGAATTCCAATCGGTCAATTTCAATACATATTGCAATTTGATTAAAAAAGATTAACCCATAAATATATGTATGCTGAATATTCCATTTGAATTTATTTAAAAAAGTAATTACATATTAAAAAAAATATAATTAAGCATGATGGCTTACTGGAGGCTCATTTTGCAAGCCGGGACGACTTGGCTCGGCTCAGTGAAACAGACCCACAGTTTGGTAGTGATGAAGAGTTCGTCTCTTGACTTGATGAGGCCGAGCCGTGTGGCTTCGGCTACGGCTTCCCCGAGCCGTAAACGAACGCGGTGTCGAAGTGGCGGTACCCGTCTTGGATGCCTTCAAGTACGGCGGCTTTCAGCATCTCCGGCTGATCAGCCACTGGAAACGCCGCCGTTCCAAAGATCGGCATTGGCTTCTCGCAGCCGATCAAATTCACCGATGGAATTGGAATCGCTGTGCCCGCCATTTTTGTTTTTTTCCTACTCGAAATTAAGTTGTTATTTTTTCACGTTAGGAAACTGGTATTCAACACCTATCACATATATACATGATTTTTGTCCCGCCGTACGCCCACTTTTACAAATAATTTTGTGAGTTCGAGTTCACAGTAAACTTAATAATTTTAGAGCTCGTTTGATAGTATGTATGTGATAAGCTAGGTTATTTTAATCATTGATTCATTAGACGAGTTTTACATATATATATATATCTTTTATTTGGTATGCAGTAATTATACAAATGATATATTTTATATTTCATTTGATAGCAGTTATAAAGTTATTGATAATTGTAAAATAGTCACAATTACCCTTCATCTTTCAACACATTTTACTTTTTCATCATCGTTTACTGAGCCAATGTTGCCTATACAATCGCCAACACAAACCTACACACCTCAAGCCTAAGGAATCCTAGCAATCAATTACTAAAATTGAAAATCAGCCACGTTCAAAACATAATTAAATAGAAAATGTTTAAAAAGAAAATCAATCACCCAGTCGGTTCTATCTTATAAGAAATATTCGCAACAAGAGAAAACTGTGTTGATTCAGAACAGAAACGATAATTTCAGGAACGATGACCCTAAATATGTTGGAAAATGGAGCAATTTTGGGGTGAATGATAAATTATATTCTCAATAAATGTTATAACCAACAAATGGAAAAGTGGGAAAGGGAAAAGAAAATATTTCTATCCCACATTGAAAAATGAGAAAAAAGGAAGTGGGTATATAAAGAGTTATCCACTTGTTTCTTATAAATTATTGTGGGTTCACTCTCCTCCACCTTCTATACGGGTGCGCAGGGGGTGGTGCAAATCTTGATCGAATTTGACCTTCGAAACCCAAACTTGTGTGCGAGTGCGACCTGCGTACACGAATGTCGCACCGGTTTGGTGGCGGACGTGCAAGCGAACTTTTGCCTCGATTTTTGAACACATTTCATTTTAACTTTTTAAACTGAAACGTGTAACATTTTCCATTAAAACTGTACAACGGTTTTGTGTGCACGTTTTCAAGGCTGGAATGATAAACGTGGCAGTTTCCCATGCATTGAAACCGAACGGTTTGTGCACGTTTGAGGGTTTTGAAACCTGAAAACGTTTCAGGTGTTACACTCAAAATTTAAACCTAAAATTGATGTTATTTTCAGTTTTTGGTTTCAGGCCATTAATGGCTAGGCTCCTGAATTCGTTTTGTTGTGGTTATAAATAGCACATTTCTGTGATGTAGAAATATACACTGAAAATGAAAAATGATACTTGAAATCACGTAGCAATACTCACATGTTTGGAGAGAAACTCAGATAATTTCCAGCAATTGCTATATACCTTCATACATTCGTTTGCTTCTGTATTCGTTCCTACTTCGGTGATTTATCGAGCATTTTTCAGTTCGACGTGAGCAAGATAAAGTGCTATTATCTGTGCTTGGCAATTGTTTTATCCTGGGAGACAAGTGTCCTACGAATCACTAGCATCGAGAGTGAGGGGCATAATAATTTTAAGGAAATCGTGCTAGCACGAGACTCAATTTTTTGTTTTGTTAATTTTTGTTTAATTATTAATTTATTAGTCATTTTTCGGTGCACATATCCAACAGTCTTAAAACAATTATACTTTCGAAATGGCTGATACTAATTCTGCTTTGATTAACTCTACTTTCAGAGCTGACTCATCTTCATCCATGCCGTTGACAACTCCTACTCATGCACTCACTATTCCGGTTAGCCACCATGACAAGCCGGAGAAATTCAAAGGACTGAACTTCAAAAGATGGCAACAGAAGATGTTCTTCTACTTGACGACTCTCAACCTTGCAAGATTCCTAAAGGAAGACCCTCCAAAGCTAGACGACAATCCTGACATGCAAGCTGTTAACGCCCTTGATGCATAGAAGCATTCGGATTTCCTATGCAAGAATTACTTGATGAACAACCTTGATGATGATTTGTACAATGTGTACATTGAAATGACTTCAGCAAAAGAATTTTGGGAGGTTCTTGACAAGAAATACAAGATCGAAGATGCCGGAGCAAAGAAATTTCTTGTGGGTAAGTTTCTTGACTTTAAAATGGTGGATACTAAACCAGTTGTTAGCCAAGTCCAGGATCTACAGGTTATTATTCATGATATCCACGCCAAAGGAATGGTTATTAGTGAGACATTCCAAGTGGCTGCTATCATTGAAAAGTTGCCACCCGGTTGGAAAGACTTCATGAACTATTTGAAGCACAAACGAAAGGAGATGAACGTGGAGGAGCTTGTTGTTCGACTTCGTATTGAAGAAGACAACAAGAAATCCGAGAAGAAATATGGAGGTTTCGAACCCAAAGCCAACGTTGTTGAACAAGGCCAAAGCTCGAAGACCAACTACAAAGATAAAGACAAGAAGAAAGTTGATCATTCTCATGCCAAAAATATACATTTGGATCCGAAGAAGGAGGAGTTCAAGAGAAAGTTCAATGGAACTTGTTACAATTGTAACAAACCCGGTCACAAGTAGGCTGAATGCAAGAAGCCGAAAAAGAATGAAGCCAACATGATGGATGAACAACATTTCTCGGCTATAGTATCTGAGGTGAACATGGTTGGTTCAAATCCACTCAAATGGTGGATTGATTCGGGTGCTACCCGACACATTTGTTCATCTAAGGAGTTGTTTATCTCACTTGATAAAAATGTTGATGAAGAGAAGCTCTTCATGGGAAATTCAGCCACCTCCGATGTTAAGGGCAAAGGGAAGGTTGTGCTGAAATTTACTCCCGAAAAGGAATTGACTCTAAACAATGTGTTGTATGTGCCGGAAATTCCTAAGAATTTAGTGTCCGGGTCTTTGTTGAATAAACATGGTTTTCGCATTGTAATAGGGTCGGATAAAGTTATTTTATCCAAAAATGGAGTGTTTGTTGGGAAGGGCTATGAGTGTGAAGGGCTCTTTAAGCTCAATGTAATGACTATCAAGAAAAACATGAATAAGAATGCTTCTACTCCTGTTTATTTGTTTGAGTCGTCTATTACTTGGCATGGTTGTTTGGGACATGTCAATTTTAATTCATTAAGAAAACTAATGAATATAAATAGCATTTCAACACTCCAAATTGATACAAATCACAAGTGTGAGATTTGTGTGGAAGCGAAAATGACTCATCCATCTTTCCAAACTATTGGAAAAAAATAGTGAACCACTTGACTTAATTCACACGGATGTATGTGATTTAAAAACCGTGCAAACACGTGGTGAAAATAAATATTTTATCATGTTTGTAGATGATAACACAAAGTATTGTTTTGTGTATCTTCTAAAGAGTAAAGACGAAGCTTTTGATAAGTTCGTCCTCTACAAAAATGAAGTTGAAAATCAACTTAATTGAAAGATTAAAACGTTGAGAAGTGATAGAGGGGGTGAGTATGAGTTTCCATTTGCTGAATTTTGTGCACAACATGGAATTAAGCATGAAACTACTGCAGCTTATTCACCTCAACAAAATGGTATTGCGGAATGAAAAAACCGAACATTGAAATAAATGATGAATGCAATGTTGTTAGATTCTGGGTTACCTCAGAATATGTGGGGAGAAGCAGTGTTAACTGCCAATTACCTTTTAAATAAGGTGCCTCGTAAGAAAGTTGATAAAAGTCCATATGAACTATGGCATGGTTAGTTAGATAGTTCTTGTGTTTCAGATATATAATATGGATTCCAAACATTCATGATCTTTTGTTAAAAAAGAAACCATCCTACAAATACTTAAAAGTGTGGGGGTATCTTGCTAAAGTGGCTATTCCACCACCTAAGAAGGTGAAAATAGGCCAAAAAATGGTTGATTGTGTATTAATTGGTTATGCACATAATAATAGTGCATATAGGTTTCTTGTGTATGAGTCTCAAATTGAAGACATACACAAAAACACAATTATGGAATCGAGAAATGCGTCGTTCTTTGAACACATGTTTATTAGTGTTAGTGTCCTAGAGACAATCTATTGTAAGGACATAATACTAGATGATATTCAGTTTGATATAATATTATAGTTTACTTAATATTAATGTATGACAATACACTTGTTTGAATATTATGTTTGATTGTTTGCATTTATTCATGCAAGTGTTCCCATGAGTCATTGTTGTCATTGAGGTTGTGAGAACTCAGATGACTTAAACATGATTCTCAAATAGCCCCGATCAAAGATCATCAAGAATGGGATATTGATGATACAATGGAGATTGGTGTGCGATCTGCATCATACTCTTAGAGAGTGTAGTAAGATCTCACTTACTACGAGATACTAGGTATCTCATGATGGATGCACAAATACCTTAGAGGGTATTGGTATACCCATCCGAGAAACCGTTCGATGTATTTCCACTATATGTGTCTACGGGTGTCTCGGTTAGTGGGAGCGATGCGATACTCCTTTAACTTGAGGTCAATACGCACGACATGTGTGGGATGATGAACATTGACCATGACCAACGCTTGCACCCTTCCATGGGTAGATAAGGCTTGGATTGGATTCATCACGAAGTACATGTGCGTGGTAGTTGAGCCAAGAATAGGATTCATTCCTCAATGTGGATTTAGAGAGGATACTCGTCTTCTCATCATAATTGGATCAAAGTCATCGGCCGATGCACGTCAACTTAGACTTTGTGGCTAAGTGTGACATACATGATCAATTAGTGATTAGAGATAATATGATTAAGTTATTTGAATAGACACTTCATCATGTTCAAGACTTAATCGAGTATTCGCGAATGAAAGAAGGAAATCATAATAGCCCATGTTTCAGATTCTTATGTAGTTGCATCGTTTCTGCAAAAGTACCTCATATATTGAGAATGTCTGATTTATTGTCTAGGGTTCAACTAAAACCGTTAGTTTGACTAATCGCTCGATATATGAGGGCATATGGGTCACACAACAAGTAGTTCCCTTTTACGGATTATAGTTGGTTGATTAAATGTTAAATTGGATTTAATATTTAATTTATAGAGAATTAATTAATAATAGATTAATTTGGAATTAATTATTATTAATATTTAATTAAATTGGATTTAATTAAATAAGAATTCCCAATAATTATATTTGGAATATAATTGTAGGATTTAATGTATATGAAAATAAATCTTAGAGATTTTCATATAAGACATTTAAATCCGTAGAGATTCATATTTAGGGAATTAAATTAAAAGAAATTAATTTAATTCAAGATTAGGGATTTTATTTCCCTAATTGGCTTAGCTTAAGATTTAAGATGAGCATTTCCTATATATACAAGCTCTTGGGAATTCACAAACAACGTTAATTCATATTTCTCCATAAAATCTAGAATAGGAATTTTCCTAGCAAATTCCGTCTCAGATTCAACGCTGGCATATCTGTGCAAGTCCGTGAACGAGGATTACGTGGATACCGTAGTAGAGAAATCTGCTCTCGAGTTACTATAAGATTTCTCGTTATGATTATTGTAATCTTTATGCAATTAATTGCTCGTTGTTGGTGAACTTTAATTTCCGCTGCGCATGTGATTACGTGTTTTACGTGCCTTTAAATTCCAACAGTGGTATCAAAGCATCATGCTCTTTGTTTTTAATTGCATTAAAATTGGTTTTGAAGATTAAATATATTTTTTTTCAAAACCGGGTGCGGCTGCTTTTTTGTTTGACAAAACTGCACCCTCCTCTTGGTATTTGTTTTGTAACGAGCGCTCATCTTCTCCATAGAGAAAAACTAGGGTTTTTTTTCCCTTTGGCCGCATTACCTCTGTTCTGTTCATTCCGTCTCCATTTTGGTGTTTTAGCAGCATCCGACACCGCTAGAAGTCGGGCGCCACCGCGCCGTGACTGCGTGGTGTTTTCTTGGCGCCGGGTTACGACACCACGGCAAATCACAAATTTGATTCGCTTTGACCCAAATCGGTATTTTCTGCCGGCCACACCTGCTCTTCGTCCGATTTATTAGACCCCGTCATGATTCTCGATGGAGGTCGCCGCACCATATTCTTAGTCTGGTTTTGATTCGGTTTGATTCGTCTCGAAATTGGGTTTGGGCCGAGTAAGTGTGCCACCGGTCGACTTCGTTTCATCGCTTCCCTGTTTTGAACAAGGGCATGACGCTCTTTGGTTCTTTCATTGAGGGTGGCGAATTAGCGATGGTAAAACTGGTACCCATTTGATTCGATGATGCATTATTGTTTCGTTTTGCTTCTTTCTGTTTCGATGCTTTCGATGTTGGGGCTATTTCGATTCATGATTGTTTGCTGATTGAAGTGCTTGATGGGGATTCTTGATCGATTTGGAACTGATGAATTAAAATCTGAACAAACCCTAATAACTGGAACATTTTTGAGATTTTTGAATAAATCTGATGAATTGATGAGTTGTTGGACTTTGGTTTGGATGACCCAATCGAAAAGATGGTTTTTGAAACCGGGCGATGATGAGGGGAAGGACTGTGGCAAAATTGGATTTAGGACAGATCCTTTCGTGCAATTTTTAAATTTGCACATGAGCCCTTGACAAATGAATAATTAAATAATAATTCGTTTTAAAATTATTAAAGATTAATTTGAAAATGGATTATAGTTAGACCAAAGATTAATTAATTGGATTAATTAAAAGCTAATATTAATAATGAATTTAATTATTAAACTTATTTTAAAATTGAATTTTAAAATTATGATTAAAGAATTAAACGAGTTATTAATTCCCATTTAGTTAACGTGTTCTGTTAATGCGTTTTACGTCCGCATTATAATTGTTTGGGTATGCGGCGCCCAATAATTGTCGGACCGTATTAATTGTTTGGGTAGACGGCGCCCATATAAGTGTTAGTCCGTATAAAATCATGTTTGGGTAGGTGACGCCCAATAATTGCTCAAATGTGATGTAGATTAACATGTTGGATCTCGATTAAACAATTAATACCCCGCCTTTAAAACGTTCCTCATTAAAATATAATTTTCATTGAGTTGAACGATACCTTCCATCAAAATTAAAGGTAAACCGGAGATTTCGTTCCAATGAGTATTTAAGGCCCAAGTCTTTTGCTCGGATCTACATCTAACGGGACCTTTATAGGGACACATAGTGTCGCCGCTTGATGGTTGTAAATCAACTTGATTTTGTTTCACCAGCCCAAGCAGGGAAATGAAAGTCAAGTGGCATCCGATTGAACTAGGTTCAATCAACTAGGAATTGCAGTTTTTGCAATTGGTTTGGAGACCTACCAGTTATGCTATTGCAGTAATCAACCCAAGCAGATATTGTAATAGTAGGAATGTGGATCCTAGTCCATTACAATTTATATTTGATATAAATTCATACTCTTCCGATGAGGTCGTTGAGTATGTGAAAATAATGGAGACAAAATAAACACTAAAGAAAGACCATGTTTATTTTGATTGCTGAATATTGATCATAGGAATTACGTGTTTTAATTCCCGTTTTATTTTATTTCTCTTGGTTAGTTGAAATGTATAACTGTTATTGAGATGTGTTTTGGAAACAAATAAATTGGCTACGCCAAATTTTCTGGACTGGCACCTAAACGTGTGTTTAGTGCTAAGGCAAGAAAAGATTGAGTACGTGTTGGACACGCCAATCCCTGTTACCCATGCAGCTGGTTTCTTGAGATAACTTCGTCTTAGCAACTCAGAATAAGCATCAAAATGATGCTTCCCAGACGCAGTGTCTGATGTTGCTTGGCATGACTCCCGAATTACTTAAGGCAACATGAGAAAATGGGTCCTTTCGAGATGCTCAAGCATCTGAAGGATCTCTTTGATTCTGAATCTCGTTCTGAGATTTATGAAATGATGAGAGATATGTTTAGATGTCGGTTAGCTGAAGAAGAGAATGTTTCACCTCATGTGCTAAGATGATAAGTCTAATTGATAATCTTGGTAATTTAGGCTTTGAGCTAAAAGACCAACATTTTCATTTATGCTATCCCCCAGTCGCTCTCGGATTCATATTTTAGCTTCATTGTGAACTACAATATGAATAAGACGGATGCGACCATGCCTGAACTTCTGGCGTGCTCAAAACTTTTGAGTTCACTATCACTAAGATGGTGTTCAAAAGAAGGAGCGGGTAGATAAGGATGTGTGCCTCTACTATAAGTAGAAGAGGGCACTGGAAGAAGGACTATAAGGTTCTGGTTGCTAAAGGGAAGGCACTGGGTGCTTCTGGCACTAGAACATGTATGTTTGTTATTAAGATAGACATATCCACTAATATCACTAACTGCTTGGTATTGGATACCGAATTTGGCTCCCACATTTGCACTAATGTGAAAGGGCTCATGTGTCTTAGGGCAGTTAGGCCGGGTGAAGTCGTCTTACATGTGGGAACGGAGCAAGAGTTGCTACTGAACGTGTGGGACTTATGTGTTAGACTTACTTTTTTGATTTTAGATTCGAACTTAATGATTGTCATTTCGTTCTTCCTATTACTCGCAACATTATTGTCATTCCTATGTTAGACATTGAGGGTTATTCCTTCCATTTTAGTGATAATAATTGTTATTTCACGTTGAATGGTTTATGGGAATGACCCTATGGTGAATAGTTTATACTTGTTGCATTGTGGATATAATGTTCTTAATATACAAAATAAAAGACTCAAACTTAGTAATCGTGAAAACCCGACTTACTTATGGCATTGTAGAACTTGATCATGTAAACGAGAAATGAATTGCAAGGTTAAGAAACTTAGACTACTTAACCCCATTTGACTTTGAGTCTTATGGAGGTTGCAAATCTTGTCTCATGGGCAAAATGATTGATTAACCCTTTATGAGAAAGAGGTGCATGCCAAAGAAGTTCTAGAGTTGATCTACAACGATGTTTGTGGACCATTGTCCACTCTAGCTAGGGGTCACTTCGAATACTTCATCACTTTTACTGATGATTTCTCAAGATACGGATACGTGTATCTTATGAAACACAAATTCGAATCTTTTGAGAAATTCAAAGAGTTTTAGGCTGAAGTAGAGAAATAATTTGGTAAGAGTATCAAGACTCTTTGATCAGATTGAAGAGGTGAATACCTTAGCCATGAATTCATTGATTACTTGAAGTTACATGGAATCCAGTCACAATGGACTCCTCCCGGAACACCTTACATGAACGGTGTGTCCGAGAGGAGAAATCGAACCCTGTTAAACATGGTGAGGTCCATGATGAGCTTTTCCTGTCTTCTAACATTCTTATGGGATATGCGTTACAAACCCCAATTTACATTCTAAATAGGATTACATCTAAATCGGTTGAGCATACACCATATGAACTATGGTGTGGCAAGAAGCCAACTTTTACACATATGAACATGGGGTTGCCCCGTGGTTGTGAAAAATGATGCTTACCGACAAGTTGGAATCCAAAGGTGAAAAGGGTTACTTTGTGGGATATCCTAAGGAAACTAAAGGATATTACTTCTATCTACCTGAGAAACAATTAGTGATTATTTCTAGGCAGACCAAGTTCCTCGAAAAGGACTATGTCTTTAAGGAACAAAGTCGTAAGCTGATAGAACTTGAAGAAATTCAAGAACCACAAATTAACAAAGAGACTGATATCTTGTCAAAGCAACATGACAAGGAATCAGTGGGAGCATTCAACAACTTTCACGATGGGAGTCTTTCACTAGGTGATCGTCTTTCAGCCAGTGGGAGCGTAATTGGAGTATGCTTGCCAGTGCAAGGACCTCCAAGTGGGCTAAATGAGAACAACATAGTTCAAACTCCCGCCCAAGAGGCATCTGAAAGTGTAGCTCTTGAGGACTCTCCGGACATTGATGAAATCAATGCACCACAAAATTTTCACGATCAGAATGTACAGCCTGCACAACCACAGCTCCGTAAGTCAATTAGGAATCGTAATCCGCCCATTAGTTACGGTTACCTCTTGGAGGAACTCGATAATATGGACATACCGGATAAGGACGATCCTAATACTTATTCTGAAGCAATATCAGATATTGATTCAAGGAAGTGGCATGAAGCCATGAAATCTGAGATGGACTCGATGTACACCAAACAAGTCTGAGACTTGGTTGAGTTGCCTATAGGGGTTAGACCCATATGTTGTGATTGGGTCTTCAAGAGCAAGACCAATGCAAATGGCAAAGTACAAACCTACAAATCTAGGTTGGTAGTGAAGGGTTATAGTCAACGCGAAGACATTGACTATGACGAGAGCTTCTCACCAGTTGCAAAGATCAAGTCCATTCGATTTTTACCTGCGATAGCAGCACACTATGATTATGAGATTTGACAGATGGACGTCAAAACTGCTTTCCTCAATGGAGACATTGATAAGGAAGTGTTTATGACTCAACCGGAAGGTTTTATATCTAAGTCAAATTCTAATCTAGTATGCAAACTAAAGATATCCATTTATGGATTGAAGCAAGCTTCTAGGAGTTAGAATATCCGATTTGATGAAGCTATCATGTCTTTTGACTTCATCAGAAATTCGGAAGATCCTTGCGTTTATTGTAAACGCGGCGGGAAGAATATTGTTTTCATAATCATGTATGTCGATGACATATTGATTTTGGGAAACAATATCTCGTTAATGCGGTCCATTAAAGATTTGTTGTTAAAGACCTTCATGATGAAGGGTCTTGGTGAAGCCTGCTACATCTTAGGGATCATGATCCACAGGGACAGATCCAAGATGATGTTGGGGATGTCACAGTCCACCTATGTAGACAAGGTGTTGAAGTGTTTTGCGGTGGAGAACTCTAAGAGAGGATCTCTATCGGCAAATCATGGGACAAAGCTATCAAAGAAGGATTGTCCTTCTGTTGAAGCTGATATCAAACACGTGAAAGATGTCCCATATGCATATGCAATTGGGTTAATCATGTACGCCATGACTTGCACTAGGCCAAATGTGGCCTACGCTATCAACATCACTGGTAGATACCAACAGAATCCCGGTGAGTCTCACTGGATTGCTGTCAAGACCATTCTGAAGTATCCAGACGAACTAAAGAATGTTTATTTTATCTATGGTGGACAGTCAGAACTAGTAGTGATTGGTTAAGCTGACACAAGTTTCCAATCCGACTATGATGACTACAAATCACAGTCAGATTACGTTTCACTCTCAATAATGAGGCGGTCAGTTGGAATAGTTCCAAGCAAAAGGACTGCAGATTCAACAGCCGAAGTTGAGTACATTGCTGTATCAGAAGCCTCAAGGAGGTTGTCTGGATTTTATAGTTCTTAAGAGAACTATGGGTAGTTCCGAGTGTCAGTTGTCTAATAAAGTTGTATTAAGACAACGTTGGTGCGAATGCGCAAGCAAAGGAACCGAGATCAGCAAACAAAAACAAGCATGTACCTAGACTTATCATTTAATCCGAGAGATCATAAGGATGGGAGAAATGGAATTAAAATGTATTCCCACATATTTAATTTGGAAGATCATTTCACCAAAACACTGAGTATTCATGTACACACTAGACATTTGATGGTCTAGGGGTTAGACATGTAGGTGATTGACTTTAGTCCAAGTGGGAGATAGTTAGTGTTAGTGTCCTAGAGACAATCTATTGTACGGACATAAAACTCGATGATATTCAGTTTGATATAATATTATAGTTTACTTAATATTAATGTATGACAATACACTTGTTTGAATATTATGTTTGATTGTTTGCATTTATTCATGCAAGTGTTCCCATGAGTCATTGTTGTCATTGAGGTTGTGAGAACTCAGATGACTTAAACATGATTCTCAAATAGCCCCGATCAAAGATCATCAAGAATGGGATATTGATGATACAATGGAGATTGGTGTGCGATCTGCATCATACTCTTAGAGAGTGTAGTAAGATCTCACTTACTACGAGATACTAGGTATCTCATGATGGATGCACAAATACCTTAGAGGGTATTGGTATACCCATCTGAGAAACCGTTCGATGTATTTCCACTATATGTGTCTACGGGTGTCTCGGTTAGTGGGAGCGATGCGATACTCCTTTAATGTTGGGAAATTTATAGTTTTGATGAAAGTTCCAACAACACTTGTAATAGGACCAATCGGACATTGGTAATGATGTTTATATTTTAGAGACCGATTGATAATTAATGATAGAACAACCGATGTAATAGATGAGGTCACATATTGAGGGGGAACTCAATATGTATAGGTCGAATCAAGACTCAAAGAACAAGTTTGATATCCCAAATTCAAAAACGAAGATCGATCGATCCGATCCAAAATATCTTTTGAAGTTCACTTCGAAGATCGATGACTTCGGATGATGGTGTTTGAAAAACGCGAGATGGATCGATTCGGTAGATAATGAAATCGATGTTTCACCTAATCATCGTCGATGATCCGAACAAGAAGAATGTCGAGCTTAGTTGGAAGAACAAAGATGGTGAGTCTATCCAATAAGAACAAGACACGATGATCGGGCGGCAATTGCGGATTTGATTTTACCTCTCTACAAACGCTACAAAGTACAAATTCACGCTTTATGCCGCTCCACGGTTAGTCACATCAAGCCTGCAAGTCTACCAAATATATTTTGAAATTCAAATTGCTCTCCAACGGCTCTTTGATTTCAAGGTCTATATATATGGGATTACACTTTAGAGTGAGATACTAAATAACGAATCTAAAACGAACAATCAAGAAGCTCAAGCTAATTTCATTTCCGACAAGAACACGATCAAGAAGAATATTTTATTAAGTGTTCATCCCATAAGTTCTTAGCATAGAAATCTTTTCATCTAAATACTTATACTGTGAAAAAGATTTCATAGTTGGAACCTCAACAATCTTACCCAAACCCCCAAGTTAGGTTAAGTTGTTTAGCAAGATTTCGACTAGGGTTTCTAGTTAGATTTACAGGATCGGTTGAGTGTGAACTCTTTAAACATCTAGTCGGTGTCTTGTGTTGGACTTACACAAAAATAAAGTCGGGAACGGTTAAGTTACATTTTTGATATGGGAAGACTTAGGGACTGGTTTGTCCGAACCACTAGAAAATCTTGTGTGCCTCTCTTTGCTTTTTAACCTTTTAATCGATTTAAAAAGACTATATTCCAAGTTGATTGCCCATTTTCGATCTTCCTATTACACTTCAAAAACCGACATTAACCTTGATTTATCAAAACCGGTTTTTCACATAAAACTTAAGTTCCGCGACATTAAATCGGTTATTCCAGCGACATTTTAGATTCACTTTCAAGACTGATAACACCGACCAGACGAAAAGTTTTGAACCCCTCCTCTAGACTTACGCCCTCCTCTAAACCCGTTCGGGACCTATAAGTTATTTCACTTCATCGATTCTTGAGGAAGAATCTTAGTGGTCAATTATCTTGAAAAAACCGTTTTAAAACTCATTCATTTTCCAAAATCACTCAAGATGGATAACACCTCGTATGTATCATGATCTGCCAAGTTCTCAATCGATGAGTATGCAGATTGGGCCATATATATGTCCAACCATCTAGGCTCGATTGTGGAGAATGATGGAAGTCATTGAAAGAGGACCCATCATAATTTATTACGACAACCCCGCAGCCGGAGGAGATACACTTTGCCCTTTAAGTCTTGTACGAAAAAGCCCAATGCGTAAGAGAGGAAATCAGATACTCTAGATACTATCGCAAAGACATATTATCATGAAAACAATGGATAAGGTCACCAAAGAAAAGATTAAGTATCTCAAATCTGCGAAAGCAATGTAGGATACTCGAAAAATATGCGAGGAAATGAACAGATAAAAGATAGTCGTCTACAAGTTAATCGGTGAAGTTCGAGAAACCAAGATGTCGCTTAACGAAACCATCAACGAACTCGATGGAAGAATTACAATGTCTATAAACAAGCTTCGAGAACTTGGTAGAGAGATGTCCGATAAAGATATCAACTACAAAATTCTAAGGTCTCTCACCAAGAAGTGGGATATGAAGGTCACGGTGATCAAGGATTGCTAAGAAATCTCAAAAATGAAGCCATTGTTTCTTGAGCCTTAAAGCTCACGAGTTCGATTTGATTGAGAGAGGACAAGCGGATGAAGATGAGGTGCCCGGCCTCAACTTCAAAATCGATTGCTTTTAAGGCAACCAAAGAAGAAACGAAGCCAACCTCTTATAGTGAGTCGAGTAAAAAAGATCGCTTCCGCTACCGTAAAGCTTGAGAAATCAAACGTCCAACTCGTAAGTATCGAAGATTCTATAAGGACTATCAACATAGCCGAGGACGAGATAGGAGATCAGCCAACGGATCTCCGTTAAAAAACGATCCGATGATCGGGGCGATCACATAGATGAAAGGAAAGAGATAGTCGACGGAGGAAGGAAGAGATAACCAATCGCATGAAGACTACTATCGAAGGAAATCACCCGATAGGTCATACAGAAGAAGTGATTCACCGGAAGGAAAGATCGTGTATCTTTCCATGAAACGTTATAAAGACAAAATTCGGATTCTATCTTTTGGACTCCTCTCTGTAGAAATTCATGAAAATGAAGATCCGATATTCTCTTTGATGAGATCTCGCTGATGGCCGTGGAGGACCAAGAGGTAACCTCCAAACTCGCTTGCTTCAACACTTCATTAGCACACCGGGGAGATCCAATCATGAGAGCAATTCTTGAGGATCTCTCCAATCTTATGCTATAAGAAGTTTAAAATAATGGAGCCGAGGACCGAAATAATCACCATAAAGAAAATGATCTATGTAAAGCCTCCAACTTAGATCACCGAATTTGAACCGCTCGTAAGGCAACCGAGGAATTTAAAATTCTCGGTTAAAGCTTCGATCGAGAAGCAGATCAAAGATCACCGGCAATTAACAAACAAAGAAGTTCGATGACTTCAAAATCCTACAAGCAAAATTCGATGAAAGCTGCTCAAAAGCATGAAAGTCTAAAATCATCCGAGGATAATCTGCGTAAGAAAATGGAGGTTTTTTCAAAATCATCTAAAACCGCTTCAAGACATGAACGCCTATTTTCGAACAACGATTAATAAGAAGGGACTTGCTATGACAACCCTTCCACATCCTCAAAAAGCCCTACCGATTCATCTCAAAAAGGTGTATTCAGACGAGTTTAAACAAAGATACATCAAAAGCCAAATATGTATCTAATAAGGAAAAAGGACCATTGAGCGGGTAAAGGGTGCAACCGTAAAGGAAAAAAATGGACCCCAACCGGTAAAGCATCACCGAGAATCAACGTAAGAACCCAGTTCTTACAAGAAATCTCAACCTAATCAACATCGATCAAATCGTAAAAGACAACTGTAAAAGGGAAGTACAAACTGAGACCCAATCAAGGTCACCGCCTAATAAGCATGCTTGTAAATTCCTATGCCTAAAAGATATGAATCTTTTAATGGTAGCGATGTACCTACCCCTATAATCGTAAATCTGGGGTCGCAAGAGACCGAACCACACCGGATAAGAAGAAGACAAAACAGAAAAAGAAAAATCCCAAATCTTCTAATTCATCCAAGGTTCACACTAATAATCATACAAAACAGAAAAGATATAAAGAGATGTATGATTATGTTGACAGTATGGAGACAAATCAGGCCTTCGATCTAACCGATCACAATAGAAGTGCTCGCTTGTATGGATTCCCAAAACTAATCCTAACCCTCGGGACCCAATCCAAAAGGGGGACCTAAAGCTCGATCCGATTGCGGTTCACGTGGAGTTCCGCCAACAAAGGAGGTGTGCAAGCAACTATCTCTGGTACATCGATAGTGGATGCTCAAGGCACATGACTGGAAGCAAACATCTCCTCGGCTCTTACATAGAAATGTAAAGGCCGCGTGTACTCTTCGGTGATGATAACTTTGGCTATACCAAAGGGTTCGGAACCTTAGAGAATGATGATGTACAAGAAACCGAGTCTCAGATGTCGAAGGTCTAAAGACAACCTATTATCGGTTTCACAATTCTCGACAACGGATTCATGTTGAGTTCTCGAACGATCAATGCACTATCAAGAATCGAGCCACTCAACAGATTTTGCTAATCGTTCAAGGAAAGGGACGATCTACACAAATTGATTGGAAATAATTGCCCAAGAAATGCATGCCTCGATTGTCAAGAGTTCCAAAAGTAAAGAAACTGCTCGCACAAAAGAATGAGCCATCCCAACTTTAAAACTCTTAACAAGATAGCAAGGATGTCTCTAGTGGAAGGACTTCCAAATGAAGTATTTTCAAAGGATCGATATGTCTTTCGCATGTCGGAAGGAAAACAGTCAAAGCTTCATTCAAGGAATTCTAGAACCGCATCCAAATAATCTTTCTCGCTTCATATGGATCTATTCGGACCCGCTTACACCAAATACCTCAACGGACGAAATATACTCGTAATCGTGGATGATTATTCCAAGTTTACCCGGTTATATTCTTACACAAGAAGAATGAGGCGACTACGAAGATACCCGAAATCATAAAACGACACAAAATGAGAAGGGTGTCGAAAGTAAAAATCGACGATAAAGGTACAAAATTTACGAACTCTTTTATTACCGATTTTTGCTCTAAGTTTGGTATACAACATGAAACATCAGTGCGAGGACGCCACAACAAAATGGAGTAGGTTGAACGGAGAATGTAACTCTCAAAGAAGTTCGCCGCACAATGTTAATGAACATGCGATACCAAGCCATTTCTCAAGCGTATAATCAACACCGCATGCCATACTCGAAACAGATGTCTTCGACTAAGGCTCACTACAAAACACCCTATGAACCGGTGGAAGGACATGAAAAACCTCGTGTCTCTTACTTCCATGTTTTTTTTGGTGTAAGTGTTCATACAAACAATGGGAAGAGTCGGGTTGAAGACTTTTGAGGCCAAGTCGATGAGGGTATATTTCTAGGATATTTCTCATCTAGCAAGGCTTTCGGGTCTACAACGATTTAACCCTACTTGTGGAAGAAACACCCCATGTAGTCTTTGATGAAGCATCTTCGATCAAGAGAAATCTGCTTGTGAACAAGATGTACTGATCAACAAGAACTCGATGTTCGAAAATGGATCACTAACGATCAAGGAAAAAGAATCGAAAACTCGTAATAATATACATTCCGGATCTAGGTATTCACCGGATCATTCGGATCCTAAGGTCTTAAAAATCGTCGATGAAGAAGTTCGACATACCGAGACAAAGATCAATCGAACCATCTCGCTAGGGGGAACATCGATGTTCCCCACGAACGTATACATCGAAGACATGATGAGTCCAACATCAGCTGAGACTTGTTCTTATCAAGTGGATCATAACTCTGCACCACTCCCAATCGCTAGTAATGAAATTTTATCAGAAACGGACGATGTTCTCCAAAACGCAAATCGTAATGTAAGGACTGGATAACCGCCATCCAACCGATCGATAATCGGAGACCCATCTAATAAAGTTAAAACTAGATATCGATTGGTGAAAGTGCCATGTATTGACCGCTCTATGAAGGAACCAACAACAATAGAGGAAGTTCTACAAGACGCAAGTTTCTAGCCACGCAGAAGAGTCGAAACAGTTCGGCGATTTGGGAACTGTAGATGCACCAAGTCATCAAGACGTTATTGGCACGAAGTGGGTATTCAAGAACAAGAGAGATGAGAAAAACGTCATCACCAGAAATAAGGCAAGACTTGTTGCTAAGGGGTATTCACAATCAGAAGAAATTGATTATGATGAGACCTTTGCACCAGTCGCTCACCTAGAAGCCATTTGGCTGTTTCTGGCATATGCTTCCCACAGAGGGTTCACTGTGTATCAGATGGACGTAAAGAGTGCTTTCTTAAACGGGGTACTAGCCGAGGAAGTTTATGTCGAACAACCTCCGTGGCTTTGAAAAAGAGCAACCAAGTGTACCGTTTAAGAAAAGCTCTCTATGGTTCAAACAAGCTCCTCGAGCTTGGTATGATACACTCTCTCAGTTCTTGATCAATAGTGGGTTCACTAAAGGAATGGAGTGAGAACCTTATTCGTAAGATGGAAAAAGATATTCGATGGTTCAGATCTACATGGGCGACATCATCTTCTGATCTCCTAACAAGAGTCTATGTGAAAGATTCAAAGAACCGATGCAAGGAAGTTCGAGATGTCCATGATGGGTCGATGAATTACTTTCGGGTCTTCAAGTGAAGCAAAGTCTTGAAAGGGATATTCATCTCTTCCAAGAAAAGTACACTAGGAATTTATTGGCTAAGTTTGGAGTTCAAAATTGTAAGGAAGCCAAAATTCCTATGATGACCGGATTCAAGATGGATCCGAGATGAGGATGGTCGAAAAACAAATCGAAAGGAATATAGGGCTCTCATTGGATCTCTACTATACCGACCGCCATATAACCTTTCAAATTGAGGTGTATGTGCGATTCGAGCAAATCCAATGATAAGCCACCTAGAAAGCGACTTAAGCGGATTCTTAAGTATCCAGGGGACGGTAAATCTTGGTTTATTTTACCCATCGATGATAATCTAGAGCTTAGTGGGTATTGACGATTATGGAGGTTGCAAGATTGACGAGAAAATCCACCTCGAGAACATGTCGGTTCTTAGGAAGTAAAAGCGATCTCGTGGTTTTCAAAAGCGGACATCGATTCACGACATCTACTAAAGAAGGAATATATGGTCAGCGAGGAAGTCAAGAATTCCCAACCCCATGCTCCGGCTTAATCGGCGGTGAGGATTATAACATTGAAGCTAACAATGTACCTATTTTACGTGTTGATAATAGTCTTATTGCAATCACTCGTAATCCCGTTCTACACACAAGATGCAAGCATGTGGATGTCGACACCATTTTATAAGAGATCATGTTGAAAAGAAGAATATCGAATGGAAAAGATTCATACCGATATACGAAAAGTCGATATTCTAACCAAGCCACTAGAGATCGATTCCAGAGAATTATGCGATGAGCTAGGGCTTCTGGATCTTGGAGAAAATGCACCTAAAATGTTTGACGGAATGATCTCCAGAACCAGCTGGTTAAGAGACTAACCAAGTTGAAAGAAATCACCGAAGTTTGGTATCTCAATCGATCGGAAGATCATTGTCCGATGTGAGAAATCGATCGGATCTACGGATTATCGAGTTAAAGGAACTGATCAGATTTAAGGTCTATCAGATTAAAGGAAACGCTCATTAAAAGGGATATCTGATTAAATCAGTTGGGCTATTTTACATCTTTATGAGTCGATTAAGCTGATATTCAAACAAGCAAGATTTACAAGTGATATTCACAAGATTAAAGCTTAAAAATCGCATAAAGATACGGAAATTTTACACAACAATGGAATAATAGAACTTTTCATTGATAAAGACCAAAGGTCGGGTTACATTACAAGATACAAGTACAAAGGACCCGGAGGTCAGTACATAAGTGATAACCAAAAACCCTAAACCCTAAATCTATAACCCTAAACCCTCATCCTAACCCAAGTGGAGCAGGGAGAGAGAGAGATTTTGAATCTGATGCTCTCATTTTCCCCCACTTAACAAGGGTGAGAGAGGCTTTAAAGAAAGAATATATCAAGGCGCCGCAGGTCAAGATCAAGAAAAATGGAGCGACAATGCCTTGATAGGATTTTTAAGCCGGAGCCCCAAGAAAGAGTCGATGGGCTCTCCAAACCGTTAAATGGTGAGGTGATATCTGAAGATCGGTTGTTGACCGATCAAGATCGCATATCAAACTCACGCTCATTTTTCGGACTAAGTTTGTTGATGGTAGTTACGTCATAACGATGACACACAAAGGTGCATACGGTTAGGAGAAGTGTCTTCTCGGTTAAACAAAGTATGGTGGTAGAGAAGCTTTGCAACAATCGTATGTGAAATCTTTGACGATAAAACGAAAAACAAAAATAAGGGACGCAAAGGGTTGATTTGAGAAGCTGAAATCATTGAAAAAGGGGTAAAGGTATTTGCCGGAAGTTTAACCGGAAATAAGGGTTCACCAGGATACATGATTCTACAAAGAAAATAAGTATGGTGAATGGGTTATGTTGTGTAAAACAATTGGTCCAATTTATAGAGGCCAAGCAAGGGTGCAAATGCAAATACAAGTTCTCAAAACCTTTTAGAGAAATCAAAGAAAAAGAGGACAAATATGTAGGAATCACGCCGATCGATAATTGGATAAATTTACGGTGGATTGACATATCGAAAGATTCGGATAATTACGCGATAAATCGCTACCAACTTAGGAATAGAGACTACTATTCTAGACTAAGTTTTGGCGGTAACACTTATTCCAAGAATTGGATTGACTTGAGAAGAATCAGATTATGTCAACCAAAATCTGATACATACAAAGCTGATCAGATGAGGAAGATCAGCTGAGCTTGAAACTCAAAAATCGGATGCATCGGTCTATGGGAAAATAAATATCGGTTGAAGGGGAACTTCAACCCATAAAAAGAAGATCGGAAGAAATCGAATTCAAAGATCACCGAGCTCAAACCTCAACAAATCGATGCATGAAGAAGATCGCTTAAAAGGATCGGTTAGGAAATTCTAAGGCTTAGGCAATACTAAGATCAACAAGTGAAATAAACATGGACAAGTGGTATTGATGATTACAATATCATCCAATCGATATCTGTTTTTCTTTTCTCTTGTTCCTTGCTTATTTATCGGATCTTATCGGATATTATTTGCCTTCTTATTCCCATTATCCGTGTGATTTATTCTCTGCAAAATCATTTAATGCGGACGTGGGGTACATGTATTAACCGCTATTAAACGTGCTTTTAAATCCAAAAGTTTTTCATACGTTTTTCCGACCTACGATCAAAACCGCTTAACTGGAGCGTTTAATCTTTTCAAACGGTTGATCTTCAAAATCGTGTCTTCTTCTTCCCTCCTCGCCTTTATAAAGTTCATCAAAAACAGACGAGTTTTCCATTTCACAAACTCCGCGATCTATTCTCCGAAAACTCCAGATTACTTCTATCGATTCAAAGTGTTTTCCTAAGTTTCAAAATCATCTTTTTCAAAAAAGAATCTGTAATATATGTTTATTTGATGCATCTTTGTAAATCCATTGATCTTAAATGTTTCTCTTGTGTTATGCTTTATTGCTTCTTAGTTTCACATTAATGCACAACTCTCTAACCGAATCTATCTTATCTCAGATTGTGAATGATCACTCACCGGTATGGGCAAAATTATGTGCAACTATGGGGCCTCGCAAAAGGATCGTGGATGATAAGTTCGTACAGTTCAATATCACTAATCTGTCCATGGAGGTCGATCTTGGCGGCCTTGAGAATTTTTTATTGCCATTCGGTGATGCGATATACTAGAAATTCCTAAGGAATTTAAGAGTGGATTGCTCAGAGAAGAACTACTTTCATTTAAATCGGTCCGACGAATCGGACATAACCCAAGTGTTCCTACCCAAAGGACGGATCATTTTTGCCCATTACAGGAGACCAAGACGAAATGTTGAGAACAAACATCATACTTCGATTTTGTCGCCAATGCTCAAGAGAAAATACCGATTGTTGTTTGACATATTCTCAAAAACAATAATGGGTATTGCATTCAAAATTCAATTACATCACTCAAATCAGATATAGATGGTCAAGAATTGATGATTGCATTCTCAAGGCCATTCTGCTCCCAGAACATGAGAAATTTGGAGTAGATGAGTGGAGGCGGTATATCTCGAAGAAGAAGATCGTAATCTCAACAAGGTTGCGATTATCCTTCAAGATAAATTGCCAAAGGCCAAATGGGAAATCTCATAAAGGCTTTCTCACGATACTTGATCATTTTTGGGCCACTCCAAAGTCCAAGAAAGGAAAGGGCAAGAAGGCAACTTCTTTCTCTCAAGGACCCCGAAGATTTACATGAAATATGCTAGAAGATGAGTCGATGAAGGAGGAGCGGTATCAGATACCCATCGACAGAAACCGCTCATGCCGGAGAGCTCCTCCACTAAGCATCAATCTCGGTTCTCCTTCTCAAGCTCCAACTCGCTTTTCACCGCCGTAATAATGGAGCGAGCTGAAAGCATGTCTCTTCCACCGAGGTCTCGAAAATCAGTGTCTGGAAACGGGTTATGTTGTTGGGATGATTAGCCGTGACCATAACCAATACTTCATCAAATTGAATCTTCCACGAGTCCAGATCAGCAAAGATCATAACGAAATTGATCGGCTTCGATCAGGTTGTACCCGGATCACGCCCAAACCATAAGAGAGGAAGTTTTGGAGATCCTCACTGGAGATCTTGATTAAAAAGCTTCTCGGACCGTAATAATTATAGAATAGATGGGCCTCAATTTGGATTTAGACATGAGGAATCTGCAAAAGTATCACCACCGAGCTGATAATCGCTTCATCTTCGATCCACAAAGTTATTTGCAGATGAAAGCTCAAGCGAGATGCCACCATGAAGGATCAGATGATAGTGGAATCGGTGCTGCGATTCATGACCAACCAACTGGAGGCACGAACAAGATAATCAAGCGACACCCTAACGTTCCAACATCACACGTCCTTTCTTGATCAACCCGGAGATCGGGATCTTGTCTCAAAGATCTCCGAAAAGAAGAAGTTGAGGGATAGGCGATCAAAGGCGTGCCATCAATCGAAATAAAAGATCAAAGGGAAATAGCTATTTCCCACATTGGGGCAATCAAAGATCGGTTCTCCCAAATCAGGTCCCTTCAAGTCGGTAGAATCGATAAAGACCGTTGATGCCAAATAGTGGATAAACAACAAGTTTTTTTTTCGATGCTCAATGACAAGCTAGAATTGACAGAAGAGAAACTTGACAAGACATAAACACTCTCTCGCCATGGAATCTGCCAAGACGGAGTGATATCAACGATTCAAAATCTAATTGCTCAAACTCAAGGCATATCTTGCGAGATCTCAACAAAGCGATCGCGATCAACTTTGGTTCTCGACCTCCCACCTTACTACTCTTTTTGATCAAACCAAAAAGGGGAAGAACAGTGAAAAACAACCGATGAAGGACATCACAAACTTCGGAAGAAAAACGACCAGACATCTGAATGGACAAAATCTTGGGCCGAAAAGATGTCCAAAGAGCAGATAAGCGAAGAAGCCCGAAAATGCCAAGAAGAAAGAAGGGCGTAAAAAAAAATGGCGAAAATCAAGAAGAAATTCAATTTGAGAGTGAAGAAAGGAAGGGCTGGAAAATCCGTACGAACCTAAGAGGCCACAGAAGAGTTGATGAGATCATCCCAAAAACAACTTGCGCATGCTAAGAAATTTGAGGAATGGAACAAGATCAGAAGTGAATGGCTTCTGGATGCCTTTGTTCTTAATCTTGTTCCACAAGAAGAATCTCCTGATGAAGAATTCCTCAACTGGTTAGAAAATAAATACCCGGATTTTCTGAAGTATCTGGAGAATGAGGCCAAGCTGATCAATGTAAAAATAACTCGCCAAGAGTATGATCATCTGGTGTACTCGATAAGAAGCGGATGGCACATTAATTTTGGCATTTCAAAGATTCTACTTTGACATCCCGAAAGGTAACGCAAATAATCGATCCTCGAAGAAAGCCGATGATGTCAAATGGAAACTTTATCGATTTTCAACGTTCCTCAAGATCAAAGAGATGCGAGGAAGGATACAAGCCCAAAGAGTGAAGAATCAGAAGACTACTCAGGATCAGCTGCGCTTATTTTCAAACTTTTCTGATGTAACATGTAATCATCATTCTTTAATGAGAAAAGTTTATTTTTTTCTGATCCTAAGACAAAGTCTCATTGTCTTCTGATTACATGCTCTTAACTGTTCTATTTCTTATCAACTGTTTTGGTTTCTCAAAGTGTTTTGGTTTCATCAAAAAAAATTGTTGGGAAATTTATAGTTTTGATGAAAGTTCCAACAACATTAATAATAGGACCATCGGACACATTAGGTATTGATGTTTATATTACTGCATAGGAGAGACCCGATTGATAATTCTTTAGAACAACCGATGTAATAGATAGGTCACATATTGAGGGGAACTCAATATGTATATTCAAGACTCAAAGAACAAGCCGATATCCGCCATTTCGCTTAAAGATCGGATCGATCCGATCCAATTTATCTCAATTAAATTCAAACTCGTGATACTCAAGACGATGATTTAATGATCGCACGTACATCGGTTCTGAGTTGAAGCTAAGTCAACCGCACCGAAGACTCTATCGGTCAGAATTGGGATTAAATCATGTTTCACCTAATCATACGTCGATGATCTGAACAAGAAATCTTTTAGTTGGAAGAACAAAGATTAAAAGTGAGTCTGGAACAAGACACGATGATCGAGCCGCAATTGCGGATTTGATTTTTACCTCCAAAACAAAATAAAGTAAAATTCACGCTTTATGTCGCTTCCCGGCTAAATCAAGCTGCCAGTCTACCAAAATATAGCACGAAATTCAAATTGCTCTCCAACGGCTCTTTGATTTCAAGGTCTATATATATGGGATTACACTTTAGAGTGAGATACGAAATAACGAACGAAAATCTTTGAACAATCAAGAAGCTCAAGCTAATTTGATTTCAAGCACAAGAACACGATCAAGAAGAATATTTTTATTAAGTGTTCATCCCATAAGTTCTTAGCATAGAAATCTTTTCATCTAGGTGATTAGGCTACTTATACGCAAAAAAAGATTTCATAGTTGGAACCTCAACAATCTTACCCAAACCCCCAAGTTAGGTTAAGTTGTTTAGCAAGATTTCAGACTAGGGTTTCTAGTTACGATTTACTCGGTTGAGTGTGAACTCTTTAAACATCTAGTCGATTGTCTTTGTGTTGGACTTACACATAAAACAAAGTCCATTGGTTAAGTCGGTGCCCTTTTGATAGGGAAGAGTGGGCGTAGGGATTGGTTTGTCGAACCACTATAAATCTTGTGTGCCTCTCTTTGCTTTGATTAATGTTCACATAATCGCACACAACCTTTAAAAGCATATATTCCAAGTTGAGATCAAAGCACCAAGCTTCCGATCCGATCATACTTGACACTTGATCAACTGATTAAAAAGATTAACCTTGAATCGATTTATCAAAAGCGTTTTTCACATGTAAAACTTAAGCATCACATCGCTTAAACTGATAGTTACTGAATCGACCGCTTGAGCGATCGATAAGTTGGTTATCGATAAACCGATTCACTCGCGACGATCGAAGCTATCGCCCACACCCGATGCATTTAAAAAGTTTTAAGTCTATTCACCCGCCCTCTAGACTTACGCCCTCACTAAACTTGGTTAACCTACATTTAACTTGAGGTCAATCTGTACGACATGTGTGGGATGATGAACATTGACCATGACCAACGCTTGCACCCTTCCATGGGTAGATAAGGCTTGGATTGGATTCATCACGAAGTACATGTGCGTGGTAGTTGAGCCAAGAATAGGATTCATTCCTCAATGTGGATTTAGAGAGGATACTCGTCTTCTCATCATAATTGGATCAAAGTCATCGGCCGATGCACGTCAACTTAGACTTTGTGGCTAAGTGTGACATACATGATCAATTAGTGATTAGAGATAATATGATTAAGTTATTTGAATAGACACTTCATCATGTTCAAAACTTAATCGGAAATCGTAATAACCCATATTTCAGTTACAGGTAGTTGCACGTTTCTCGCAACGTACCTCATATATTGAGAATGTCTGATTTATTGTCTAGGGTTCAATTAAGACCGTTAGTTTGACTAATCAATCGATATATGAGGGCCTATGGGTCACACAATAAGTATTTCCCTTTTACGGATTATAGTTGGTTGATTAAATGTTAAATTGGATTTAATATTTAATTTATGGAGAATTAATTAATAATAGATTAATTTGGAATTAATTATTATTAATATTTATTTAAATTGGATTTAATTAAATAAGAATTCCCAATAATTATATTTGGAATATAATTGTAGGATTTAATGTATATGGAAATAAATCGTAGAGATTTTCATATAAGACATTTAAATCCGTAGAGATTCATATTTAGGGAATTAAATTAAAAGGAATTAATTTAATTCAAGATTAGGGATTTTATTTCCCTAATTGGGTTAGCTTAAGATTTAAGCTGGGTCTTTCCTATATATACAAGCTCTTGGGAATTCACAAACAACGTTAATTCATATTTCTCCAAAAAGTCTAGAATAGGAATTTTCCTAGCAAATTCCGTCTCAGATTCAACGCTGGCATATCTGTGCAAGTCCGTGAACGGGGATTACGTGGATACCGTAGTAGAGAAATAAGCTCTCGAGTTACTGTAAGATTTCTCGTTATGATTATTGTAATCTGTATGCAATTAATTGTTCGTTGTTGGTGAACTTTAATTTCCGCTGCGCATGTGATTATGTGTTTTACGTGCCTCTAAATTCCAACAGTGTTTCCATGCAAAGCATGCAAAGAGACTAGTAATGAAGCTAGTACTTCAAAGAGGCATGCATATTCAACACTTGAGGAAGTGGTTGAAAATGTTGAGGTTGAACCAAGAAGGAGTAAGAGAGGTAGGGTGGAAAAATAGTTTGGTCCAGATTTTTGATACGTACTCACCAGTGACGAGAGTTACGTCGATATGATTAATAGTAGATGTTGTTGCTTTGAGAAATCTTGAAATACATCAAATGGATGTGAAAACTGCCTTTCTAAATGGTGATTTAGTTGAGGAAATTTACATGGAACAACCTGAAGGATTTTCTGCTCCCGGGCAAGAAAATAAGGTTTGTAAATTAGTGAAGTCACTACATGGCTTGAAACAAACACCAAAACAGTGACACCATAAATTCGATAATGCCATGATAGAATATGGATCTCGAATAAATGAGTGTGATAAATGTGTTTACATAAAGGACACTGAAGATGGTTACGTAATCATGTGTCTCTATGTAGATGACATACTTATCGTTGGTAGCAATGATAAAATGGTGAAATCCACAAAGGACATGTTGAATTCGAAAATTGACATGAAGGATATGGGACTTGCTGATGTTATACTTGTAATTAAGATTCATAAAACATCAGAAGGAATTATCTTAAGTCAGACTCATTATGTTGACAAGATTTTAGAGAAGTTTAGCAAAAACGATCCTGGGCTTTGTTAGAACCCCTATAGATCCTAGTCAACACCTAACCAAAAATAGAGGTGAAGGTGTGAGTCAAGTGGAGTACTTAAGAGTAATAGGTAGTTTGATGTACTTAACAAGTTGTACAAGACCAGACATATCTTATGCCGTGAACAAGCTAAGTAGACACACTAGCAATCCAGGTGACGATCACTGGAAAACTATTGTGAGAGTGCTTAGATACTTGAGGCATACACGCGAATATGGATTGCACTATATGAAATATCCAACTGTAATTGAAGGTTACAGTGATGCAAATTGGATATCTGATATGAAGGACTCTAAGTCAACGAGTGGATACGTCTTCACTCTTGGAGGTGCAGCCATATCTTGAAAATCTTCTAAGCAAACGGTTATTGCAAGGTCTACCATGGAGTCAGAGTTTATAGCTCTTGACAAGTGTGGTGAAGAAGCCGAGTGGCTTAGGAATTTTTTAGAAGATATTCCAAAGTGGACGAAACCCGTGTCACCAATATGCATTCATTGTGATAGTCAATTTGCAATTGGAAGAGCACAAAGTAATTTGTAGAATGGTAAGTCTAGACACATTCGTCGCAGACATAATACCATTAGACAACTACTCTCAACTGGGTTATCTCAATAGACTATGTAAGGTCTAAGGATAACATAGCGGATCCATTAACAAAAGGGTTAAATCGAGAGTTAGTTTTATCGTCATCTAGAGGAATGAGACTAAAAACCTTAGAGAAAACGAGTTGAGACGAAGGAAAACCTTACCTATGTGACTGGAAATCCCAAGAAATTGGTTCAAAAGGACAACCTAATTGTCAAACTCTTAAATCAGTGTCTTGTGGGAGATAAATTATTACAAATTAAATCCCTAGAAAGTCCATTGCCTAAGAGATGCTACAGTGATGTGTGTAGTGAGGATTAGCATAAGCTATTAATGATTTGAGAAGAGTTCGTGAAATACTCTTAAAATAATCACCTATGTAAGAGAGAAGTGGGGCCGCTTTGAAGGGAATAGTGTAAGGCATATTCCTAAAAAATTTTTGCAGAACCAGGCGGATGTTCATGGCGAAATGAACATAACCATGAGAACTGAGAAGTGTTAGGAAGAACTTGAGTGGAGTATACCATCGTTTACGTAAAACAGTGGATAGTTCAAAGACATCGCGTCTACTATCTGACTAGTAAAGTAAGTATACTTCTATAAGGGAAGGTTCAAAGGTTGATACCTACCTATCCTATGCAAGTTTCTAACGATGATTTATATCATCAAACAACCTTTTGGTATCTGTGCTAATTTCTATTCATGTGGGGGATTGGTACGCATCCCAGCAGCCACACCAGACTGTTGGATATGTGCACCGAAAAATGACTGATAAATTAATAATTAAATGAAAATTAACAAAATGAAAAATCGAGTCTCGTGCGAGCACGATTTCCTTAAAACAATTATGCCCTTCACTCTCGGTGCTAGTGATTCGTAGGACACTTGTCTCCCAGGATAAAACAATTGTCAAGCACAGATAATAGCACTTTATCTTACTCACGTCGAACTGAAAAATGCTCGATAAATCACTGGAGTAGGAACGAATACAGAAGCAAACGAATGTATGAAGCTATATAGCAATTGCTGGAAATTATCTGAGTTTCTTTCCAAACATGTGAGTATTGCTACATGATTTCAAGTATCGTTTTTCGTTTTCAGTGTATATTTCAACATCACAGAAATGTGCTACTTATAGCCACCACAAAATGAATTCAGGAGCCTAGCCATTAATGGCCTGAAACCAAAAACCGAAAATAACATCAATTTCAGGTTTAAATTTTGAGTGTAACACCTGAAACTTTTGCAGGTTTCAAAACCCTCAAACGTGCACAAATCGTTTGGTTTCAATGCATGGGAAACTGCCACGTTTATCATTCCAGCCTTGAAAACGTGCACACCAAACCGTTGTACAGTTTTAATGGAAAATGTTACACGTTTCAGTTTAAAAATTTAAAATAAAACGTGTTCAAAAATCGAGGCAAAAGTTTACTTGCACGTCGCGCACAAGTTCGGGTTTCAAAGGTCAAATATGATCAAGATTTGCACCCCCCCTCGCACCCGCGTAGAAGGTGGAGGAGAGTGAACCCACAATAATTTACAAGCAACAAGTGTGTAGCTCTTTATATACCCACTTCCTCTTTTCTCATTTTCCAATGTGGGATATAAACCTTTTGTTTTCCCTTTCCCACTTTCCCATTTGTTGGTTACAACATTTATTGAGAATATAATTTCTCATTCACCCCAAAATTGCTCCATTTTCCAACAAAATAATGGAAATAATTCTAAGAAGTCGTCGGATCTGAAAATTTTCAAAGAAATTGCAGCCACCTTCTTCGCTAAATCTGTTTTGGTGAGAGAAGAATCAGGGACTGTGTTTTTCAATTTCAGGATAGATTTTTTTTTTTTTGACAGAATTTCAGGATATAGAATTGAAACAATAAGAAAATGGAATTCTAAAGTTGAAATTGTCATTGCCACCTTCTCCGTCGCTGGATCTGTTTTGGTTAAGAAAGAAATTATTGCCTTAGTCGCCGGAGTTACATCTATGCATAGTCTTTCCAGAGTTGGCTTCTTCACGAGAATTAATTTAGAGAGAACAAACGAGTCCAAACTAATTATTCACGCGACTGGAATGTATGAGTTTCGCCGATGGTTTCGCCGTTGGAAAATTATTCATGCAATTGTAAAATAATGACATTTGTGAAAATTAAAGGAAATGAAATTTACTTTAATGCGTGAAAAACAGTGATGCAAAAATCGGCATAGGCGCTTTGGTGCTTAGGCAGTCGTCGGCCGACCCAATTATGTGAAAACTGATAGTTCTAAGCTTTTTTGGCATTAGGTGCTACCTAGGAGGGCTGCTTTTTTTTTTTTTTATGATGAGAGTAGATGTCGTTTCAATTCATTTATTAAAAATAAAATAAAACATGACTAACATAAATAAAACCTGCTCAAATTCAAATTAAGAGAAGGATATGCTCGTCGTCGTTACCGTCAACTTTGTCGTTGTCCCCCCACCCAGGCGCGCTAAAATATTATTTTGATAATGAGAGGTTTTGTTCTTGAAATAAATCGATAATAAAGTAAAGATTGATAATTATCACTACACTAAAATTTCAAAGCACGAATTTGTTTAGATTTTTTTTAAATTAAGTTTCTTGTACTCTATAATGAATTTGTTAATTAATTTTGAAGTGGTTGTTAATTATTTTCTTGAGTGGTTGTAAAATGAATTCTTTAATTAATTTTGAAGTGTATTTTTGTTATAGGATATCGAAAAGTAGTATATATATATAATTTATTTAGATACAAAAAAGAAAAAGAAAATTGGATTGACTAGTCCCCGCCAAACGGCTAAGGTGGTCCGAATCCGTCCGACTACATATTTTCGACTTCTGCAACCTTGATCTCGACACTCAGATTTAGTATGCATTTTTAAAATGTGAAGTAAACACGTGATGAATTGGATATTATTATTATTAGTAGGTTCTATGTGATATGCAACTCAAGTGTATTTTTAAACGTGCAATTTATTTACGTGAAATGTTCAACCTAATTACATCATTGTAAAAATTAAAAATGCACTTAAATTACACGATACACCTAACAAAGTTTGGTCGTGCTGTTGTAGGCATCCAAATTAGACCTTACTAAAAACTACTTAGTGGCGGAAGTTAGAGTTGAATCTCACCAAGAGAATATAATTCTATATCTAAACAATGCAATTTAAAAGGAGGGTTGAATGAAGTTTTCCTAAAAAAATTTATAAACGAAAAATTGCCACAGATTAGAACGAAAAATTAATATAAGATGAACAAAACAATAGAGAATACCTTGGTTGAGTCGATTTCCACCTTGGAGTAGCTGATCCTTGATGCAAAAATAAAAATTTAAATGTTCAAATAATTTTCGTTGAATTTAAATATTCTTATCTCCTATTTTAATCACACAAATTAAATCCATCTATGCAACCCTTATTACTAAACGATTTCCAACATCGTGCAGAATTATCTAGCAATAACATTAAAGAAAAGAGATCGACAATCCAAATTTAATCACTTCAACCAAGAGTTTAGCCACGCAAAGCTTCCATAAGAAAACTCAATAAGTAAAAACTAAGAAAAATAAGAAGAACTGAGTTTTGTAGTGTTTTCTGCGCTAACCACGACTGATCTCCCCAAGAATAACCTAGAAATGTCTAATAAGTGCATTGGATGGCTGTATTTGAGCCTTAAACATAGTTCGCAAGTAATTTTATTCAGCGACACCAACGATCCCATGTTAATCATAAATTCTAAACACCCGACTTGCAATTTTGCAGAATTCGCTCGAATCTTCAGTGGAAATCAAAATATGCATAAATCAATTCATATCTGCACAAAAATCAAACAACAACAGTACAAACTTGAAAGTGCACAATAAAATAAAATATACAATTTAAGCAATATAACTTTAACAAATTAAACTATTATAACTCATAAAAAATCATACATATTTTGGACTTATCAATATACCTAATGTGTACAACACTTTGCCTGCTATCATATATCGATTTATCTCAAGAAAAAAAATAGCCCTGGAAGAATTGGGTAATAGTTCTAAATATTGGGCAATAGTTCACACCAAACTAATACATGAATGAAGTTAAATAACTATATTATCTCTATTAAAGAATTTTAATTCAGAATCTATGAACATATATAAAAACAAGATATTTCAATAAAAAAAAGTTTCTCGCCTATTCTGCACTCCACAATTATAGGCTTTTCCACTTCCACAAGTTACTTTCTTTCTTCACTTTCAATAAGTGTCCGTAATTATTTCTCCACCACTCACTCTCTCAACTTTTCTAACGGTTTATTTCTCCATCACTTCCATTTTTGTTGAATATATATTATACGGTTGAAATTTTAATTTATATTTTAAAAAAAATCTTCAAATAATTTTATTTTTTTCATAAATGTAATAAAAAATTATTATGTTGCAGAAACACACATTTTTTTTTCTTTTTAACTGATTAAATAATTATTTAAAAGTTAATTCTTAACAATTTTTTTTAAAAAAAAAAAAAATTTTGTAAATACGGCTCAATTCAGTTTAAAATATTTTATTTTCATGTCATTTATTTTTATTTTATTATAAAAATATTTATTTTACTATAAAAAATCATTTAAATAAATTTCTTCCGTAGAAAACAATCATCCGCAACTACTTTCATAATTACGTAATATATATATATATCCACACTAAACTATAAAACCTCACAAAATTAATTGAATAATTAATTTTGTAAATATTAATATTTTTTACACAAATTTAGAAAAGTTTATCATATATAAACATATAATTAGTTGCATCTATTATTAATTATCATTGTATCTATAAATTATGATATTTTTTATATATAATTTTAAAAAGTTCATTTCGCATGTTAAATTATTTGTTTAAAAAAATTTATTAATATATTAATCCTGTATCATACAGGAGAAATTCTAGTTGGATATTAATTATTGGTAGTATAAAACGTAAGTCATTAACGGTTGGTGTTAAAATTAACGATAAATAAAAGCTTATATTGTAGAGACAATATGTATTGAGTTATAAAAAGATTTTGCTAAATCAAGAGAGAGCACAAAGAAATCTCAAAATATTGAGAAAAGTCGTATGCGTATACGAAATCTCAAATGACGAAAGGAATCGTCATTGTCCAGTTATGTTGCCAATTTCTGCGAAAACGTTCCACCCATATTTCGTTGCCTTAATTTGATTCCATTTTTTCCCAACAAAAGGCACTCATAATTAAATCGTCACTTTTCATAATTAAATCGTCACTAATATTATAATGATATATTTTTATAATTAATATTTAAAGTGTCACGTGAGGTGTACATACTTATGAGAGGCGAATCCAGGATTTCAAATATGGGGGTACGATGGAATAATTACGACAAAATATTACTACTCCAATATATATGGTCTCGCAACTCGGTGTATATTATATATATAAGAATTACATAGCTTTGAAATAAAATTAAAATTACAATTAAAATTTTCGAGTCTTCATTTTTTTCGAACTGGCCTATGACAATATCATCGAAAAATTTGTAAAAACACATCATTTTCATTAGAAGTAATCAAACAATTCTGAATCTCTGATATTACAACCAAGAATACAACATGATTACAACTACAAAATAAATATTTCACATAGAAATGAATTATTTAAAATTCAAAACAAAAAATATATACTCCCTCCGTCCCAAATATATAGGCTGATTTGCCATTTTGAGGTGTCTCAAATATATAGGCTGGTTTCTAAATGGAGTAATAATTTTCTAAGTAATTTACTAATATATCCCTATTTATTATACATGGTTATACTCCTAATCTTTTTTACTATGCACGGGAAGTTATGCAGGAAATATAGATTAAAGAGAAAACTTAATGTACTAGATAAACAAAATTGATGGAACATTCTCAGTGCAATTTTGGGCAACTAAATCTGCTCTTGATGAGTAAAAATTTTTGATAAAAGCTCAAACACCACTAAATCTATAGAAAATATATGGACGACGAGTTGTCGAACTAATTTTGAATCAAAGGAAGCAATGAAGCCCATGCTTGATTTGAATGAACCGCCGAAATACGATGGCTACATTTCATCGTACGATGTTTCGAAGTGATTTTGAATCACATGAAGAAATGAGGCCGCTGCTTGATTTGAATGCACCCCCGACATATGATGGCTACATTTCCTCTTCTCAAGAACGTGATCGTACGGTAGCGGAAATGTTAAAGATTTTGCTACCACAGCGGTTTTGAGATTCATGTGGTTGATTTTATCATTATGGATGCAGTCTTTTGAAATTCATGTGGTTGACAATATAGACGAATATCAAATCCATCACTTTGAGCCGCCTCTACAAATTCAGCATCATTGACATCCAAATGTGGATGAAGATGCGCCTTGAACTTGAACGTGGCCACTTTTCCTTGATTGCAGGCAATACCTTCTCAATCAAGCATTGTCGAATGACACTTTTAGTCACTGATAAAATAGGCTTTGTCTCCATGGTCCCAGCTACATGGTTCCTACTACTCCGTTTGGCCGGTTCATTTGCCACAAATGGCCATATTCCGATTTTACCATTGAAATCTTCATTTGTACAAGAATCAAATCGTGGGCGAGCAACGGCAGCCAAAAAACATTATCTTTGTAATAAACCTTTTACTTTTGCATGTCCGTAAGGGATCAGTTTCATCACATGCGACGATGCATGTCATTGGACCCTATGTCGTCATCATGGAGATTATCGTCTTCTTCTGGAACTTGATTCAAATCAATTTGTATATTATATTTTGCGGTGAATAAGAATAATGAGATTCGAATGAGTTGATACTTTCGAGTGAGACATTCAAATCAAATGAAACTGTACTCTTTTTTTTTTACTTGCAGGTATGAACATGAAATATGCTTATATAGTGTCCATGGAAAAAATTTAAAATACATTTGGCAATGAAATTTGGCGCAATTGAAATTTCCCTCAAATTTCAATTTTGATTATTCACGTTTCAAATTGTTTCTGCCGCCTGAGTGTATGTTTTGGTCACATTTCAAATTAGTTTTGATGTAGGAGTAAAGTTTTGTCCACCTCTGCACAAATAAATTTGCCGCCTCTTCTTTCATTTAATCATATTGTCTCTTCATTGCATATAATTTGTTGTGCTCAGATATATCACACGTCAGCATCACCAGATTTATCACACGTCAGCAGGACGAATTATCACACGCGTCAGCGGTCATCGGCACCACGTGATTTGTCGCGGCGTATATGTTTTGTCATGCTTTATGCATACGACTTGTCGTCTTTATCGATTTGTCGTCTTAACGATTTGTCGTCTTTGGTCCTCTTTATATAAAAAAATTACCTCACCTTTCATTAGAAAACAACACGAACACTGGAATGTTTCCGTCATTCCACTTATATACCTATACCCACATTTCAGGGAAGAACTACAGTTCTTCCCGCAATGTTCTTGTTCGATTAATCATTTTGTTTGTGAATTGTTATCAATTAAGCCACATAATACTCTTGATAAAAAACGACTCGCAATAATTGACGCTAGAAGGAGGATGTTTTTCGATTGAAAAATTCGTCAAGAACAACGTCGAATTTTCGAATCCAAATCCAAAAAATCACAAGAACACGAACAAAATTCCAACCAACAAACCCAGAAAAAATACCCCTGTATACATACACAGATACATACAGATAGAAGAGGAAGGGGGCTGGAAGGTGCGCGCTCCGCCGCGGTACCGCCTCACCACCGCCACTTCCGGCTCCGCGGCCGCATCACCGGACACCCTTCATCCAGTATCATCTTCAACAAAACCTAAACAAAAAATCTAACAACCAAACCCACATACCAGGTCCAGGTACAAAAAAAAAAAAGATGGGGGAGATGAAGAACAGGGCCGCAAGCTGCCTCACCTCCGCCGCCTTCAGCGTCGCGGCCACGGCACCCAGCGACGCCGGCGCCGCCTTACTCCATTGTTGATGCGGCTCTCCCGAATCTATAGAATCCGGCATCGCCCTCACCCCAGTCTCACCGTCGCACCAACACCGCCGCTACTCTGCAGCGAATCTGAATTCCACGATGCCACCTTATACCGCCGGCGAGTCAGCTGCGTCTCCAATAAACAGAGACCCTAAAATCGATGCCGCGGCAACACCTCTGCCGCTCGCACCGCCACCCGTCTCAGTTCACCGCCGTCACTCCAACTCCACCGCCGCACCGACATCGGCGTCACCTGGTGTGACGACGCGTTGAAGGATTCCAGGTGTTGGACGCGTGGGGGCTTGAGCGTGACCCTCTTCTGGTGAGTTACACGTCGCTGGATTTTTGATCTGATCTCAGCTTTTTGGGCAGGAGCTGGTGTTGGGGCCTGATTTGGTGATATAAGGTACATATTTTTTGGGCTCAACCTAATTTTAATTGGTTGGGCCCATATAACAATATGTTCAGCCCAGCTAGATAAATGGGCCAAAGAATTTTTCCTGTTGGGTTTTTAAAACAAATGGCAGTTTTTAAGTGTTGGGGCTTGGGCCGGTTCTTCATTTAAATTCTGTGGGGCCAGATTTTCGGCCCAGTTAAAAAAAAGGGGGTGGACAGCAGCGGTAAAAGAAAATTGGACGAGCACCCAGAGTCTCGCGAGCTACTCAAAGAATCTACGGGTAGTCCTTTTACCCACCCCACCAGGTTTATTATGTTTATGTCCTCGTGGCTTTTCATTCATTCGTTAATTTTCATTTAATTTGGTCGTGTCACTGCGAGAGGTCGCACCTAAAGTTCTGACGACGAAAACAAAGACGAACGAGCCCAAGTCTATGTTCACCGACAAACGAAGTTCAGATTCGATTCCCCGCAAAGAAAAGCGAGTAATGGGGTACGCAATCGAAAAAAGACGACTTCGATTTACAGATACCCGTAGTAAAAGCGGGTGATGAAAAGGGGTCGCAAATAAATAAGACGGCCCTAGTATCTGAAGTGATCGCACCTAAATAAGACGATCGCGAACCAAGAAAGGGGGTTCATAAAGTTAACCCATCCGTCGCACCTAAATAAGACGATCAACCGATTACAACGTCGATAAGACAATAAAAAAAGAAGAAATCGAGCGGGCACAGTAAACACAATGTTCAAAATCATTCAAGAAAATTGGCACTACCGCCAAATTACAAAAAGCCACTTTGTGCGATTATGCCCGCCACTTTCGGCGTTAAATACCCTTTTCCGGCGACGATTATGCCCTTTACTTTCGGCGAGAGCACTTCTTTTTTTCGGCGACGATTATGCCCGCTTACTCGCTCTGGCAATCTGGCGCTTTTTGACGATTATGCCCGCCTATTTGGCGCAGTCAATACCACCTTTTCGGTGACGATTATGCCCTTTTTTTTATTCGCGCGCAGCAATCTGCTTTTTTCGGTGATGATTATGCCCGCTTTACTTTCGTGGGCGCAATATCGGCTTTCACAGCGACGACCAGCCCGCCTCCTCGGCGTCGGCTTTCCGTTATCTCGGCGATGTCTAGTCCGCCGTTTTAGCGAAGCATTCTCCGCTTTCTCAACGATGAGATCGTCGGCTTTCACAGCGACGACCAGCCCGCCTCCTCGGCATTGGCTTTCCGCTATCTCGGTGATGTCTAGTCCGCCGTTTTAGCAAAGTATTCTCCGCCTTCTCGGCGATGAGATCGTCGACTTTCGCAGGGACGACCAGCCTGCCTCCTCGACATCTGTTTTCCGCTATCTCGGCGATGTCGATCGCCCGTTTTGCGAAAGCATTCTCCGCTTCTCGGCGATGAGATCGTTAAAACTCCGGCGGCGACCGGCCCGCCTCGGCGTCGACTTTCGCTATCTCGGCGATGTACAATCGCCATTTTTAGCGAAAATATTCTCCCGCCTTCTCGGCGATGAGATAAATCGACTTTCCGCAGCGATGACCCGGTCCATCGCCGGTCGGCTTTCGCTATCGGCCATGTCGATCGCCGTTTTTAGCGAAGCATTCTTGCGCTACCGGCGATGAGATCGTCGGCTTTCACAGCGAACGACCAGCCCGCCTCCTCGGCGTCGGCTTTCCACTATCTCGGCGATGTCCAGTCCGCCGTTTTAGCAAAGTATTCTCCGCCTTCTCGGCGATGAGATCGTCGACTTTCACAGCGACGACCAGCCCGCCTCCTCGGCGTCGGCTTTCCTGCTACCTCGGCGATGTCCAGTCCGTCGTTTTAGCGAAGCATTCTCCGCCTTCTCGGCGATGAGATCGTCGACTTTCACAGCGACGACCATCCCGCCACCTCGGCGTCGGCTTTCCGCTATCTCGGCGATGTCGATCCCGCCCGTTTAGCAAAAGTATTCTCCGCGCTTCTCGGCGATAGAGATCATCGGCTTTCCTGGCGGCGACCGGCCCGCCTCCTCGGTGTCGTCTTTCGCTAACTTCGGCGATGTCGATCCGCCGTTTTTAGCGAAATTCTCCGCCTTCTCGGCGATGAGATCGTCGGCTTTCACATCGACGACCAGCCCATATGCTCCTCGGCGTCGCCTTTCATATCTCGGCCGATATCGATCCGCCCGTTTTAGCGAAGTATTCTCCGCCTACCGGTGATGAAGATAAAACCGGCTTTCACCAGCGGCGACCAGCCCACCTCCTCGGCGTCGGCTTTACGCTAACTTCGGCGATGTCGATCGCCATTTTTGGCGAAGCATTCTCGCCTTCTCGGCGATGAGATCGTCGGCTTTCCTGCTGACGACCGGCCGCCTCCTCGGCGTTAGCTTTCCGCTAACTTTCGGCGATGTCGATCGCCGTTTAGCGAAGCATTCTCCGCCTTCTCGGCGATGAGATTGTCGGCTTTCCGCACAACGACTAGCCCGCCTCGCCGGTGTCGAACTTTTTACGCTATCTCGGCGATTTCGATCGCCATTTTAAGCAGTATTCTCCACCTTCTTAGCGTGATGAGATCGCCGGCTTTCCGCAGCGACGACCAGCCCGCCTCCTCGGCGTCGGCTTTCCGCTAACTCGGAGATGTCCGATGCCGTTTTAGCGAAGCATTCTCGCGCTTCTCGGCGATGAATCGTCATTTTCCGCGAAGCGACGACGGCCGCCTCCGGCGTCGGCCTTCCGCTATCTCAGCGATGTCCAGTCCGCCGTTTTAGCGAAGTATTCTCCACCTTCTCGGTGATGAGATCGTCGGCTTTCCGCCGGCCGGCGACGATCCGCCTCCTCGGTGTGACTTTAAGCTAACTTCGGTGATGTCGATCTGCCGTTTTAGCGAAGCATTCTCCACCTTCTCGGGGATAGAGATCGCCGGCTTTCATATATGCGACCAGGCCGCGCCCTCCGTGTCGGCTTTACCTTTAACTCGCCGATGTTGATCGCCATTTTAGCAAAGTATTCTCCGCCTTCTCGGCGATAAGATTGTTGGCTTTCCCAGCGACGACCAGCCCGCCTCCTCGGCATCGGCTTTCTGCTAACTTGGCGATGTCCAGTCCGCCGTTTTAGCGAAGCATTCCCTGCCTTCTCGATGATGAGATCGTCGACTTTCACTGCGACGACCAGCCCGCCTCCTCGGCATCAGCTTTCCGCTATCTCGGCGATGTCTAGTCCGCCATTTTAGCGAAGTATTCCCCGCCTTCTCGGTGATGAGATGTTGGTTCCTTGTTTCGGCGTGACCAATCCGCCTCTATCAGCATTAACCTGCTTGCCTTCATCGACTTTGGCTCTCTTGTAAGACCACACGATCGGTCGAGACGATTTATCTCGGGTAAAGGTCAAGGTCTGGCCTTTCGTAGTAAGTGGTCGATGACGAAAGAAAAATTTACTCCTATAAATCGCGCCAACAATAAAATGACAGAGGAAAGTCGCAAACTTCTCGGCCGTAAGTGGTCAACGACGAGCGTAAACTCTCCTAGCTCGCTCAAGTATCTTCAGCTCTCTTTCACGAGCCATCTCAGAAGACATGCTCATCTCGAGCAGCATCCCATTCGGCTCTCTCACGAGCCATCTCAGAAGACCTGCTCATCTCGAGTAGGATCCCATCTAGCTCTCTCACGAGCCATCTCGGAAGACCCCTCATCTCGAAAGAGATCCCATTTCGCTCTCTCTCGGCCAGCCATCTCTGAAGACACACTCATCTCGGCGGGATCCCATCCGCTCTCTCAAGCCGAGACCTCCAAGACCATTTTCCCAATGGGCATTAAAAAGACTCAGACAACGGGCTCACTCCAAATCTGAGCCTGAAAAAGACTCATCTGACCAGGGCTCTCCCGAGTATGAGCAAGAAAAAAGGCTCAGACCAGGGCTCTCCACCTGAGCCTGAAAGAAAAAGACTTCAGTCAACGAGGGCTTCCCCTGAGCCTGAAAAAGTCTCATCTGATGGGGCTCCTCCCAATCTGGCATCTGACTTGACAATAGGGGCTCCCCACGAAAACCACGAAAGACTGGCGACAGCCTGTGAAACTCCCCCAATCTGAAAGGCCTTCTTCTGGATGAGAGGCTCTCTCCCGGCACGAGCCTGAAAAAAGACTTCTCTGACCCAGGGCTCCTCCCCTCTGAAACCTGAAAAGAAATTCATCCAGGGTTCTCCCGAGCACGAAGCTGAGAATATCTGACCAGGCTCTCTCCGGCACGAAAGATAAAAAAAAAGACGATCTGTGCTCTCTCCAACGAAAGAGCCTGAAAAGAACTTCATCTGACAGGACTCCCGGCACGAAAGCCTGAAAAGACTGTCTGACGACGGCTCTCCCACGAAATCTGAGCCTGGCAGAACTTCATCTGGCGGCTCCGGCATTTAGCAGAAAAGACTCCACGACAGGGCTCCCCCAAACGAAAGAGCCGACCAGACTTCGTCGTGGGGCTCACGTCTGAAAGACGAAGACTTCAGACGATGGGCAGAACACGAAAGTGGTCGCAGAAGACTTCGACGATGGGGCTCCTCGGCACGAGCACGTAAAAGACTTCGTCTGATGGGGGCTCCCCAATCTGAGCACATAAAAGACCGTCGACGGGCTCCCAAATCTGAGCATAGAAAAAGACTCAGACGACGGCCTCCGGCTGAGCACGCAAAAGATTGTGATGACGACGGCCCTCCGGCACGAAAGTACGAAATGACTGCACGACGGGCTCGGCCGGGCACGAAAGCACATACTAGATCAATGACGGTTGTAAGATCCTCTATGCAGGGGCTCATTCTGAACGATCAAGATCTCATACGGCACCCGAGCAAGCTCAAAGGCAAACAATGTAACTGCAGATACAACAAAACATGAAATCTGGTCAAGACATGAAACAAGATCAAGCTCTGAACAACGTCACAACCCGATCTTGGGGGCTATTGTTGTGCTCAGATATATCACACGTTAGCATCACCAGATTTATCACACGTCAGCAGGACGAATTATCACAAGTCAGCAGGTCCCACCGAGACCACGTGATTTGTCGTGCTTACGCATATGTTTTGTCATGCTTTATGCACATGACTTGTCGTGCTTATCGATTTGTCGTGCTTAACGACTTGTCGTGCTTATCGATTTGTCGTGCTTAACGATTTGTCGTGCTTATGATTTGTCGTGCTGGTCCTCTTTATATAAAGGACATCACCTTTCATTGTAAAACAACACAGACACTGGAATGTTTCCCTCATTCCACTTATATACCTACACCCACATTTCAGGGAAGAACTACGGTTCTTCCCGCAGTGTTCTTGTTCGATTAATCATTTTGTTTGTGAGTTGTTATCAATTAAGCCACATAATACTCTCGATAAAAAATGACTCGCAACATAATCATTAAAAGGTGCATTAATTATGTTGAATATAATTATGATATCCGAATATTATCACACCGTAGTAAATAAGGTTAAAATAGGAACTTCAGTTGTATAATTTGATTTTCCAAAGACTTTCTTAATCTGTGTGTAAATGGCAACCAGCCTATATATTTGGGACGGAGGGAGTATTTTACAAATCTAAACGTCATAACAATTCAAGAACACTCAAATTACTAACCCATAACAATTTTGAAAGAATATATTACAAATCTATCTTAATTAAAGCTATTCATTAATATGCACATGTAGGGAGAACAACATAAACTCTAATTCATATCTTAAAATTTTTAATCTAATTCTTTAACAAATGTCCAAATTGAATCAAATAATAGATTTGAATCATATTAAACTACTAATATTTTTTTAAGAAAAAAGTCAATTTATCTTCAAGAAGAGGTGTGGGTTGCGGGCATGACACTATGGCTAAGTCTTGTATGCATCAGGTGCACCATGCACTCTATAGTGTATTTTAGAATTATATAATTTATTGCACTGAAATATGAAACTTGTTATGGGCTCTCCTTTTCGGCCCACTCTTTCTGGGCTCTGAGCAAGAAAGTTATGGCCTTTGTAGTAGCCGCCGGATAATTGGCGATGTCTTCCAAGTTGATGTTTTTCAGAGTTTGGTTTTCATGAGGCTGATGCTGAGCCTCGTCTTGGATGTGAAATCGGCTTTGCCCCGATTTCTGAGTTTGCGTATTCCTTGATTGAGGCATATATTTATTTTTTCTGCCTGATTTTTTGGAGTGTTTGGATTGGTTTGGTACCCTCCTTCTAGCGTCAATTGTTGATAGTCGTCTTATGCGAAAAATATGTCGTGGTTGTGTTGATTGAAAACTAAACAAAATAAAATACACGTGTGGCGAGCACAAGTACAATGTGACGAGCACAAGTGCAATGTGGCGAGCACAAGTGTATGTTTGAAATGGAGAACACGTATGTGAGATATAACGGCAATAAGGATTTAGTGACCCAGTTCATCAGGAATGACTACGTCTGGGGGCGTACCAAGCTAGGGTTATTTTATTAGTGATTTGGGGATGTGGCGAGCACAAGTATGATGTGGAATGGAGAGTGAATATCAGAGCAACATGTGGGAAAAATCCCTTTCTCTGGCCCTCTGAGGACCTATTTATACTATTCTGCCAAGCTGGTGCTGGCACGACGAGCAGGAGCTGGCCTTTCTTGCTCAACAAGATTGCAAAAGGTGTTGACACGTATCTTGTTTGTGCTCTCCGGGTGGACGTCTGTCTTTGCTTACTTGTGAAGACTTTGTCTTGTCGCCCAAGTGGTGTTGCTTAGCAGGTGGCTTGGTCTTGTGTTCGCCTAGTGAGGTGAGCACCCTTACCTTCGACTGGTTTCATGGTATTTTCCCCGTGTTCACCAATTTGGTTTGGCGAACACGGGCCTTGCCTTTGCTGGGTCTCCTGGCTTCTCTCCTCGTGCTCGCCATGCGGGCGAGCACGCGCTGTTGTTATGGTTGATTTCGTGGTTGCTTGAATGAACCGTATAACAAGGTGGATAAACGACGGGCCTTCTGGGGCTCTTCAAATGACTGGAGCAAGTTCAGTTCGGATGGCGCCTGATTGCTACTATTTTTATCCCCTGTTCGTCAGCTTTTTTGCTCGGCCCGTACTTGTGCTCGCTTGCCACGACGAGCATGTGTGTGGTCCCTGGACGAGCATACAGTTAGATGGGTCAGGTTGCCTTTGATATGTTGTGGTCGCCCTTGGGCGAAAGCACATGGTAGCTCCGATGTTCACCCCATGCCCCGTGCGGCATGTGTTCAACCAAGGCCCCTGTTATGGTACTGTCCTTGTGCTCGCCCAATCGAGGCGAGTGTGAATTTTGTCCCGGCCAAAACCTTTGCTGACGTCAGTGTGGTCGTCCTTAGTGTGGCCAAGCTCGTCCGGACTGGTATGGCCCATGCTCGTCCACCTGTGCTCGTCCGCACTGGTGTGGCTCGTGCGCATCCACCTGTGCTCGTCCGGACTGGTGTGGCCCGTGCTCATCCACCTGTGCTCGTCTGGACTATTGTTGCCCGTGTTCGTCCACTTGTTCATTTGGTGGACATGTGGTAGGTGATCTTTGACCGATAGCTAATCGGTTACAACAATACCCCCCAAGGTCGGGCTTTGCTTTGCTCAGAGTTCGACCTTGATTCATGTCTTGATAATATTTTATCCTTCGCTGCATTTGCGGTCACAATGTTTGTCTGCGAGCCTGCTCGGATGTCCTATAAGGTCTTGATAAATGAGCCTCTGAGTTTAGGATCTTTCCTACGCTCGTCGTCAATTTTTTATGTGCTCGTACTCCGAGATAACGAGCCCCCTTGTACGAGTTTTTTTTGTGCTCATCGACGACCACTTCTGGCGAGCACGTGGCAACGCCAATGAAGGCGGGCAATCTCATCGCCGAGAAGACGGAGAATACTTCGCTAAATCGGTAGAATGGACATCGCTGAGGCAGCGAAGAGCCAACGCCGAGAAGGTGGGCTGGTTGACGCCAATGAAGGCGGACAAAGTCATCACCGAGAAGGCGAAAAATTCTTCGCTAAATCGGCGGAATGGACATCGCCGAGGTAGCGGGGAGCCAACGCCGAGAAGACGGGCTGGCCATCGTCGTAAAGGCGGACAATCTCATCGCCGAGAAAGCGGAAAATACTTCGCTAAATTGGCGGAATGGACATCGCCGAGGTAGCGGGGAGCCAACGCCGAGAAGGCGGGCTGGTCGATGCCAATAAAGGCGGACAAAGTCATTGCCGAGAAGGCGGAGGATACTTCGTTAAATTGGCGGAATGGACATCGCCGAGGTAGCAGGGAGCCAACGCTGAGAAGGCGGGCTGGTCGACGCCAATGAAGGCGGACAAAGTCATCGCCGAGAAGGCGGAGAATACTTCGCTAAATCGGCGGAATGGACATCGCCGAGGTAGCGGGGAGCCAACGCCGAGAAGGCGGGCTGGTCGACGCCAATGAAGGCGAACAAAGTCATCGCCGAGAAGGCGGAGAATACTTCGCTAAATCGGCGGAATGGACATCGCTGAGGTAGCGGGGAGCCAACGCCGAGAAGGAGGGTTGGTCGACGCCAATGAAGGTTGACAATGGGGGCAAGCATGCTAGCAACCCCCCGTTTGGTAGGTCTCAGAGAACAAACCTCCTTGTGTCGGCTAGAAAAGTGACTATAAAGCAAGTAGTGTTGAGAGCTTACTTGATGGTAGTCGTGTTCACCCGAACTGGGGAGGTCTGTGCTCGTCCAAACTGACGTGGCCTGACTTGGTCGAGTTTTTTAAGCGAGCAAAAACAATATTTTTCTTGTTATTCCCCTGCAAGTGCACGGGATTGTCTAATCATGAATCGAGCACAAAATCAAGCACAATCTTCACATAAGCAAGTAAACAAACAAGCCTCAATCCATACCATCAAGCTCAACCAAATTTCAAGAACCAACAACCACCAACAGTTAAGCCTCAAACCTCATCCAACCACAAAATATCTAAACTAAAAAAAAAACTAACAAAGAAAAAAAAAACAACGGTGCAATACGAATAAAGGTAAGCAAACAAAAATCCTCCCCCCCAAACTTAAATGAAACTATCTAGTTGAATGCAAAGTTTGGGGAAAATAGTGTTACCTAAGAAATTTTCACCAAGTGAACTCACAAAAGTGCAAGTCACCGCAGCCGATTCGTTCCAAAAGAAGGGGAATTGAGCCATGGATAGCCTCTTGAGGTAGTTGATCTCCAAATCCGAGGATTCAATGGATACCTTCCTTGACCTTTTTGCATATGTACCTACAAAAAGTCTCCAAAAAGCATCAAAGTACCCACAAAACAAAAATTATACAAAAACAAAAAGAAAGCAAGTAAAATACAACTAGCAATAACATTCAACGAACAATAAGTCACACCTAGTGTACTCAACTAAATCCCCGGCAACGGCGCCATTGACTTGGTCGGTGTTTAGCGAGCAAAAACATTATTCTTCTTGCTAATCCCCCGCAAGTGCACGGGATCGTCGTAGCAGAAAAATGAAGTATAGGGACCAAGTAGTATCAAACCACGGAAGGAGCTAGTGCAATGGACCCCTAAGCCTATTTGTTGTCATTCTATTATAATTACGGACAAGGGTTTGTTTCAAAAGTTTAAACTAAGCAACAATTTAAAGCAAGCGAGCAAATAAGCAAATAAAAACAAATAACAACTAACTTCGAAGAAGTGCGATGAGAGTGGTATGCTTCGGGTATTTTCCACCTAGTGATACTAAGGGTATTGTTTATGTCTTTTCTATAATTCTATTTGGATGTTTAGGGGCAAATTACTCAAAATTCTCAATGAATTCAATAGAGTAAATGCTATGAAGAGAAACCGTTTTCCTTCGGGTAATATAGTATTTCAATAAGGTGTTCCCACCTAGTACTAAGGCCACTCCCTACTCCCCCACTTAATTTAAACCTGAGTCCAAATTAAATGTCTAAATATGGGAGTTCTAACACTAAATATCCTCTCTCAAATGGATAAATAGTGTAATTGAAGAATTCAATCAATTTTCAACCCTCAAATATGCATTTGGTCATGCCTACGCAACTCTCGTTTATAGCAAGCATAATCTCACACATAGTCTAATAGAATAAAATCAATTAAAACACAATAAACCCCATAAATAGAAACATCATCCAAAGAGAAAAATAAATTAAACAATAAACAAATATCAACTCAATATTCACATGATTTCAAATACCCAAAACACAAAATAATTAGCCCATGAGTTCTAGAGCAAAATTCATAGCTAAAATGTTCTTAAAATCCATAAATATAAAAATAAATGCAAGATAAAGAAAGACAAGAGTATAATCCATCTAATGGGAGTGATTACAACTTAATTGAACCATAAAATCCTCTAAACTTGTAAGAAATTTAAGAACACCTGATACTATGTGATAGTGTGTGTAAAAAGCTGTCCAATGTGTGAATGAGAAGTGTTGTGAGTTATGCCCTTGTGCCCTCCAAAATATTTGCTCACTGATCTTTTTGTATCTTCGCGAACGGCACTTCTTTTTTTTTTAAAAATCGCTAAAATGATTTCTTTTTTGTTTCTTCTGTCACTATTTCTGTCGCCCTCTTTTCAGTTCAATGAAGCACGACTTTTAAGCTGCTGGATCAAGGTAAAAAAATGTAGCTGCTTGATTTTGGTTGACAAGGTCAACAGTTGCGGCTGAGGTAATAAAAATGGGCCGCCAATTTGATTAATTTGAGCAGCCAATTTGGGCCAGTGAGTTTTGAGCTGTTGGGCCGGCTTCATTTAATTTTCGCCAACTAGGCCGAGTGGATTGCTGCGCATCGATTTTGAAACTCTCATAACTTGAGCTCCCGAACTCCAATTGAGTTCATTCTTTTTTTGTTGGAATCCTCTTTTCAACGAGCTTCATATGGCTTAACCCTCTTCTCCAATACCCTTCTGGATCAAAACAGTTTTTTACTTCAATTCTTGCTCGTTTTTTATCCGTTTCCTGCAAAATCAACAAGACACACTCTTTCTCATCTCAAGTGCAATTAAGTTAAATTAATGTAGAAAAATGCATGAAACCCTATCAAATATGAGCAATTAAATAAAAGAATTTCAAGCAATTCTCACACCAATCATGGTTCGTGCTCGTTCGAACTGGGGAGGTCCGTGTTCGTCTGTACTAGTGTGAGTCGTTGGTTACCATCTCTCATCTACCGATCTCCAGGAAATCAGCCTTAATTTCTTGTTCTTGTCAGAGGGAGTCGAGATGGTCGACCCCCCATCTGATGACGAGGACACGGCCGTGGGTGAGCATGGGGGTGATATGGCAGCTGGAGGCGAGCAGAGTGCTCAGGGCGTCGGCGAGCAGAGGGCTTGGGTTGGTGGCGAGCAGAGGGCACCAGATGATGGCGAACGTAAGATGGAGGATGGTGGTGAGCAGAGGGCCCAGGATGGCGGTGATCAGGGCAGTCAGGATAGGATGGGACCGCTCAGCTCTTCGCTTCCGCCGACTCCGGAAAATGAGCCCTTTCCTTAGATTTTTTCTTTGTAAACTCTGTGTTTGGCTAGGATAGCCTTTTTTGCTTGGCCGGGATGGCCGTTGTAATGTTTTGAACTTCCGGATGTTGTTTATTTACTTCTGTTTTTTTGGCCGTTAGTGCCCCTTATTCCTTTTTATGAATCGAACCATCTGATGTGTTTGTGTTTGACTTTACTTCGTTTTATGATTGTCTTACGTCGGTGCAATTATGATGGTTGTCTTATTTATTTGCAACCCTTATTCTTTCACGATCGGCTTATTTAGTTGCGATCACTTCTGCTCTGGTCGTCTTATTTATGGTGCGATCTATGTACCCAATGCTCGCGTTTGCTGCGGGCATCGTAAGCACACATTTTTTCGTCAAGCAAACACAAACTCGGCTCTGTTCGATTCTTTTTGGACTTTGATTGTCTTATTGCGGTGCGACCATTCGGGGCATAACTAGAGAAACTAAAATAATAAAAAAGACATCACGCAGGATGTCCTAATCTATTACACTTATTTACAACTGGAAAACAATAAAAAAAACCTAGCTATTACAAGTTTTAACTTTTACAAGGGGAAAACTGAAGGACGGCGAACACACAACCCTCCAAGGTCAAACCCAATTTACACAGTTATGGCGAGAAAAAATGATCTAGTCCATCTGTAGGCGTGTGCTCGTTGCTTGATAGACTCTTTGTACAAGCGTGTGCTCGCCCTCAATCCCCCAAGGTGGAGATGATTGATTCTCCATCATAGGCGGATTTTTTTCTGATCGCCCTCCTGGTCGTCCAAAGTTGTTTGTTTTGCCAGTTTTTTGTTGGCGACCGCCTCTCTGGTCGCCCCTTCCTGCTCGTCCTGAGATCGAGCGAGCAATTCTTGCATGATGATTATTTTTTATGCCCGCTCGCAAAACTCGGGATACGTGTTCGGCCAATCTCGGTGCATGGCCTTCCACATGTCTGTATTGAGGGTGAGGCCCCCAACCACACCGAGGATGATGGCATCTTCCTCCACGGGGGCCCCGTCATACAGACACCTATCGAACCTTTCCACGTATGTCGAGTCTAATTCACCCTTCATCTGAGAGAAATGTGATAGCCTCTGCTTAGGGGCTTGGCGAGCACAAATTGAAGAAAAGTGGGACAGGAAACTTTGCCCCAACTGCGTGAAGGATGTGATGGAAGCGACGGGCAAGTTGGAGAACCACCTGTGCGCTCTATCGCCCAAAGTCATGGGGAAAAACCGGCATTGTGTTGCGTCGGTGGCGCTCATGGCGATCATGTAATCCAAGTATTTGCTCAGATGGACATGCGGGTAGGCCTCCGCGTTGAACATAGGTACATGTGGGTGCCTCTTTGCCACCTTTCCTTGTACCTCGGCGGACATGATCGTCGGGGATAATGGCGATCACGGCATTATGCCCGGTCGTGGAAGCCCTTTAGTCGAGACCAGATCGGCCAGTAGGTTCTCGATCACCTTCTGTATTTCCGCGAATTTCGCGGGGTCGAAGGATTCAAAATGGGGCTGGGTCCCACCATGAGGATTATGATGGTCATGCTTATGGTGGGGAAGTCCTCCTTTATGTGCTAGCCCCTGGTCTCCTAGGTGGTGGTGGATGGACAATTTCGTCCCCACGGACTTTTCTGGCTCCTGCAGTTTTTCTTGGTGCGGGTGAACACAGGGAGCCGAACGGGCTTGCGTGTTCGCCCGCTGTTCCTTCCCGGGATCATGACACCGATGATCTCCAAGTCGGTCCTTCACTGATAATTTCAAACGTCCAAACGCCGATTGTCTGGACCCATGTGGTTGTTCGTCATCCGACAAAATATTGGCTTCTTTGTCGGCTTGTTTTTCGGCGGCCCTCTTCTTAACCTGCTCGCTATCAAGAGTATGCGAGCGCTGGTCATCATCTTCCGGGTCTCTTTGCTCGGCCAACTCCTTTTCGGCCCGCTCTTTCTGGGCTCTGAGCAAGAAAGTTATGGCTTTTGTAGTAGCTGCCGGATAATTGGCGATGTCTTCCTAGTTGATGCTTTCCAAGGTTTGGTTTTCGTGAGGTTGATGCTGAGCCTCGTCTTGGGTGTGAAATCGGCTTTGCCCCGATTTCTGAGTTTGCGTATTCCTTGATTGAGGCATATATTTATTTTTTCTGCCTGGTTTTTTGGAGTGTTTGGATTGGTTTGGTACCCTCTTTCTAGCGTCAATTGTTGATAGTCGTCTTATGTGGAAAATAAGTCGTGGTTGTGTTGATTGACAACTAAACAAAATAAAATACACGTGTGGCGAGCACAAGTACAATGTGACGAGCACGAGTGCAATGTGGCGAGCACAAGTGTATGTTTGAAATGGAGAACACGTATGTGAGATATAACGGCAACAAGGATTTGGTGACCCAGTTCGTCAGGAATGACTACGTCTGGGGGCGTACCAAGCCAGGGTAATTTCATTAGTGATTTGGGAATGTGGCGAGCACAAGTATGATGTGGAATGGAGAGTAAATATCAGAGCAACATGTGGGAAAAATCCCTTTCTCTGACCCTTTGAGGACCTATTTATACTATTCTGCCAAGCTGGTGCTGGCACGGCGAGCAGGAGCTGGCCTTTCTTGCTCAACAAGATTGCAAGAGGTGTTGACACGTATCTTGTTTGTGCTCTCCGGGTCGACGTCTGTCTTTGCTTATTTGTGAAGACTTTGTCTTGTCGCCCAGGTGGTGTTGCTTAGCAGGTGGCTTGGTCTTGTGTTCGCCTAGTGAGGTGAGCACCCTTACATTCTGACTGGTTTCATGGTATCTGCCCCGTGTTCGCCAATGTGGTTTGGCGAACACGGGCCTTACCTTTGCGGTCCCCTGGCTTCTCTCCTCGTGCTCGCCATGCGGGCGAGCACACGCTGTTGTTATGGTTGACTTCGTGGTTGCTTGAATGAACCGTATAACAAGGTGGATAAACGACGAGCCTTCTGGGGCTCTTCAAATGACTGGAGCAAGTTCAGTTCGAATGGCGCCTGATTGCTACTATTTTTACCCCCTGTTCGTCAGCTTTTCTGCTCGGCCCGTACTTGTGCTCATTTGCCACGACGAGCATGTGCGTGGTCCCTGGACGAGCATACAGTTAGATGGGCCAGGTTGCCTTTGATATGTTGTGGTCGCCCTAGCTGGCTAGCACATGGTGAGCTCCGATAGTTTCGTGTTCACCCCATGCTCGATGGCTATATGTTCGGTCCCGAGTACCTTTTGTGGTACTGTCCTTGTGCTCGCCCAATCTAGGCGAGTGTGAATTTTGTCCCGGCCAAAACCCTTACTGACGTCGGTGTGGTCGTCCTTAGTGTGGTCGTGCTCGTCCAGACTGGTATGGCCCGTGCTCGTCCACCTGTGCTCGTCCGGACTGGTGTGGCCTGTGCTCGTCCGGACTGGTGTGGCCCGTGCTCGTCCACCTGTGCTCGTCTGGATTGTTGTTGCCCATGTTCGTCCACCAGTTCATTTGGTGGACACGTGGTAGGTGGTCTTTGACCGATAGCTAATCGGTTACAACAAAAATATAGTAGCAAAGGGCACATGTGCACCAACTGCGACGTAAGTTGCAACTCAATTAAAGTGTATTTTTAAATGATATTCGTTATCACTGAAATTATTAATTATTTTTATTGACAAATATTAGTTATGCACCCAAGTGTTATTCGTAACAAAAAGCTTTAATTTGCATAATATGTTAATCTTGGGATTTTTTGTTTGGGGGTATGGAGGTAAGGTATGAAAAAGGAATTGAAAATTGGTGTTTGCTGCATGGGTATCGTTTCCAACTTTGCCCTTTCATACCTCAAAATCAAGGAATCCTCCATTCCTTAGGTTTTTTGAGTGGTATGAGTATCATTCCTATACTTAAATACACAAATTAAATTATTTTCTATTTTTCTCTTAAAAAAATATTTAATCAAGTTTTTTCTTTATTTAGACAAAAAATCAACAATGTAATGTTCATTATAAAAAAATAAAAGAAAAAAGAACTCAAATTTGATTCCATTCTTAAAAAAAAAATTGAACAAACCAAACAAAATCAATGGTTATGATAGTCATTCCCCATTATCAACCAAACAATACAATTATATGAAACATATTCATTTCATTCCTTACTACTATCATTATCATTCATTTTCTCATTCTTCATAACAAACCAAGCACCCGCTTAGTTCCTTAAAAAAAAAAAAAAACCCCCCTTAGTGGTTGATGTATCAGGTAAAGATCTACATACTCCAACCCGAGATTTCTACATTAATTCCAAATATTAGATTTTTTTTTTTTTTTGAAAGGCCAAATATTAGATCTTTAATTTTGAGTTAAAAACAGATTCAATATTTAAAATCATCTCGTAATTTACGTTGTACCCAACTAAGTCCTGTATTTTGTACTCTTCCAATTATGATTTTTTTTGGACCAAAATTAACAAAATGACGCAAATAGCAAAACAAAAACGATTAAAATTAAACACAAAAAATGAGTAAAATTGACATCAAAAGATCAAAACTTTAAAAAAGAAAAAAAAAACACAGGACCAACTTTTATAAAAATAACAAAATATAGAAGTAGATGAGCCCGGTCTAAGTTGGAGGATATTAACTTTTAAAAATACTTAGATAATTATGTTGAGTATTTCATCCAAATTATGCGTACGGAAAGTTTACATTTCACCCAAATGACCTGCCTTCTTTAATTATCAAATACAACCCGACCTTTCACCATAATGGTTTTTTTTAATGCTTCATCTTTTGTCAAATATCTATTTTTCTTTTATAATTAATAATGTATCGTGTTTTAGTGCTCTTAAAAAGATATCGTGTTTAAATTAATTAATTAGAATGAGGTAGCTAGCTTACTGGAGGCTGATCTGGCTCGGCTAGGCGAAAATAGCCCCCTAATAAACACATCCTTCCCCGATTTCACAAGCCCAAGCCGCAATGCCTCGGCTACGGCTTCCCCCTCCGGCTTTGATGGCTTCCAGAACGGCGGATTTCACCGTTTTGCCTCCTCTCTAAATCAATTCATTGTTTCAAATTCTATCTATATCTATAGTTAAGTTTTGGATTAATCAACACGTTAGGTGTGTTGGAAATATTGCAAAGTTATCACGTATCGTGTGATCAATCCGACTTCAAATGAATTTATTTATTTTATCATTTTTTAAGTATTAAAGTTTAGTAGCATATGAAATCACTATTAAAAAATGATTAATGGAAACCACCTTGTGATTTGAATATGGCGTGAAAGGCTCTGTGGTTTGGAAAATTGCTCAAAATCACCTTGTGGTTTATTAAATCAATTGATTTCTTCTTTTTTGTCAAAAATGAGTTTGCAAATTTTTTTTTCCTTATCTTGTTTTTTCAAATATTGAAGTTATGAAACTGTACTATAAAGGACATAATGGGGAATAGATAAAATTGATAAAGCATTTTTTTAAAGAGAATAATTCAATTGATTTAATAAACCACGAGAAATTTTCTGCAATTTCGAAACCACAAGGAGATTTCGCACAATATTTATAAATTTTATAAATGACGATGGGATTTAGTGCAATTAATCCATTTTAAAATTATTTAATTTTGTGTGTTGTTTTTAACTTGAATTTATATAAAAAAAAAATTAAATTAAATTAGGCGTAAAGGAATTGTGTTGAACTTCTGTTTGTTGCATGCGTCTCATAGGGCCTGAGGATCTGGCAACAAATTACATGCACAATGAATGACACTACCAAGAAAGAGTAATAGTCTCTATTTTTGTTACGTGCAAAAATTATTATTATTATATATAAAATATTTTACTATTTAAAAATATAAAGTATTTTTTTAGATAGTGATAATTTTTGTGTATTATAGTAATAATTTTTATGCATACATTAATAGTTATTATATCGTAACAAGAGGGGCGGGGCCAGTATTGAGTTAAAGGGGGCTCAAATTTTAACAAGCAATAAGACTATAAGAGTGTTTCTCATGTACACCCAAGTGCACGTTATATTTATAGTGCTTTTTAAAATCGTGTAACTTGTTATATAGAAAGATGCATCTTGTTTACACTGAACCGTGCAACGATTTTTTCATATTAATTGTTGCACGATTCAGTGTAAATAAGTTGCATTTTTCAATATAACAAGTTGCATGGTTCTAAACTATGAGTGCACGGTGCACCTGGATACATACAACACTTAATCAGCTAATAGTTAAATATTTATTGTACAATTATAAATAAATGATATTAGTTTTTTTAACAAATAATATATTTATAATTATTATATTCATAAATAATTCGATACATCTTAGAACATGTATCGCAGGATTCAGAGACTTGGTTAATCATGAAAAACATCCATTCAAATAGATTAATTAAAAAAAATTGATAATGGAATGCTCGGCAGGAATTGAGACCTGGTTAATTAAAAAATCTGCACTTGAACCAACTTGACAACTGTTATCAATGAGACGTTATGTGTTGTCGCGAGTCGTTTTGGTTGATGAATATTATGTGGCTAATTTGATTACAACTCGCAAACAAAACATATACGTGTAAAATAAATAGTAAATAAGATGAATTTGTTGACCCAGTTCGTCAAGAAATGACTACTCTGGGGGCATACCAAGCCAGGATATAGTATTACGAGCTTTACACGATCTTTCTTGATACATCTTATGAAGATGAATCGATGCATTAGCAAATGAATTCTAGGGTTTCTCGTATATGTGAATAAACACTCTAATTTTTTTTGGTTCCTCACCTCTCTAGGATTTTTGTAGGCTACTTTTCTCGGGATTTTTCTAACCCTCCTCTTCTTTTTTTTCTTCCTTTTATAGCACTTCGGCAAGCATGAGCTGGATTGGTATAGCATGTGCTGAATTGGTATAGCATGTGCTGGAGTCTTTGGATCATGCAAGAACTCCGTTGGTGTTGCCACGTTTCGACTTCATCTTCTAGATCGATCTTTGTACTAACTTCGTGCATGGGGCGCTTTCTTTTTGATCGTCCCAAATTAATCTTTTTGTTCGGTTGGGCGATTCGGTTGGACTTTTTGTTCGCCCCTTTAATCATGTCGGTTTTTATTGTCGGTTTTATATTGAAAAATTGTCCTCCTCGAGCACACCGATTCCTCGGGATATTTGGGTCTTGATATTTGAGCGTCGAGCACTCGACCCTTTTAGGATGTCCGAAGTTCTTGAGAGATCCGAGTTCGAACATCTTGACACGGCTCTTTTAACTCATTCTTTCCGATCCGAGTAGCGGATCGTTTGTTCGGTAGGTCTTTGGCGAAACAATTACGACGGTTGGCGAACAAAAAAGTAACTCATCCAATCCGGGCATGATTATTATATTCAATATTACACGTGGTCGCTTTTTGATGATCGATTAATCCCGATTTATTATATCGAACACAACAATACCCCCGGTACCGGTCTTTGTATTCTACATGGGGCCGGTAAAAGTCTGATTGGGCCATGTTTGGCATCGCTCAATTCATACCGGATCTTTGAATTTGTACCCGATGTCCATATAAACCATATTTCTCCGCCTTTAAACTTTTCTCTTTTCTCCTCTCGCTTTTTTATTGTCTTCCGCGTTCGAAAGTTTCCGGTGAAGGCTTCATTGTTCCGTGAAGAAATTCATTCGGTAACCCTTCTTCTATTTTGTAATTATGGCCTCTTGCTCGAATTCCTCTTTTCAATCCGGCCATCATAGTTCCCTTCGCCTTCCCTATTAGTAGAATCCCCGTAATAATGTAAGTACATCGGAGGCAAATGCCTCGAATTCGAGATTCCGTTGGCAATTTAATGACCATTTACCGTTCTTTCTTCGACTCCGATAAAGCCCAAACGGAGTCGGATAGGGTTTGACCCGTAATGATTAAATCGGACGATTTTGATTATGATTCTTAGCCCCAAATTCAAACTAGGTCTAGGGCTATTGATAATGTTGATGTAAACGAAATGATCTTTCGGGGGAAATTTTGCAACCGAATTTAGCCGAATCAAACATAGGTGTAGATGGTGGGCAAAACTCAACTTGGTATACTGTTGGTGTCCCTCACACCCAACATATAAGCGAGTACAATGCTCGTTATAATTTTGGTTTGCCCAACAACCTCATAGGATTAGTGTAGAGAATGAGTACCAAATGAGCAAAATAGCGAGCATAATTGATGTAGATATGCTTTCACCGCATAAATTTATGAAACCCCTAAGGATGTCTTTTTTTTCGGCACCGTCCTCGATGAAGCGGTGACCAACCCCGAGGGTTGTGTCGCAGTTGAATTTGGACACCATGGAGGCTGGCCTTCGATTTCCTCTCCATCCCAAGAATCACCCGCTTGCTCGTGGAGTGGAATATCACCATTACGCAACTTAAACCAAACGGATGGCATATGATTATGAGTTTTTTGACTTTGTTCGGCAAAAAATGGGCCAAGGTATTATCCTTCGGCAAAATGAACATGCTTCGGTTAGTGCACTTGACTCGTCTGAGGGGCTTAACACGGATGGTTGTTTATGCAAGCTAACGCCAAGTGCAAAATTATCGAGGATGTGCGAACAAAATCGTTGATCGAAAGAGAAGTTCGGTTCGTAGGGGCAATTGAAAAAGCCCGGCCTCGAAGGCGAGCCAAATGCTCGCTTGGACATCCCTAACGACTTCGAGAGTACCAAGTAAGTGATTTTGTATCTTTCATTCTTCAATTTGAACCCATTTTAACTCACTTTTTATTTCGGGGATTCTAAATGACGGATAAGAGACAAACGACGGCTATTCAAAGAAATAATTGATCCGAATCTCGCTCGAAAGATCTGTGATAACTTTGAACACCGAACAAAGAAAAGGTTTGTTCGTTCCTCATCATCTTGTTGTCTTGATCCTTCCTAAATTATCTTTTGTTTTTGTATATCTTGTGTCTTTTTGTTCGGGCCGTTACCCATTGATTCTCGATTTCATTTTATTTATAATCCAAGGACCGAGATGGCTCAAGAAAAAGGCCACAGAACTTGTTTTCATTTGAGCGAGAGGCTCAACACGTGCAGGTTTTGAAAACCCTCATCCGGCCTGAGAATCAAGTCGAGCCTGAGGGGCTCCCTGCTCGTTGAACATGGGGTCAAACTCCACCACCGAAAAAGACCAAGGGTGGAGATCGGTGGGCCGTTTAACAGGTCCAACGAATACAAACCGATCAAAAATAAATAGCGTCATTGGGTCCCATTTCAGATTGTCGAAATGGAAGTTTTCTTCTCCTCCTCCAACCCCGATTGGACTCAAGACCACGAGCTCCGATTCTCCAAGATAAATCATTCCCGGATGGGATCCATTTCAGCGTTGAATTTTGCTCGCTTCTCGCTGTTCTTTGTTTTGGTTCGATCATCTCTATACTCACTTGGTCGAATATATATATCATCAGGGGTTGAGCATTATTTACTTTTGCTCGCCGAGTGTTCGCACGTCTTGAGCAAATAAAATTAAACCAATCTATGGTCGCTCTTGAGAAAGCTTATGCTTCCAACATCCAAGCCAATTATTTGGCTTTGAAAAATAAAGTGATCGAAATGGTTCCGATGAACCGAAATTGCTCGAGGAAACTATTAGGATGCTCATGGATTTCAAGAGAATGCTCGTTCATTTTTAATTCGGGAGGAGGTGATCAATATATCAGGGCTCAAGAAGAAATGAATGTTGAGCCAAAAAACTCCGGCCGGTGTTGAAAAAAAAGAAAGACATTTCAAAATCATTATTTGAAGAGACTAATACTTTTAGGCCTCGAAAACTCAAAGGATGACGAGTATATTGACTTGTCCAACTTCTCGTATATTTGCGCTTTTCTTGATTTTGTTGATCTCATACTCAACAAAAATTGCCCCTCTCATATCCAACTTTCGCAAGACTTCCATTTCGGGATTTGAATGGTTTTTTTCCGTTCTTCCCGGCGGATCAAAATGACGATCCAATGGATGAAGGAAACTTAAAGGTTGCTTGATCAATATCTTCACACTTACCAATTTGTTTGATTTGCAAGAACCTCCTCAACCGGAAAAATTCCCAATCCGATATTTAATGTGTTCGACATTTCTTTCCGCTTCTACCCCCAATTTTGACTTTGCACCTTGATGTCTTTTTTTTCTTTGTAAAACTTGTGTAACTTTTTTGTCTTTTTTTTTTTTTAGTTCACACAATATATCTTTAACAACAATATTTTTTTTTTTTTGTCCAAACATTTTTTCAATTGAGCGAATGGATTACATATCTTGAACTATTAACCCGTTTGTTGAGGATGAATGTTGATACTTGTGTTGCTTGATATTTGCTTTGTTGCTTTTGGCGTTAGAAAAAATGCCCGCTCCTCGAAATTGATTTAGATCGACCAGATTTTACTTTATGAACCCCCCCTTTCTTGGCGCGATCGTCTTATTTAAAATATTTAAATCCCAAAAATATCTGTAAAAACGTCTTATTTTCATTACACCATTACTCTTTGCGGGAATCGAATAAAACTCGCTCGTCAAAAATGAACAAACATAGGCTTAAAAGTAGGTGCGACCTCAAATAGGCTGAACTAGAAACTCTTTAGCGAACAAAAGTACATATATCTTTCTTTTTTTTTCTTTGTATTCTATTACATCGCTCATAGTTTAGAAGACTATCTATTACATTAACTATTGTTATCATTTTGAATCTAAACCTTGTCTTGAGTAGACACGAAAACCTTTGATGTTGACATAACAAATGCTTAAATAAACTTTTGTCCCTCCCGGACAAGTTGTGGTTATCTAGCAAAAGTATGTTTCCTTAAAATAGGGTCGCCAAAAAAACTTACACCATTCTTATGCCTCGAGCATGGTTGACATCCCTCAATGCAAACTCATGGCTTATCTAAACTACCATTCAATCTTTTCCCAGAGAATGAATATGGGTAAAAGACTCCCGACAGGATTTCGAAACTAAACCATCTTCCTTCCGAGAATCGCAGTTTTTTCCTTTTTTTTTCTTCATCTTTTTTTTTTTTTTTTCCGCTTTTCTTAACCATAAATGCCCCTATTTAAACGCCCCAAGCTAGTTTTGCATAGATATCAGGTTAATTTTTGCTCTCCTTTTTGACATCCAACCTGAGATTTCTTTTGCTCAAAAATTAACTCATCCTTACGCATGGTTTCCACCACTATCAGATGACAACTCGTTTTTTTTTCAAAGGCCAAGATATGCATTACTTTTGAACCGAATGGCTGATTGTTTAAACAATATTTGGCGTTCCAAAAAACAATGACTCCATTCAGTCCTCCAAGTCATATGCCCCCCGCTTTTGGTAAACGCTTTAAAATGCAAAACACACCACCCCCCATCGATCGCTTTAAAACCAAATAAATTGAACTGCGATTCGGACTTTGGAATTATAAAAATTTTCTGATCTCTTTTTGTACAAATTGAAATCATCAAAATTTCTTCCAAACAAAAACGAAAATTAAAAAATATTGTTCGATGACTTGGAATTTTGATTCTATTTGGTATAAACTTTTACCAAATGCTAAAAAAAATTGATGTTCGAAAGTTGTTCGATAAGCCCAAAATATTTCAAATTCTTGACCCAAATTATCAAGTCTAGCCTTGAGGGTATGTTGATAATTTTATTAATCTGGCCTTTACCGTTTTTGAAAGTGCTTTTTATGCCCCGGCCGAGCACAATTTTGTCCGAACTTCCATCGAATTGTTTGCCGTTATCGTTGACCAATGATTGGGGAAGCCCAAATCGAATGATGCTTTTCCAAACAAAGTTCCACATCCTTTGTTCGGTTGATCTTGACAACGGCCTTAACTTTATTTAGTATAATAATCAACGCCACCACAAAGATATCTAACTCCCCGATGTGCGTAAAATGGGCCAATCAAATCGATCCCCATTTGGCAAAAGGCCATTATAAACCGACACCAATTGATGCTACTTGACACGCCAGCGTTATTAAAGGGTCAATATAATTTGTCCTTTTTGTCAAAAATTTGGTTTTTTATACATGTCCTTCTTCAAAGTGCTTTTCTATAATAGTATATTTTCAAATATTAGCTTTTATTCTCGAAAGTCCCTTTTGTAAGTAACTCATTATTATCATCCATTATTATTTAAATAATTCGTTTTAAGTTTAAATGTTGTGTTAAATTCAACCCCTTTTTGCCAAAAGAAATGAATTACCCAATCGTGGTAATTGTTCAATGAAAACTTGGTCAAAATGCTCGAGCAACTCTTTTGCTAGTTGTTGATATTGTGCCATTTGTTCGCCTCGGCCTCATACTAGGATAAACTATTATCCGAAATCGCTATAGATCATCGACCTCTAATTCCCCATTGTCAAATCCATCCAAATTTCATATTATTATTTGTAGCCGGGAAATCAAATCGGATGGTTTTTAAAAACGTTTCGGTTGGTTTGATGAGAACTACGCTTTCTTCGGCTCTTAAACCATCAACATACATAGCCAAACAATTTTTTAGGAATTTGTGGATATGTCAACTCAACCATGAAATCGAGCTTGCCATTCTTGGCTTTGATAAAACGGCTCTCCCCCGGTGGAGGACTTGGCGAATGGAAATGCGCAATACCTACCTCGAGCGTGGTCGAAAAAATATGGTCGCAATTTTCGCACACTCATTACTGGCGAAATTTTTTCCAGAACGGCGGAACATAATAAATGGGCAAATGTTTTGCCGCCTGCGTCTAAAACACCAATTCATTGTTTGGACAAAGATTTTCGCCCGGATAGGCTTAGACAAAGGTCTATATCTATATAGTTTAATGATTCAAATGCATTTTGGCAATGCTCGATCCAATCAAATTTCCCGTTTAATGCATCAAAGAAAGGTTTACATTTGTCCCCGCAAAGTTATAAACGTATCGTAATCGTCCGGTTAACTTTTGGACCTTTTCAAATTTCGGGGGCTTGCATATCGAGCATGGCTTGAATTTTGATTCAATCCCCCGCTGACTAACCATATGTCCGAGGAATTTCCGAATGAATCCCAAAGGGCATTTTTGGGATTTAACTTCATATTATAAAGATATCAAACGTTTGTGCGAGGTGGGTGATGTGGTCTTCCTTATGTTCGCTCTTTACCACAATATCATCGATATAAATTGTTAATGTGTTAACTGAACGTTGATACGTTGTGGCATTCTTTAATCCGAATGGCATGCGTTGCCAAAGGACATGTTCTTTTCACTACAGAACGCCAGTTCTTTTGATCGTCCGGATGCATTATTTGGTGATAACCAACCCATAAATGTCATGAGTTCATGGCCCATTTATTATCAACCAAATAATCAATGTGTGGCATCGGAAACTTATCTTTTGACATGCCTTATTCAAATCAAAAAATCAATACACGCTCCAAGATCCATTTGATTTGCGAATTTTCTTGGGCATTTTACCTCTTGGATCGGTTTGTTTGTTGTCGGCGTTTTTTGATTTCATTATTCATCGCCGCATATTTTTCGGACTAAACTTTCTCGCATTTTTGGACAACTGGAGCTTGTATTGGATCAAGGTTGAGGATGGGGAATATCTATTCCAACCATGTCCTGTGTGACCAAACACATCTAAATTTGCTTGAAGGTAAGTAATTATTTTTTATTGGTTCAGAATTCAACCAACGAACACTTCTAACTCATTCAATTTGGCTTTGCTCAACGAAACCACCGCTTTTTTTTTTTCCACCGAGGGTCTTGGATGGACCCCGGGCTCATCATCAACCTCCATGGGTTCAAAACCTATCGCGAGGCTCTAGGTCCGATTGCTTTCGGCCGAAATATTCATTTGATCTAGGAGATCGAGAATTAGTTGTCTCCCGGTTTATGTTCAAATAATATTTGGTTATAAATTTTATGTTCATCGGAAGATCTTTCGGTGAGATATTTGCTCAGCCAGGCTTATCAATCTCCCCGTGTTCGCTCCATCATATTGACGATTTTTGTCTTTTCGGTACACACGATAAAACAATCTCAAGCTTTCTTCGATTCCTTTTCGCTATTTGCTCCATCTTGTGTTGGAAATTTAACAAATTTATATAAAAAAAAATTTTGAATTCTCGAATAAAAGGGCGACCTAGAAACCCGTTAAATTAACATCGGCGATTACAAAATCTAACATTCTAGTTCGCCTAATGTCCGAATTCAAAGTTGATTCTAGTTGATACCATAGGGTCCGGTTCTGATTCCCCAAAACCCATTATAGTTGATTACATGGTTCAATATAACCGCTCAAATCCCCAACTTGTTTTTCCATCATTGGCAACAAAATGTTCGCATAAGCTCCAAAGATCAACTAAGAGGCGATGTACCTTCAACCCAAGGAGACGAAAGAATCGATGGTTAAGGAGTTGTGGGGAGTTATAATTCCGCCGAGATCGTTCCGAGAAAATGATTTGGTGTGTAGGTGGGGAACTGGATGATGTGCTAAATGCGTTGGCACGAAAGGTCTGTTAGATAACGTTGGCGCTGGTAACATCCACCCACAGACCATATTCGGGGCGTATCATGTGGATTTCTTGGCTTTCTCGACCTTTCCACAAAGGCCCTAAAAATTCTTCCGGGATCATTTATCTTCACGCTTTTTACGTTTTGCGAATCCTAGCTTTTTAAGAACTGGGAAAATTCTCTTCATATAGCTTCCAAAGTTGGCGGAGTAAATCGCGCAATTTTACGTATTGTGCCCGATGTAATTAATTACAAATGTTTGGGCGTTAAGTCGACGCTTATCCATTACAATTCTTCTTGGCTTTTCCAACATGTCCCGATCTTTAATTTGATTAAAGATAGTTTTATAACAAACGCCCAAGAGACTTCGTAGGGCATTTGCTTCTTTCTTTCTTCAAAAGGTTTGAAGGAGGTTGAGGTCTGTACCACAATCATTCGTCGTTTTCTTTTTCGAAAAACTTTCCTAGCGATAGTCCAATCGATGTGATTGTTAGCGAGCAAATCTTGCATGGCTATGATTTTTAGTTTGCCGCTTCTAAACTCGAGTTCGCCAATCTTGATGCATGGCCTTCCACATGTCTCATTTAAAGTCGGCCTCCGACCACCGCGAGGATCTTAGCATCCTCTTCAATAAGAACATTTATCAAATCTTTATATGTATGATCGATCGGACTTTTTAGTTAGGGAAAAGTAACCTTTGTTTTAAGCCAGTGAGGCGAAAACTCATGGATGAAAAGTGGGACAAAAATTGCCGCCCCATTTGTGCGAAAAGACGTGATGGGCCTTAGAAGTTGTAAACCACCTATGTTCACCCAAAGTCATGGGGAATGACCGGCATTAAGGTCGCGTCTGAGCCCCCATCGCGATCATAAAGTTAATATTTCTTTGAGATGGACATGAGGATCCGACTCAAAGATCGAAAAATGGAATTGGCGGTCGGGTCTTTGCGACTTTCTCTTGTACTTCGCCGCCATGATCGCTGGTGATAATGGCGAGCAAGGTATGCAGGGTGGCCCTTAGTCGCGGCGACGGCACTTAATCCCTCGATGGCTTTTTTTTGCATTTCCGCAATTTTGTGGGGCCGATAGAAGATTGGGGCTCCCATCATGAGGATCTAATGGATCATGCTCAAAATCTCCAAGTTTGTCCTTGACTACCCAATCGGTGATGGATAGATGGCTTTGTTCCGGCCGATTTTTGTTAGAAATCACGGATGCTTTTGAAGATATAATGTGCGGGCATCTCTATTGGATGTCTCTTTCACGGACCATGTCGCCTATTATTGCCGATTCGGTCTTTGGCGGAGAGCCTCAAACGTCCAAACGATGGTCTAGACCCTTGAGGTAGTTTATCATATTTTTATTGGTCCGCTTTGCGATTTTTTTTAAACACTTTATCTAAATCTAACCGCCAATTCTTTTTACGCCCTCTCTTTTAAAAAACAAAAAGTGATGGCTTTTTATTGTCGCGGATCATTGGCTATATCCTCAAGGTTAATAGTCTCCATTGCGATCTTTATTCTCTCGGTCATATAAATTAAATTTTTACCTCTCCGTTTATGGTCCTAGATTGAGGCATTTTATTTCTTTTTTCCTCGCCTCGGCTAACTATGGGTTGGTTTTTTGGATTTGGATTCAAAATTCAACGATGTTTTCGACGAATTTTTCTATTGCACCTCCTTCTATGAATGAATATTATGTGGCTAATTTGATTACAACTCGCAAACAAAACATATCGTGTAAAATAAACATTAATAAGATGAATTTGTTGACCCAATAAATCAAAAAAACATCATACATTCATAGTATTACGAGCTTTACATCGCATTTCTTGAACAAAGATGAATCGATGATTAATGAATTCTAGGGTTTCTCGTATATGTGAATAAACACTCTAATTTTTTTCTTTCCTCCCTCTCTGGATTTTTGTAGGCTACTTTTTAAGGATTCTTTTACAACCCTCCTCTTCTTCATTTTTTTCTTCCTTTTATATAGCACTTGGCAAAAAATTTGGATTGGTATAGCATGTCTTTGGATTGGTATAGCATGTCTTTGAGTCTTTGGATCATGCAAGAACTCCTTGGTGTTGCCAAATTTCGACTTCATCTTCTAGATCGATCTTTGTACTAGCAAATGCAGAGGGCGCTTTTTTTGATCGTCCAAATTAATCTTTTGTTCGGTTATATTAAAAAATCATGTCGTTTTTATTGTCAATATTGAAAAAATTGTCCTCCTCGAAAAACCATTCCTCGGATATTTGGGTCTTCGGATATTTGAGCGTCGAGCACTCGATTTAGGATGTCCGAAGAGATCTGAGTTCAACATCTTGACACGCTCTTTTAACTCCTTCTTTCCGTCCGAAATAGCGGATCGTTTGTTCGGTAGTTTGGCCGGCAATTCCGATCGGTTATGAACAAAAAGTAACTCATCCACCGGGCATGATTATTATATTCGAATATTACACGTGTCGCTCTTTGATGATCGATTAATCCTGATTTATTATATCGAACACAACATGTGTATATATATATAGTGAAAGAATTCCGTCTCATTTAAAAGTCCGAACTTGTAAAAAATAATTGGAAATCAATTCATTTATTTAATTTCCCTCAACATATACTAACAAGTAAAAATATGTGGGTTGGGTGGGGGGGACATGGCCACCCACCCCATGTAGTGGCTCCATCACTGCATAATAGTAATAATATAAAAATTGAGTTTACGATGAACTCGGTTTCACACAAATTTTTGTCAGTTACAAGATGCATGGATATTGGAATTTAATCAGTGCATTTACTTATCATAATTAGATCAATTAATTAAATAAATCAACTCGCTGGTGCAAGTGTTCCATATTTTGTTAAAGAGTATGTCTAGTGGAAAATTTTCATGTATGAAAATCTATAAAATTGTCCTAAATCAATCATCTACACCCTAAATACTAAATAATGAACCCTAAATTATGATCTATTCGGGTCGGGTGAACCATGAATCACTTGAGCCGAGTGAACCATGAATCACTCAATTTTATCTTACCTTCACCAATTATAAAATTTGATTGTAAATTAAAGTTTTTTCATGTATGAAATTTTTCATACTAGACTTTGTCTTTGCTAAAAATGAGGAGGGCTAGTAATTACAAACCTGAGTGATGATTAACCTTGTCTCACACTTTTTTTTTTACAGCAAAAGAAATTTTATTAAAAGGGGTATAAGGAATACCCGCCAACAACAATAATTACATAATTCAACACTCTAATATCATTCTAGGATTTCCTAATTAGTCACGATAAACATCTCAAGTTTTTCATATAGAATAAACTCAAAAGTCTAGCTTTAATATCCTCAACAATTCTAAACACTGAAAATGTCATATCCTTAAATAAAAGCTTGTTTCTACCTTTCCAAATCGTCCATATCACACAAAGCCAAATAGATGCATCAATTTGTTTACCTTTTTTTTTCTTTTTAGGACTCGACAATGACCGAATAGATTGCGAATAGGTTTGTGGTGAAGAACCATCGGCATTCCGAGCCATTTGTAGCATTTCATCCAATAATATTGATTTGATTTTTGCTTTTAATAGTTTATTAGTAATTGATCTCACATACACAGTTGAATATTGGAAATTTTTGGTGTGTTTTGTTATAAATCTGATTAAATTCAGGTGGTATCCGTAAACACTATATAATATATGGTGAGACAAATTTTGTTTGAGTTGATATGCTGTGAAACTTGTTCACCGTGAAACTGATTTTCTTTTTTATAGACATACTCTTTAGTAATATAAGTCACACCCTTTAGTAATATAAGTCACACCATTCAGTTATCACTACGAGACTCTTTGCTATAATATAAGTCACACCCTTCACTTTTATGAGTAATACTCTTTATAGTAAAAAGTCACACCCTTTACAGAAAAAATCACACACTTTAGTAATATAAGTCACACTCATTAACCAGTTTCACCGTAAAACTTGTTCACATCATACTTTGTCATTTTATTTTTTCCAAAAGCTATTGCTTACAATTTTAAAATAATAATAATTCTGGAAGCTATTCTGTATATACTATCAAAGTTTCGAGCTAAACCAAACTCAAACATATAATAATAAGTTAAGTCAAGTGCACCATACACTCATAATGCATTTTGGAATTATGTAATTTATTATACTAAAAATATAATTTTAAAAAATGGATAATAATTTAGTCAATCATTCATGTAGCGACACAATAATTATTCCATAGCAATTAAACCTTAAATTAAAGTTCAGCATCCAGCTCCAAAATAAGATCATGAGCTCCCCAAAGTTTGGCCAAACACATCCCTTTTCTTTGAGGAATTTTGCTTATTTTCTCTAAATCGTCGGGCCTTAGAGCCCAATTGAATATGTCAAGATTCTGTTTCATTCTTTCTTTATTGAAGCTTTTTGTTGCAATGCTCACTCCTTGCTCATACACCCATCTCAATGCCACCTGAATTCAAGGAAAATTAAATAAAAGAATTAATTTCACACCTCTTTATAAATTCGAATTTTTAGATGAAATTTTATGGTATCAGAGCCTTGTGGCTCACGCTCACATCCTGAGTTCGATTCTCGAAGAAAGCAACTTCATCCATATTAAATTGTTGATTCGATGGGCCTCCCTCATTGATGGAGTAAGAGAATTAAGCACACGAGTGAAGTGGAGTGTTATGAAAATTAAATAAAAGAATTAATTTCACACTTTTTACAAGTTCAGACTTTTAAATTAGACGGAATTCTTTACCGCCCATCATCAAAAAAGATTATTTTTTTATTGTTTTGTGATCAAGTATTAAATTAGTAGATATAATAGTGAATTTAACCTGGGCAATGGTTTTTCCCCTAGCGTTGGCAATATCAGCCAAAACATTATTTTCCACAATTCTGGCGTCTCCCCAATGATTGTTAATTGCACCCAATGGAGAATATGCTGTGATGTGAATACCTTTCTCCTTGCAATAACCCATCAATGTCTTTTGCTGCCATGTTGCATTCAATTCCACCTAATTCATTTTTTTCCCAAAAAAAAAAAACCTTGAGTCACAAAATTAAGTTGCCGTAATCAAAATTTTTTAAAACCAAATACCCTTGTTTATTGAATACGAAAACAATAATAACTATAGATTGGGGTTGGGGTCATTATATAGGTGTAATCAGAACAATTTAAATATTTTTAACATAAAATCGACGAACACGCTAAAAAGGGAGAAATGTTATTTATGTTACGAATTGATTCCTCATTTTCTATTTTACAAATTACATTAATTTTTTTTTTTTTTTGACAGGTAAATTGCATTAACTGCTTTTTTTTAACAGGCAAATTGCATAAATTATTAATTACTGAGTGATGAATATATAAGATAAACTTAATATATTTACATATATAACTTTATTTACTCACTTGATTAACTGCTGGAGGAATTTTTGCAGTTGAGAGGAGTTGGTCAAGCTTTTTGGAAGAGAAATTACTAACACCAATGGCTTTAGTGAGCCCTAAATTCTTGCACTCTTCCATGCCTTCCCAGGCACCCTTAACATCCAAAGGCCTTATGATTTCAGCTGCAACTGGTACTTCTTTTATCATTTCCGTTAATCTCAATGGTTGATGTATCATGTAAAGATCCACATACTCCATTTCAAGATTTCTGCATCCAAATATTTATTTGATCAATTAAAGATATATATATATATATATATATATATATATATTTAAATTAATTTGCAACACGTACCGTAGCTATATATATATGGGTTTCGAAAAAAGAAGAAAAAATATATATATATATATATATATATATACTGTAGCTATACAAAAAATTTCAAAATTGCAATTTGTACAATTTTTTAGATTCGATCCGAGCTAAACAAAATTGACCCAGTGTAATCATATTTTTTTTTGAAAATATTTTTTGGCAATACATAGAAATTAGCCGGAAAATATCACAAGAACAAATGTTATGTTCAAATTTCGCATTATTAACCCATATATATAGGTTAGGTCTTGCAATTGTATGCATCAGGTGCACCGTACACTTGGTAATATATTTTTTAAATATATAATTTATTGCATTGAAACATACATTGCATTGATCAAGTTCAACTTATTTCACGAACATAGGTTGCACGTTTTAGTGTAAATAAATCATATGTTTTATGTAACAAGTTATATATTTAAAAAATAAATGTTAGTAAAATTAGTTATGTGTATAGATAAAGATAATGCATAACTGACTCAATACGAAAATTCGAGGCAAGAGTTTGACTCTCTTTCCGTAAGACAATCAACTTTAAAACTTCACGACTACGATACGACTTCCAATGCAGATCTAGATTGCTAGAATGTTTTGTATTCACTGAATGCTTTGTAAATTTCGAATGAGTGAAAATGAAATATGGGGACTGAATTTATAATAGTTAAAGAGTTGTGGTACGACGTGCCCGTGCGGTCAATAGACTCTTTTGGGTTAGCCCGAAAAGTCAATATTGAATTTACAAGTCTACTAATAAAGAGACAAATTCCTTATCCACTTTCCTATGTGGATAAATGGGATTTCAATTTGCCATCCACAATTTCCTCTTGAAGTTTAATGACAAATCATCAACTAATGTATTAATATCTTATTCACTCGAAATTGATTTTGAGCAAATAAATAAATACATCAAATTAATATAACGTAAATTATGAATTTACAATTTATTTCTATTTTTTACAAATGAATTACAACTTAAAAATCTGGTCAACGTTGGGTCAACGCCCAATTTCTCAACCAATTTTTAACAATAATTATATATTTCATACATTTGGTAAGGGGTGACCATTAAATTATAAAAACCGTCCGAACCGCCCACATTGAACCGCATTGCACCGCCATTGATAAATTTTTATCATAAATCGCGGTTATTTTTTTGATGCAAAATCGCTCCGTAAAATTGGTGCAATTATGATTTTTCGTTGCAAACCGCACCGCCGCACCGTCAAGTTGAAAGTGTAATTTACTATTCGACATCCTATATTTATAGACTCATTTCTTAACTAAATCCATAAGGAAACAAACTATCTTCATAATTCTTTTAATCTACAATCTTAACTTTTACACATAACAAGTTCATATGTTGTACTTGTATAATGTTCAAAGATATTATTTCATTTATCATTTCTAAATGACAAAAATTCGTATGAGACGGTCTCATGCATGAGACGGAGTACAATTTAGCACAATCAACACCCATCACTCCCAAAGTGTTAAAAATGTCAATACCCAAATTGCACCCCGTCTCACCTTGAGACGGTCTCACGCAAGTGTGTCTCTTTCTAAATATATATTTTTTAACTTTAATCATATTATAGAATAATGATCAATTAAATTTGTTATCATTAGTTTAAATTGACATCACTTTCTTCTACTTATATTTATGTTCATGTAAAACCGTCAAACCGCAAATAACCGCCTGAAACCGTTCAAAACCGCATGATCACATTTATATAAAAAACCGCGGTTTAAAATTTTACAATTAACCGAATCGCATGTAGCAAGACAATTTTAATTTAGTAAAAAAAACCGCAAAATCGCACCGTGGACACCCCTACATTTAGTATTTGGTGCGTAGCCACTCATAAATATAAATATATGTAAGGACTAGGTCCTGTGCACCGTGCACTAATAGTATATTTTAGAAGCATACAACTTGTTATGCTGAAAAGTGCGACTTATTTACACAAAAAAATGCAACTATTAATATGGAAATATAGTTGCATGCTTCTGTTTGAAATAATTGCACATTTCTGTTTTGTATAGTTACACGCTTCTAAAATGCATTATGAGTCTACGATACACCCGAGTGCACATGAGACTTACTCGCATGTAAGCTGAATAGTATTCCATTTGAATTATTCAATAAGGTAATCACATATCAAAAATAGAGAAACAAAATAAAAATTAAGCATGATCTCTAACTGGAGGCTCATTTTGCAAGCCGGGACGACCTGGCTCGGCTCAGTGAAACAGACCCACAGCTTGGTAGTGATAAAGAGTTCGTCTCTTGATTTGATAAAGCCGAGCCGCGTGGCTTCGGCTACGGCTTCCCCGAGCGGCTTCTTCGAGCCGTAAGCGAACGCCGTGTCGAGTGGCGATACCCGGCTTTGATGGCTTCAAGTACGGCGGCTTTCACCGTCTCCGGCTCAGCCATTGGAAACGACGCCGTTCCAAAGCTCATAAGCGGCATCGGCTTCTCGCAGCCGATCAAATTCACCGATGGGATTGGAATCGCTGTGCCCGCCATTTTTTATTTTGTTTTGCCTAGTCGAAATTAAGTGGTTTATCACATATAAATACAGGATTTTTGCCCCACCGTACACCCACTTTTACAAATAGGGTGTTTCACGTTTTGATTAGTGGCGTGTGCAAATGCTAACGTGTGTTAGAGATTAAGCGAGTAGAGTGAAATGTATAATGAAACATAAATTAATACAATTATTTATATAAATAAATATTCATAGCATTTAATGTTCCTACCTCCGTCCTATTTTATGATTTAATAAGTGGATTATTTATTAGTATTTGAAATGATAAAAAAAAATTTAAGGTGGGGTACGAAAGTCCTACTCATCATCTATCATACACCAACTTAAAAGTTATTTTATCATTTCATATACTAATAAACAACTCGACCATTAAAACACGAGCCAAAAGTGAAATGGTCAAACAAAAACAGGACGAAGGAAGTATTATTTAATTTATAAGTGTAATATAACTATTCATATAAAAAAATATTTATAGCATTTAATGTTATTATATTAATTTATAAATGTAATAATATTAGTTGATAAGTGTTATGGTATTAATTTATAAGTGTAATTGTATAAATTTTAGATTTACTAAATAATTTATGGATAAAAACAGACTGATCGAATCTATCAAATACTCCATATATTATAAGATTTGGGTGCTTTATGGTTTTAGTCCTATCATATTATAATGAAAAATAGATTATTTTTTTTTGGGAAAGGAAGGAATATTAGTTTCAAATACTAAAGTATATGTAAATTTTATGTATGAGATGTCTTGCGTATATGACTCCTTATAAGCAGTATATTTAGGGATGCTTTTAGACCAAAAAAAAAAAGTTGTATATTTGGGATACACAAATTCTCGGTGAAACCTGTTAATATTATAAAATTTACATTATTAAACTTATAAACTAATACATATAGTATTTAAAGTTATGATCTCAGTTTATAAGTGTAATGATATCAGTTTATAAGTGTTGTAGTATTAATTTATAACTATAGTGGTATAAATTTCATATTATTATGAACAGGTTTCACGGGAAACCTACACTTTGGGATAAGATTAAGACAAAAATTTGTATGAATCAAAGTTCACAGTGAACTCTATTATTTTAATATCACCGTTATGTACAAAAAATATTATTGTTTTGCACAAAAACTATTATTGTTATGTACAAATGCTATTACTGTTTGAAAAATAGAACATTTATGTGGAATTAAATTGAAAAAATAAATAATTACGAAATTATTTCAATAAAGATAAAAAGTTATGAGATGTAAATCTCAATTTATGCATAAATATAATAGAGTTTATGTGGCCACGGTCATAATCATAATCATAATATATATATTTTGAGGTGTTGGAGTATATAAGATCCGATTGATCTTAAGTTAAAGTTGAGCATCGAGCTCCAAAACAAGATGATGGGGTCCCCAAATGTCGGCGAAACGCACCCCTTTTCTTTGAGGAATTTTGCTTATTTTTTCCAAATCGTCGGGTGTTAGAGCCCAATCGAATATGTCGAGATTCTGTTTCATCCTTTCTTTATTGAAGCTTTTTGTTGCAATGCTCACTCCTTGCTCATACACCCATCTCAATGCCACCTTTAGAAAAATATTTTTTTATTATTTTGTGACCAATTAGTATTTAATTAATTAATAGATATAGTAAATTTAACCTGAGCAGTGGTTTTTCCCCTGGCGTTGGCAATATGAGCCAAGACATCACTTTCCACAATTCTGGCGTCTCCCCAATGAGTGTTATTTGCACCCAATGGAGAATATGCTGTGATGTGAATATCTTTCTCCCTGCAATATTCCAACAATGCCTTTTGCTGCCATGCTGGATTCAATTCCACCTGATTCATTTTTTTAAAGAATACTATGTATGAGTCACAAAATTAATTCACAATAGGAGTACTATTTTTAATAGTGTCATGTTTTTAGGGGTTTGAATCACAAATAATTTTATAATTTTAGACTCAAATAAATTTAGTTTCATAAGTTTTTTTATCGTCGATTTAGTTTCAATAACTTTGACAATGTTCAATTTCATTATCAATTTTGGTCAGAAAACTCAAAACCACATCGTGCTATTTCAATTTGGAACTTTTCAGCTGATGATGTGACTGGTCTGCCACGTGTATTTTTAAGTGTGTTTGACTAATTTATCGTCAATTTTGTTTTAATTTTTTTTTAAAATTATATTTCTAAAATTTCAATTGTTAACAAAACATGTGGCATTTCAGTCATAACATTTGCAGAAAGGCCCCAAATTAAAATGGCAATAAGATGACGTTTTGAATTTTTCGACAAAAATTGGGACTAAAATTGGGCATTGTCAAAGTCATTGGGACTAAAATCGACGATAAAAAAAATATAAAACTAAATCTATTTGAGATCAAACTTATGAGACCAATTGTTATTCAAACTCTGTTTTTAATTTACACACCAATATCATTTTTTGTATTAGAAATTCTTGATTTTATCTATCAAGATCCTGATATGTCCTTATTTATCGAATTCAAAAATAATAATGACTATGAATTGAGGTCACTAAATGGTGTAATTTGAATAATTTACACATGTTTTTATATAAAATCGACTATATATCACACGAAAAAGGAAAACACTACTATTTTTGTGGAGAGGGAAAATATTAACTATTCCAATCAGAAGCATGCAACTATGTTCCCATATTAACAGTTGCATTTTTCTGTGTAAATAAGTCACACTTTTTAATATAACAAGTTGCACGCTTTTAAAATGCACTATGAGTGCACGGTGCACCCGGGTGCATACAAGACTTAGCATAATTTATGGAGTAATAAGCCTATAAACCAAGTTTATACTCTATCACTATTATGCGCAATACCATCACTATTATACAAAAATGTTATTATTGTTTAAAAAATATTTTATTTTTTAAACTTGCATAATAATGATAGTATTTATGCATAATATTCATGATAGTGTGTATATATAATATTGATATTAAAGAAATAAAGTTTACCATGAACTCAAGTTAATACAAGTTTTTGTATCGTTTATTTAATTTACAAAATGATCCCTCGTTTTCTATTTTGCAAATTACATTAATTATTATTTCTTGATAGGCAAATTGCATTAATTATTAATTACTGAGTGATGAATATATAAGAAAAGGCTTAATATATTTACATTTATAATTCTTTTTACTCACTTGATTAACTGCGGGAGGAATTTTTGCAGTGGAGAGGAGTTGGTCAAGCTTTTTGGAAGAGAAATTACTAACACCAATGGCTTTAGTGAGCCCCAAATTCTTGCATTCTTCCATGCCTTCCCATGTACCCTTAACATCAAAAGGCTTTATGATTTCAGCTGCAATTGGTATTTCCTTTATCATTTCTGTAAATCTCAATGGTTGATGTATCAGGTAAAGATCCACATACTCCATTCCAAGATTTCTGCATTAATCCCAAGTACTTATTTGATTAATTAAAAATATATATATATATATATATATAAAATATAGAGTTAATATCAATTTGCAATACATTCCAAAAATGTACGAAAATTTTCGACTTGCAATTTGTAAAACTTTATAGATTCGATTTGTACTATATGAAATAGACCGATTGTAACCTATATTTTATTTTTGTAGTATCTCTCAGCGATACATACCGCAAAAATATCACAAGAATAAATATTATGTTGCAATCGGTCAATTTCACATGATACATATTGTAATCAGGTAAAAAAAAATAAAAAAAAATTGTACAGCTATAACCCAAAAAAATAAAATACTATAGGTTAAAGAGTAGATCTCTTGTTCACCAGGTGCACCGTGAACGTCAATGTATTTTAAAATATACAACTTGTTGCATTACACTGAAACGGGGATTTAAATCAATTTGGTCCCGTAACTTTGCACCTTTATTGAAAAGATCCCGTATGTATCACATGTTTTAATTTAGTCTCGTATGTTTTCAATTTGTGCCGATTTTGTCCCAAATTGCCGGAGATCGACCAAAACGCTCAAAACGACGTCGTTTTGGGGCGCGTTTCGACCACGCACCCCTAATTTTCGCCGGAAACTATTGAGTTGGATTGTTCTGCATATATGGCATTGCCAAGTGTGTAATAAACACAATTAAAAAATCAAAAATTAAAACAAAAATCCAACTCAATAAAATAATAAAAATAAATCTAAAATTAAATTATGGATCCAATTCAATTAAAAAATCCAACTCGTTGAAAAATTCCTCTCTGTCTGCACTTATTATTGAAATAATAATTCCTAAATCTTTCAAATCCCCAATTCTTGCTTCTAATCCACAAATCTAATCAGTAATATGGTTGATTCTCCACCGGAAACTTCTACGAAGCCGTGCCGACGCAATCAGCTTAGCCCCACCAACCACGTCCTCTACTCCAACCGCTCCGCCGCCTTCGCTGATGCGAATACTGTAGAACTCAAGCCCGATTAGGGAAAGGGATACTCGCGGCTAGGCGCGGTGCATATGGACCTCCACACCGATGCAGTTTCTGCTACCCAAAGGGTCTCCAAATTGACCCCAATAACGAGGTCCTCAAGTCGGGCCTCGCCGATGCGGAGGCGGGTCTGGCCGGAGCTCCAGGTCTCGACCCAGACCCAGAGCGTCGTCGTTCACAAAGGAACGGACTGTTGATCTGTCGATTATCACCACTCCCATTGTCTGATTTTGTGGATTTGAAAGCTAGGGTTGGGATTTAAATGGATTTTGGGATTTTGATTTCAGAGCTTGAAATAGACGGCGGCCGCCGAAGAGAAGGTGGATGAGGAGACGGTGGCGGCGGGGGAGAGAGGGAGAAGAAGCCGCCGGTTTTTGGGGAGAAGATGTACTATCTTTTTTAAAAAAATTTAATTTTTTTAAATTTTTGGTTTATAATTTAATTTTAGGTTTATTTTTATTATTTTAATTGAGTTGATTTTTTTTTTAATTTTCAATTTTTTTAATTGTATTTATTACACATTTAGCATGCCACATATACAAAACAATCTGACTCAGCAGTTTCCGTTAAAATTAGGGGCGCGTGGCTGAAACGTGCCCCAAAACGACGTCGTTTTGAGCGTTTTGGTCGACCTCCGGCAGTTTGGGACGAAATCGGCACAAATTGAAAACATACGGGACTAAATTAAAACATGTGATACATACGGGACCTTTTCAATAAAGGTGCAAAGTTACGGGACCAAATTTATTTAAATCCCCACTGAAACGTCTGTGTTCGTGAAACAATTTACACATTTCAGTATAAAAAAAATGTATATTTCAATACACCAAATTATATATTTAAAAAACACATTACGAAATTAATGTACGGTGCACCGGGTGCATACAAAATATAGCTAGTTATAATAAATTGATATTAACCCATAAATATATGTAAGTTGAATAGTATTCCATTTGAATTATTCAAAAAGATAATCGCATATCAAAAATAGAAAAACAAAATAAAAATTAAGCTTACTGGAGGCTCATTTTGCAAGCCGGGACGACCTGGCTCCGCTCAGTGAAACAAACCCACAACTTGGTAGTGATGAAGAGTTCGGCTCTGGATTTGATGAGACCGAGCCGTGTGGCTTCGACTACGGCTTCCCCAAGCGGCTTCTCCGAGCCGTAACCGAACGCCGTGTCGAAGTGGCGGTATCCGGCTTTGATGGCTTCAAGTACGGCGGCTTTCACCGTCTCCGGCTCAGCCAGTGGAAACGACGCCGTTCCGAAGCTCATAAGCGGCATCGGCTTCTCGCAGCCGATCAAATTCACCGATGGGATTGGAATCGCTGTGCCCGCCATTTTTTATTTTGTTTTTCCTAGTCGAAATTAAGTGGTTATTTTATGCAACATCTATCACATATATATACAGGATTTTTGTCCCACCGTACGCCAACTTTTACAAATAGTGCGTTTTTTACTTTTTGTTGTTTCACTATACTTGACGAGTGACGTGTGCAAATGCAAAAAAATAATTAATATCTCATAATTATTATGACGTTGTGTGTTAAAGATTATGAAAGATTTGAAAATTAATTCAAGGGATATCCCTTATTTAATTTTGTATCAATGGAAAATTTATCCGCTGTCATCCATTTGATAACTTTTTGCCCATTTAAATAATTTTTTTTTTAAGTGGGTCTCGTATGCACCCGGGTGCACCGTGCACTCATAGTGAATTTTAGAAGCGTGCAACTTGTTATGATGAAAAATGCGACTTATTTACACAGAAAAGTGCAACTGTTAATATGAGAACATAGTTGCATGCTTCTGTTTTCAAGAGTTGCACGTTACTATTTTGTATAGTTGCACGCTTTTAAAATGCACTATGAGTGCACGGTGCACCCGGGTGCACATGAGACCCACTCCAAAAAAAAATTATTGAAATGGGCAAAAAATTATCAAATGGATGACAACGGATAAATTTTCCATAAATAACGGTTTATTGGTACGACTTGAGAATGATAATTGATATTATTGTAGGGTCAATCACTGTGGAATTATTGAACCATGAGTATCATTTAAGAAGGGTTGACTGAGAATGAAATTAGGTAATAAAATTAAGATAATCAATTACTTTCTTCTATTCTCATTTTAAAATATCAAAACTACCAAGTAATATTAATGAGAATAATTCTCATTAACCCTTCCATTTCCATTACCTCCAACCAAATCCCTAAGATTTTGTCAATGAGTTTATCTCAATACTCAGATTTAGTATGCTTTTTTAAAATGTCAAGTAAGCAGGTGATGAATTGGATATTATCATCATGAATTGGTTTTATGTGTATCTGCACTAAGCCATTCAAATGAATTTTTAACCGTATAATTTATTCAGTGTAAAAATATAAGTTAATTTCAAGAAAATAAATTACATTTTAAAAATGCATTTAAATTACATGATGCATTAACTAGTATACAATACTTTGTCTGTTATCATATCTCGATTTAGACATTCTCATGTGCACCATTTGCAATTAGTTTTTTTTTTCAACTTTTTTTTCCAGTTTTTATCTGACCTGACTGGTTCATGGTTCACCCGACCTCGAATGGGTTTAGATTTTTATTTTTATTTTTTTAACCCGGTCCGGACTCAACCCGACCCGATCCGAACTCGATCCAAGTGGTTCATGGTTCACCCGACCCGAATGGTTATTGATTTAGGGTTTAAGGTTCATGGTTTAGGGTTTAGATTTAGGGTTCATGGTTTATCTAAATTAAAATTGAATCAAATTGCACCAATTGCATCTTATGCAATTAGTGCACACAAGCATCACTTCTCGATTTATCCCAAGAGAATAGCCTTGGAAGAATTGGGTAATAGTTATAAATATATACTATTCGTTCCACACTAATTTTTTTATTGGCTAGGTCTTGTATGCATCTCAGATGTCGGGTTGCAATCGTATACTTATAAGACATTTTAAAAAGCGTGCAATTTGTTATCTTTGAAAAATCGACTTATTTATACTGAAAAAAGTGCAACTGTTAATATGAGAACATAGTTGCATGCTTCGCTTTTGGAATAGTTGCATGTTTCGCATTTTATATAGTTGATCGCGTTTTAAAATCTTACTATGAATAAGATCTTGATCTTGTGCCTTGTGACATACGGTACCCAATTTATTTATATTTTGTGTAAATGAATACATGACTGAAGTTAAATAATTATATTATCTCTATTTTGGAATTTTAATTCCAAATTGGATATTAATTATTGGTTGTATAGCACATAAAGTCATTAATGGTTGGTGGTAAAATTAACGATATACAAAAGCTTATCTTGTAGAGACAATAAATATTGAGATATAAAAAGATTTTGCTAAATCAAGAAGTATTATTCATTTATTCCAAAACGGGGAGCTCAAAGAAATCTCAAAATGTTGAGAAAAGTCTTATGCGTATACAAATCTCAAATGACGAAAGGAACTGTCATTTTCTAACACTGAAAGTTATGTTGCCAATTTTTGAACAAAAAAACGTTCCACCCATATTTCGTTGGCTTTGATTTTTATTTTTTTCAACAAAAGACACTCATAGAAAAAAAAAACAAAAAAAAATCATAATATTATAGTGATATATTTTTATGATTAATATTTGAAAAATATTTTTATGTACTAATTACACTATACATGCAATTCAAGTGTATTTTTAAATAATATTAATTATTTTATTTAAAGTATTAGTTAGTCAATTAACTATTTTTATTAAAAAATATTAATTGATCAGTATTTATTAATTTTATTGAGCAATATTAATTGTACAACTTATGCATCAGGTGATATAGCTAATAATTTACATTTTAACTTATGTGCAGAAGGCTTTAGTTGATTAATAGGGCAATTAGTTGATTAATTTCCAGTCCATCTAGAAGGCTTTAACAATTGGACTATTGACATTATAATTCCACATTTATCTTTACATATTGCATCACCATTTTGAACTTATAGTCTTTTGTCAAGCGGCTTGACAACGTCAAAATTTATAAATAAGATGACTGGATATATCGGGATAATTGTAACTAGATACATAAAACTCACACCCTCTAGCAATTAGGTACAATTCAATTTTAAAATAGCAGATAGATACAAAATATTGACCAAAACACCTTTCACAATCAATTACACGGTTTATTCTCACATATATCTCTCTCTCATCATTCATCACACACACACACACATGTTATCTCTCTTTCTCTCTACCAATTCAAATCAAGTTTTTTCTCTTCCATCCAATTTTTTCTCTCACAGAAAAAGTCCTGCGGATACTCATCTCTCTCTCTCTCTCTACACAGCGGTGGATGTGTGAGGGGCACACGACGGAGGTGGTGGAGAAGGGCACACGACAGATCCGCCGTCAGTGGGAGTATTTATGTGGGCGGTTGCGGCGGAGGGGTTTGCGGGATCGAGGAGGACGAGGGCACACGACAGATCCGCCGTCAGTGGGAGTATTTATGTGGGCGGTTGCGGCGGAGGGGTTTGCGGGATCGAGGAGGACGAGGATGGAGGATGGTGGCGGGTATGTGATGGAAAACGCGACGGGGACGGTGTTTGGCGGTGGCGGCGATGGAAACGGGGGGGATGGCGGCAGCAGAGGTGTGGCAGTGTTTAGGGTTTTCTGGTGGTGGATCTGGGCGTTGATGGGGTGGCGCGTGTGGATCTGGGGGGCGGCGGTGGTTTGCTGGTGGTGGAGGGGCGGCGATGGGGGTTTGCGGCGTTTGAAGAAATTGTTTCGAAAGAAACAGGGGTTCCAAAAGAAGCTGCATCTAAGGTGGATTCAACATTTGAAAAAGACAGTAAAGTATCATGTTGAGACCTAGTCTTGAGGTTATGTGTGTATTATTTTATTTTAGCGAGATTTTCTCCATTTTTTTCCAACAGATCCTCCCTGTTTTAAGAATTGATAAATTGGGATGATTTTTCATTCCTTTTGGACATATGAAATATGTGTGTATTATTTTATTTTAGAGGGATTTCTTATTTTTTTTATTTTATTTGTGTGTGTATTATTTTATTTTAGAGGGTTTTCTTATAACATGTGATTGAGTTGGCTTCCAACAGATTAATAGGTCACTCGCAAGCTGATTTTTGGGAAGCATTCATGATTTGATGGGTTTATGAGAATTTATATTCAAGCATTCAATTAGAGTGATGTAACTGGAATATGTATGCAATGTATTATGTTATTATATATACGATGTATTATATTTGTATGCAATGTTTTTAGTTTATATGCAATATTTTTTTTAACAATGCATTTTCAGGGGCACATATGTAATATATCATGTATTTATGCAAAATAATTAGTGTATATGCAATGTATTTTTTAATAATGCATTTTTGTTAGCATCTATGCAAATATATCGTGAACAATGCAGTTTTTTGTTGGGTGTGTGCATTTTTCTAAGACCTGTTGGGATAACATATGTCAGGATCTATCAGAATGACCTCATAAACACAAATTTAAATTAACAATTATTACTAGCATGAATTTATCTAATTGAATTCAAATAATAATTCATCCAACAACAACATGCAAATAATATTCACGTAAAAGATCCTAGCATGCGGAATTTCTAGGAGTTTACGTAAACTTACCCGTTGGAGAAACGATCTGAGACAGACAAGATCAAGTGTCTGGATACCCACCAAAAGTCATTCTCAAGTATTCCCAAGTCCTCGTCCAATAACCCCGGTGGAAGGTTCTTCGATGAACGATTTATAAAACAAGGAAAATAAAAAATATTGTTGCACCACCTTTTTGGATTTCTAATATTTCCAACACATGAAAAACTAGTTGGAGATGAAAAATTCATCCCCTATTTATAAGAGGAGGGGGTTTGAAAATTTCAACCTCAATTAGGGCTAGGAAAGATCTTTTCTTGATCTCCAAGAAATCTTGAATATATCCAATATATTCTTCTTTCCATGTGTATTTTTCCACAAAAAAACTCACACCCTTATTTGGTCCAATTTTTCAAAAATTACAAGAAAGAATTTCAAGATTGGATCTTTCTTGAATTTATGAGATATTCTTGTATTCCAAGAATACATATCTTCCATAAAATCTTTCCAAGAAAATCAAGAAAATCTTTCTTCCCTTTCTTATACAAGATTTTCGAAAAATCCCTATTAAAGAAGCCAAGTGGGAGTTTTCTTGAATTTATGGGATAATCTTGTATTCCAAGAATACATTATCTCCTTTCCATAAAATCTTTTCAAGAAAATCCTTCTCCCTCTTTTCTTTAATATTTTCGAAAATAATAGGAAATATTGCAACAATAAATTTATTTTATTTTAAACACCTTTTATTTATTGGACTATAGTTTGGGCTACTTGAGGGGCCTTTAGGAGAATTAAGATGGACCTTCCAATGGACTTCTGAATTCCAATATTGAACCACAATATAATTCAGCCCATTAATATTAATTCATACCACTATATAATTAATATTGCACTATCCAATCTGTTGGGAAATATGTAATTTAGTTTTGATGGAAGTTCCAAAACAGGTTGTAATAGGACCAGTCAGACATGTTAGCTGACTGATGACTTAGATTCAGAATAAGATGACCAGCTGAAATGTATAGATAGCTGATGTAAAAGATAGGTCACATATTGAGGGGGAACTCAGTATGTATAGGTCAGGTCGAAGTATCAGATGACCCAGAGAGGGTCAGATGATCTAAAGACTAAGCGCAAATCAGATGATAAGAAGTCAGAAGATCAAGTGAAGACAAGAAGACACTGAAGACTCAGAAGAACCTGAAGACACAGATGAACCTGAAGACTCAGATAGCACTGAAGACTCAGATGAACCTGAAGACTCAGATAAACCTGAAGACTCAGCATCAAACCTGAAGACTCAGTACGACTGAATACACTGAGGCTCAGAGACACCTGAAGATCAAAAGACCTGAAGACCTACTTTCAGCAGAGTCTGCATATTGAAGCTAAGACAATGTGCAACCAAAGACTCAACATGGTAGACTGATCAGTTACTTGATCAAGTCAGCTCACACCTGGTGACAATAAAAAAGATACACCAGACAAGACGAATCCTCTCCAAAAGGAATATCAATCGTCTAACGGGCAAATTTATGAAGTGCCGCCTCGCGAAGCCAAGGAGAAAGCGACACATGCACAAAAAGAGCTGACAATACGGGATATGACGCTGCAGACAAAAACGACGCTAATCATGTCGACGGCCGCGCCGAAAATCGCAGCACGTCACAATCATATCCTACAGCCTACCTAATATAGCCCGAAATTCAAATTGCTCTCCAACGGCTTCTTGATTTCGAGGTCTATAAAATGGGATCATTCTTCATTTTTGAAGAAGAGGTTCAACAAGTGAAAAATGCAAGAACAAACACGGAGACATCGCAAAAGAAGCTAAAGCTACAGCAAATCTCCAAAGAACACTACATATGAAGATTATTCATAGAGTGTTCATCCCATAGTTCTTAGCAAGAAATCCTATCCACTAGCATTTTGGCTATCTAAAGCACCAGGATATATTTCCAGTTGGAACCCCCAATCATTCTTTACCCAAACGCAAGTTAGGTCAAGTCTGTAGAGTGAGAGCTCATTAAACATCTTAGCTATCCTCTTTGTAGGATATAAGTCCCGCTGGTTACGTTGTAGAGTGGGAACTCGATAAACATCTCGGCTATCCTAAAAAGGATATAAGTCCTGTAGGTTAAGCTTGAGTGGGAACTCGATAAACATCTCGGCCATCCTGAAAAGGATATAAGTCCCGCAGGTTAAAGTAGGTTAAGGTTCCCCTGTGTTAAGGGAAGAGTGGACGTAGGACGGGTTTTGTCCGAACCACTATAAAACGTCTTGTGTGCATTTACTTGGTTTCTTATCGCTTTTACACAAGTCACACAACCGAAGTTTAAATCAGATACATATTCTAAAGTTAAAGTTCGATCTGCACTAAGCAAACCGATTCGACGACCGACACTTAAGTCAACGGTTAAAAATCGACTTAAGAATCGATTGATAAAACCGGTTTTCACACGGTAAAAAACAAGCTTCCGCACCATTCGCTTAAATCGACAGATATCAAACCGATCGCCCTCGGGCACTCAAGAAGATTGAACATCAGTCTAAACTGATACACTAGCACTCTGATCGGGTATCTGCAGTTCACACCTGATCCGCACGAAAAGTTTTGGAAGTCTATTCACCCCTCCCCTCTAGACTTCCACCCTCACAAAACTCGTTCGGGACCTACAAGTGGTATCAGAGCAGTGGTTCTATAGACCACTGGCTTTGAGTATCATCGATTCTTGAGGAAGAATCTTTGTGGTCATTTGAACAGATCTTGAAAAACCATTTCTAAAAACTCATTCATTTTCAAAATCACTCAGTATGGATAATACCTCTGGTATGTATCATGATTTGCCTAAGTTTTCAATTGATGAGTATGCAGGTTGGGCTATATATATGTGCAACCATCTAGGATCGATAAGCGGCAGAATGATGGAAGTCATCGAACGAGGACCCATCATCATATACCACGATAACCCAGCAGTCGGAGGAGATCCAGACTTTGCCACGGGAAGTCTTGTGCGAAAAAAGCCCAAATTTTGATGGATCTGCGAGAGAAAGAAAAGCCGCTCACTCTAGAATCAATCGCCAGCATATAATCATGAAGACAATGGATAAAGTCACCAAAGAGAAGACAAAGTATCTCAAAACCGCAAAAGCAATGTGGGATACTCTTGCTGAGATCTGCGAAGGAAATGATCAGATCAAACACAGCCGCCTACAAGCTGAACTGGTGAAGTTCGAAAAATTAAAGATGTTGCCCAACGAGACCATCAACGAGCTCGATGGGAGGATCACCATGTCAGTTAATAAGCTACGAGAACTTGGTAGAGAGATGTCAGACAAAGATATCAACTACAAGATCTTAAGATCTCTCACCAAGAAATGGGACATGAAAGTCACGGTAATCAAGGATTGCCAAAACATTTCAAAAATGAAGCCAAGCAGCTTGTTCCTAAGCCTTAAAGCTCACGAGTTCGATTTAATCGAAAGAGGACAAGCAAATGAAGACGAGACGCTCATCAAGCCTCAACGCCTAAATCGGGCCATGCTTAAAGCAACCAAAGAGCAGATCGAAGGCCACCGAACCTCGTTGAAACATCATAAGTCAAGGTAATCAGACGCTTCCGCTTACCAAGAAACTTGAAAGAACAAACACTCAAATTTGGTAAGTATCGAAGATTCTACAAAAGGACTATCAAAGAAACAGGAGGCCAACCGATGATCACGAGAAATAACTAGATCTGATGATCGAAGAGATCACAGAGAAGAAAAGAAAAGAGATGATCTGACAGATGAGAGAAGAGATAACAGATTCGACAAAGAGAATTTCGACATTATCGTAAAGGAAGTCACCGACATATCCTATGTATGAGTGACTCACCCGCAGAGGAAGTTCCGAGATCGAGGATCATGCTTCAATCATGAGAAACCAGTCACTACAAAGACCGACGCCTTTAACCGAACTCCAGAGAAAGAGAATAGAAACGAACAAAAGAGAGCAACACCTCGGAGATAGGAAAGCCCCGGTAGTCGACACATCCGAATTGATGATTCCTATTTGCCTTCCGGAGGACTCGGGTACTCATCTCAGAGAAGACTTTTGTGTGATAAGCAAAGGTCATTGACTTCCACGAGCATGAAGATCTGATATTCTCTTCGGATGACGATGAAGTCTCCGCCTAATGACCAAGGAGGACCAATCTCTGGGGTAACCTCCAAACCTTTTGCTTTTTTCAAATTCCACACTGCTATTATTAAGACACCCTTTGGAGAGATTGACTTGCAAAATCTACTCGAGAAATTGCTTGATGATCTCTCTCAAGCAAAGAGACACTTATACAATAGTGGAAGTTTAAAATGACAAGCTAAGGATCGAAAATAATCAGCTCATTAAAGAGAACGCCTCAAAAAAGCTACTTTCATGAAATCTGGCTTTGACCGCCGAAGGCAACCGAGAACTTAACGCTCGAAAAGTTAAATCTTCCGATCAGGAGAAACAAATCAAAGATCAGCTAGCAATCAACAAACAACAAGCTGATGATTTCAAAATCCTTCAAGCTAAATTTGATGAGCTATTCCGACTACATGAGAGTCTTAAATCTCTCGAGGATAGTCTACGGAAGAAAATAGAGGTTTTCACAAAATCATCTAAAACCGCTTCAAGAAATGAACACCTATTTTCGAACGCCGACTAACAAGAAGGGAATTGGGTATGAGAACCCTTCTACATCCTCAAAAGCCCCGCTTTGATTCACTTCGAAGGGGTGTAATCAAACGAGTCTCTCGACAAAGATACACTAAAAGCTAAAATTGTATCTAATAAGGGAAAAAAGACTCCGAGAAAGTAAGTAAGCGCAGTGCCTAATCGAAAAGGAACATAAATGGACCCCAATCGATAAAGCATCACCGAGAATCAACGAAGAACCCGTTCTTCCGAAGAGACCTCAACTCGATCAACAAATTAGGTATCGTAAGAGACAACCCATGAGAAGGAAATCTAATCGAGACCCAATCAAGGTCACCGCCTAATAAGCAAGCTATAGGTAAACCGCAAAGACCACCTATGCCAAAAAGATATGAATCTTTTGATGGTAGCGAAATGTACCTACCCTTATAATCGAGAGATCTAGGGCTATCAAGACTGAGCCACACTGGATTAAAAGAAGACAAAATATAAAGAAAAATCCCAAGTCTTCTAAGTCATCCAAGGCTCACACTAATAATCATACTAATCAGAAAGCATATAAAGAGACGTATGATTATGTTGATATGTATGGGAGACAAATCAGACCTTCTAATCTTTCAGATTTTCATAGAAGTGCTCTGTTTGTGTGGATCCCTAAATCCACCACTAACCCCCCAGGACCCAATTCCAAAGGGTACCTAAAGCCCTGATTTGATTGCGTGTTCATTCGCGGGGGGCCGCCAACAAAGGAGGTGCACAAGAAACTATCTGGTACATCGATAGTGGATGCTCAAGACACATGACAGGAAGCAAACATTTCCTTAGATCTTACAAAGAACAAGAAGGCCCACGTGTACTCTTCGGTGATGACAACTTTGGTTTTACCAAGGGATTCGAACCTTAGAGAATGATGATGTACAAATAACCGAGTCTCAGTATGTCGAAGGATTGAAGCACAATCTACTATCAGTATCATAATTCTGCGACAACGATTCAGCGTTGAGTTCTCGAGCGACAAGTGTACGATAAGGAATCGAGCCACTCAACAAATCTTGCTAACTGGTTCAAGGAAAGGCACGATCTACATAGCAGATTGGAACAGTTGCCCCAAGAATACATGCTTAATTGTTAAAAGTTCTAAAAGTTGCAGATGGCTTTGGCATAAAAGATTGAGTCATCTGAACTTCAAATCTCTTAACAAGATCGCTAGGATGTCTTTGGTTGAGGAACTTCCGAATGAGATATTCTCCAAAGATCATACATGTGCCCCATGTCAGAAGGCAAAACAAGTTAAAGCCTCATTCAAGAGAATACGGGACCAAAGATCCAAGAGAGAGTATTGCAATCGCCCATATGGATCTATTCGGACCAGTTAAGCCAGTCAGTCTCAGTGGACGCAAATATACTCTTGTAATCGTGGATGATTATTCCAAGTTTACTTGGGTTGTATTCTTACACAAGAAGAACGAGACAACGACTAAGATACCCGAACTGCTCAAAAAGCTACAAAATGAGAAGGGGTGTCGATATAGTAAAGATCGAGATCGATAAAGGTACGAGTTCCCAATTCCTTTATTTTGATTTTTTGCATACAATACAACATGAAACGTCAGCTGCAAGAACGCCACAACAAAATGGAGTAGCAGAACGGAGAAACAGAACTCTCAAGGAAGCTGCTCGCACTATGTTAGCTGAACATGCCACACCAAGCCATTTCAAGCGTATAAATAAACACAAAGATGTCATACTCGTAACAGATGTTCTCTGACTAAGACTCACTTCAAAACACCTTATGAACTGTGGAAAGACAGAAAACCTCGTGTTTCATACTTCCATGTTTTTGGGTGCAAATGTTTCATTCACAACAATGGGAAAAGTCAGTTGAAGACTTTTGAGGCCAAGTCAGATGAGGGTATATTCTTAGGATATTCCTCATCCAAAAAGGCTTCGAGTTTACAACAAAGCGAACTCTAGTTGTGGAAGAAACACCCCCATGTGGTCTTTGATGAGACATCCTCCAACAAGAGAAAGTCCGCCTCGAGAACAAGCCGTACGGATCAACTGCTACGACACGCAAAAATGAATCACCTAAGCATCAAGGAGAAAGAAAAAGTTGAACACGTAAAAGTGTACATCCCGAACTTGATCTTGCCGATTCAACAGTCAATCGGACCCAAAGGTACGCATAACCGCCGCGAAGAAGTTCGTTATACCGAGATAAGATCAATCGAACCATCTGGTTCAGGGGGAACTTCTGAAGTTCCTATGAACAGACTTCAGCACATGATGAGTCCAACATCAGCTGAGACATGTTCTTATCAAGTGGATCATAATCATGTACCACTCCCAATCACTAGTAATGAACTATCGATATGGATGATGTTCTCCAAATGACGCACATCGAATGTAGGACTGGATTACCACCATCCAACCGATCGATATCGGAGACCCATCCGACAGAGTCAAAACTAGACATCGATTGGTGAAAGTGTCATATACCTTTGTTATTATCTCTATGAGAGAACCAACCACGAGAGGAAGCTCTACAAGACGCAAGTCGGATTCTAGCCATGCAGAGAGGAGCCGGAACAGTTCGAGAAAATCAAGTTTGGGAATTGGTGACGGACCAACGATCAAGACGTAATTGGCACAAAGTGGGTATTCAAGAACTAGAGAGATGAGAAAAATGTCATAACCGTGAATAAGGCAAGACTTGTTGCTAAGGGGTATTCACAATCGGCGAATTGATTATGATGAGACCTTTGCACCAAATACCGCCTAGAAGCCATTCAAGCTTTTCGCATATGCTTCCCACAGAGGGTTCACTGTGTATCAAATGGATGTAAAGAGTGCATTCTTAAACGGGGTACTAGTAGAGGAAGTTTATGTCGAACAACCTCCAGGCTTTGAAAAAAAGCAACCAAGTGTACCGCTTTAAGGAAAAGCTCTTTACGGATCAAACAAGCTCCTCGAGCTTGGTATGATACACTCTCTCGCCTCTTGACAGACAAATGGGTTCACTAAAGGAACAGTGGACATAACCTTATTCAGAATATAAGATGTAAAAGATATTCTGATGGTTCAGATCTACGTGGGCGACATTATCTTCGGATCTCCCAACAAAAGGTTATGCGAAAAGTTCAGCAAGTTGATGCAAGGGAAATTCGAGATGTCCATGATGGGTCGATGAATTAATTTACGGGATTACAAGTCAAGCGAGTTCGGCGGATATTCATCCGTCGTGCAAAGTACACAAGGAATCTCTTGGCAAAGTTCGGAGTTCAACACCGCAAGGAAGCCGAATTCCAATGATGACCGGATTCAAGATGGATCCGCATTTAAGATGGTCGAAAACGAATCAGAAGGAGTATAGAGCTCTAATTGGATCTCTACTATACCTGACTGCCAGCAGACCAGACATCACTTTTGCAGTAGGTGTATGTGCCAGATTTCAAGCAAATCCAATGCAAAGCCACCTAGAAGCGACTAAGCGGATTCTCAAGTATCCTGAAGGGAGGTTTATTTTACCCATCGATGACAATCTAGAGCTTAGTGGGTATTCTCGATCCGCACTACGGAGGTTGCGTAAATCGACGGAAGTCAACCTCGTGTTCATGTCGGGTTTACGGGAAATAAACCGATCTCTTGGTTTTCAAAGAAGCGGACATCGCCATGCGACATCTACTACTTGGCGTAATATATGGTCAGCAGAAAAGCTATTGTTCCCAACCGCTTCCGCTAAGTCGGCGGTGAGGGATTACAACATTGTAGGTAAGAACGTACCTATATTCTCGTGATGATAATAATGCTATTGCAATCACTCGTAATCCTGTCCTACATACAAGATGCAAGCATGTGGATGTCGACACCATTTTATCGAGATCATGTTGAAAAAAGAAGAATATCGGGATGGAAAAGATCCATACCGACAAGCGTAAAAGTCGATATCTTAACCAAGCCACTAGCCGAGATCGATTCGAGAGAGTTATGCAACGAGCTAGGGCTTCGGATCTTGGAGAAAATGCACGGATATGGTCAAGGATTGATCTCCGTATTCAGTTGGTTAAAAGACTAACCAATGTTAAGTGGAATCGGTTGAGTTAGGAATCTCAACCGATCGACGACTGATCAGACGAGGAGCCAATCCGGGTTCGGATAGGAGCGGATCGAAAAGTCGAAAAGGTAGGCCGATCCAAGTTCGGACAAAAGGCGGTCGGTTCAAGATATATCGACATAAGGGAACCGATCGATTGGAAGATTACTTTATAAGCCGATTAAAGTTGTAGTCAACAAGCAAATCAAGAGTAAAGCTACAGATCACATAAGTCAGAAGAAAACAACACAGCAATGGAATAACAGAGTTTTTCATTGATAAAGATCCGAAGGTCAGATTTACAAGTTACAAGTGATATCACAAGCTACAAACGCTACAAGCTATCTTCAAGTGGTATTACAAGTACAAGAAGACCCGGAGGTCGATACATAAACCATCAGTCCCTAAGACAACCCTAGGTAGGGAAGAAGAGAGAGAGTTCAAGGTATGATGCTCTCATTTTCCATCAGACCTAGAAGAGGCGTCAGAGAGGCTTCGAGAATCCTGAGCCAATCTCAAAGCTTCGGAAGGAGGAGCAAGAGAGGCTTTGAAGGATGTCCATGCCGGAAGCCCTCAGACGTGAAATCAACAGGACTTCCAGCTGTTAAATGGGGCACAATGTCGCAGGTTTGGTCACAAGGACCAAACAGACACTTGTGTCGCATGCAAAAATTGAGCTTGATATATGGAGATCACCGGCTGATGGATCTGCACCATATACCAAACTCACGTTTTTGTTTCGACTAAGTCCGTTGATGCTAATATCGCTATCTCGATAAAGCGCACAAGGTGCATACTTTAGGAGAAGTGCCTTCTCATTTGCCTTAGCAGATCCGCCTCCATGGTGGTAAAGAAGCTTAGCATTGATCGTATGTGAAATCTTAGATGACGACGAAAGCAATGTGAAGGAACACACAGGGTTGATCTGAGAAGTTGTTTTCATTGGAAAATGGCTAAAGGTTCCCACCGGAAGTTTCACCGGAAATAAGGAACTCATCGGAAAAGCATGAAGGATATGCTAAAGAAGATGAAATGGTTTATGATTGTGTTGTTCGCCTAACACCCCAGGCTATTTATAGAAGGAATTTAGGGGTATAAATGCAAATTTTATCTTCTCAGAAGATCTTAAGAGAAATTTGCATCGACAACTCGTTTGGAACACGTGGCTAATGGTTGGATGAGTTAACGGTGTGATTAAATCACAGCGTATCTATGTCATTATTATGGAATGTCAAATCGAGCCGATTTGGGAATCGAGGCGACTTTTTGACTCCCCAAAGTTAAAGTTTTGGCGGGAGTTGACCTCAGTTAATGCGAGATTATAGAAGTGTTACATGCGAAGAATCTGATCAGATGAGCGAAGATATTGTTGGGAAATGCATGAGGCAAACATCAGATATGACAACAAAGTACCAGATTAGATCACCGTGGTAACTGATTGATTACAATATCAATCAGTCAGATCTCTCTTTCTGAATATCTTTATATGCGTTATTTATTTTAATTGATTTATTTTGCACTATTCATGACGCATGCCCTGCAAAGCTTTTAATGCGGACCTGAAAATGTTTTCAAAATGTTTTAATTACGATTTTTCGAGTCCGGAAAACGAGAAGACTGTTTTTCTCAACCGTGCGATCAAAATACTATTTAGCCGACTAATCTCAGCCATCGATTTCAAAACACGGATACTTGAGTACTTTGGAAAGTTGTGCAAAAAGGTTTTCCCTCGTTTTCTACAAAATCAAATTATTTTTTAAAAAACCGCTTTCCACTACTTCGTCTTCTCAAAATTCTGAAAAGATCACTTTTGTTTAAAATTCTCTGAGAATTACCTTCGAAATCATTTGATTCTACACTTCTGATTTTAAAATCCATCGAATCAATTCCTGGTAATTTCTTGTTTTAAATCATTTGCATGATCTAGAATTCTCTATGGTACCTAGGTTTACAAGTTGTATTTCTGTAATTTATTTGATCTAGACGCTTATTTGCAACATTGATGCTGACTTTTTTTTTTTGGATGAATTTATTGAAATATCTTACTCAAACCAAACATCAATCTGCATATCTTACAGAAATGGCACATCTTGTTTCAAGACCGGGACAAGGGAAAGAGTACTGCAATTTTGCATCGATGAAGAAAGACATCATTGATGAAAAGTACGCCGTCTTCAACATCACCTCGGATCCTAATCGTTTGAAATTTCGAGTGCTTAAGAGCGTGTGGATTTGGAACGATATTGCTCTACTCATCGAACATCGTTCACACCCATGAAGCCCCTGGAGTTTCTTTTTACAATCTGCAGAGGGATGAAGATAATGATGTTGACTGATTTCTTCCACAGTGGAATGGAAGTCCGAAAGTGACGAATGACGATCTCTGAGGGATATTCGGACTAACTCGAGCGAAGCATCAATCCGAGAGACCTACACAACCGCCAGTAGGAGAAAAGGAGTTTCTTGAAGCCGAAATTTGTTGAGACCAAAGAAACAAGGAGAACACGACGAACGCCAAAGGCTCCTATCTCGAAAAGAAAGTATCGCCTTCTTCTAGAGATCGCTCGTAAGGTGATCATGTGCTCAACTTACGACCTTGATGCGGTCACTTCATACAAGATAAGTGTAATGGCCGCAATAATCAAGAAGGCTTCGGACATCGATTGGTTGGGTATGGTCAAAGCAAGACTTAGAAAAGACTCCGGAAGTTCGAAATGACCCGAGCAATGAGGTGTGCTTATCTTGAAGTGCTCATTCATACACAAAATCTCTATCATTCTGTCAGATAAGCTGCCACTGAATTATGAATGGAATGAGAATGGAGCGAATATTTATCAAGCAAAGCACAAGGCCATATTGGGCAAGGATGAGTCCCTGCCTGGACAAGCTGATGAGGATCCGACTCCTTATATGCCCAAACCCAAGGGAGAAAAGAAAGGAAAAGATAAGGCAACCGCATTGTCTGCAAGTGCGCGAAAAAGGCCATTCAAGAGAAAATGATGAAGAGGGCGGATCCGCCAAGAAACCAGATGCTCAATGAAACGCCGAAAGAGAGTCTCATCTCCTCTGAAAACTGCTCCAAGTTCTACCAAGCAAGCCAGCAGAACAGGGGATCTGATGCATGAAAGATCAGACGAAGAAATAGCAGTCCGTTCTGAGCCAACTATCAGAGAAGTACGGGAAGAACAGATGATCGCAGCAGAAGGAGAGAAATCCGTCGGGCGACGTAAGTGGTGCAATCGAGGAAGAATCACCATCCGATTCTCTGCCTCTAACCAAGATCTTCCAGAGAGCAAGATCGCCAACGCCCACTTCCAAATCACCATCACCCTTTCCTCGTAAATCATCACCTCCACCCTCTCCCCACAAAAACCTTCTCTCCTCACCCTCACCTCTCGTAACAAAGTCTCCCACACCACCAATCAATGAACCCGCTCAGAAACCGAACACCCTCTAAATGTTTAAAAACGAACCCCGAACAACTAACATCCCAATCCCCAATCCAAATACAAGAACCTCGAGAGAGTCGACGATCATGTGTCCATCTCTCATAATCCTTTCTACACCGTAACAAAGATTTGCTTCACCGCTCCGCAGAGCCCCATCATAAGAATAATGAAGCAACAGATCAAAGAGTATCTGCCGGATCTATGCCCCGAATTGATCAACATCCCGCATCCAAAGAGCAGATAGAAGAGATAGTGTTCTGGAGGGATATCAGACTGAAGAGCATTGAAGAACTTCTGATTCTAATGACAACTCTGGGATCAGACTTCTTTGTAGACTTAGAGTTGAAATGTCTACACAATCTTTGGGATTGAAAGTCTTTGTTGAATTAGCATCGATTTACTTTATATCCAATGGCTGATTCACGAAAGGTTTGGAATTACTGATAACAGGGAGGAAACCATTCAACCTCCTACAGATCATGAGGGAATTGCCGATGAACCAAGAATGGGTGCTGCAGATGAGACCCAATTTGGCAAGGCTTCAACATCTGAACAGACTGCTAAAATGAGCTCACGGTACCCTAGATCATCATTCTAAGAAGATTCAGATGGGATCCAAGCCGCATTTGAAGACAAATTCGCAGCCACTCACAGATCCGATGAAGCGATTTGAAGAAGAGCAAGCAAAACTAGTTGACAAGGAACGGTCACACCGGGGATGCACAATGCCATCCTTGTCAAGTAATGCAACTAGTATACCCTCTTCTTTGAAGCTCAAGCTCGATCGACAAACTCTCGCCTGCATACCAGATGCTCAATCGCAACACGTACTCTTGGAGAGTGTCCGGGCATCCTCGACAAAACCAACAATCACTTGATATGGGTTGAAAACATTTTCTAAAACCTCTCTGAAAAAGGCAAGACAGGAAATTGAAACTGCTCTCAGACGCTTCTACACACCTGCACCTTCTGCCACCGTCCAGATCACTCCTCTTGTTGTCGAGGAACTTAGAGAGGAGATCTCACGGCAATTAACAACTCTGAACCGCAAGATGTCCAACCTCTTTGATGCAACCAAAAAGGGGGAAGGAAAAGAGTCTGGAAAAGAGTCTGAAGGAAAAGAGAATACAGAAAAACAGACTCAAGAAAAAGAGAAGGAAGAAGAACGGAGACTCGCATACGCTTGGTAAAATTTTCATCTCTACCAAAAACCATCAGATCTAACTTGCCCCGACCCTCCCCATCTACCGATCTCGTTCTTTGAAATAAAAGAAACCGTGGAGCAACACAAGAAAGAGATCACGAAAGGTAAAAGTACTCTTTTCGTAGAGATTACTACCAGAGTCGACAAAATTGAAGACTTCTCTTCATCCGTTCAGAAAAGAATGGAAGCTGATGATCAGGCCAAGAGCCTTGAACTCGCTAAGAAATTAGCTGAAGAAGAAGAACAAGATGAACCTGAGCAGACTCTGAGGAGGAAGAAAGGCAAAGGCAAGATGATGAAAGCAACTGCGGAAGATCAGAGACAAGGCCAGACATTCTCCACCAAAAGTCAGATGACTCCTGAACAAGTTCAAGAGCAAACAAGATAGAGAATAAGAGAGGCCGCAATTAAGAAGCAGAAGTTAGCAGAGGCAAAGGGGTTGAACATTGCCTACATCCGGCTGAAGAGGAAAGACCGGCCGGCGCAGCAGAGGAGATTGCATGGGAGAAAAATGCCCTTCCAGCACCTGTTAAAGGCATCCTCTGTGCACAACAAGATTTGCTTCCAGAATGGGATCAAATCAGAGGAGAATGGTTATGTGACATCTACATCATGGAGAAGATTCCAATTCATCAAGATCAGACTGAAAATGATGATGAATTTCGAAACTGGTTAGAATCAAAATATCCAGACTTCTACCGCATAAAGATGACGAAGGCAAGATCATGTCACTCATACCAGAAGCTCCACCCTTTGAACTACTCCTTCCACCTTTGCTTCCAGACAACAAGCTAGATCCCGTTAAATTCAAGAACATCTACTATGGACTAGCTGAAAAAGGAGGAATCCATAGAAAAGATGAGCTGGACAAGCTAATGCAAAGGATGTACAGGATGTTTGGCATCCCCAAAGAACTACAAATATTCAAGTACACCTGAAGAAGACAACTTGGAATCAGATGATAGGTACGCTCTACACTATTCTACAATGCACACACCTATCTGAATAAATCTTTCCATCCCACTGATTCTAAGACATTCATCTCATTGTCTTCTGAGGTATGTACTATTTGCATTATCTACATTTCCATTCATGGTATCTGTTTTTCTGATCAAGTTTTGTTAAGTGTTTTGGTTCCATCAAAAAGGGGGAAATTGTTGGGAAATATGTAATTTAGTTTTGATGGAAGTTCCAAAACAGGTTGTAATAGGACCAGTCAGACCTGTTAGCTGAATGATGACTTAGATTCAGAATAAGATGACCAGCTGAAATGTATAGATAGTTGATGTAAAAGATAGGTCACATATTGAGGGGGAACTCAGTATGTATAGGTCAGGTCGAAGTATCAGATAACCCAGAGAGGGTCAGATGATCTAAAGACTAAGCGCAAATCAGATGATAAGAAGTCAGAAGATCAGGTGAAGACAAGAAGACACTGAAGACTCAGATGAACCTGAAGACTCGGATAACACTGAAGACTCAGATGAACCTGAAGACTCAGCATCAAACCTGAAGACTCAGTATGACTGAATACACTGAGGCTCAGAGACACCTGAAGATCAAAAGACCTGAAGACCTACTTTCAGCAGAGTCTGCATATTGAAGCTAAGACAATGTGCAACCAAAGACTCAACATGGTAGACTGATCAGTTACTTGATCAAGTCAGCTCACACCTGGTGACAATCAAAAAGATACACCAGACAAGACGAATCCTCTCCAAAAGGAATATCAATCGTCTAACGGGCAAATTTCTGAAGTGCCGCCTCGCGAAGCCAAGGAGAAAGCGATACGTGCACAAAAAGAGCTGACAATACGGGATACGACGCTGCAGACAAAAACGACGATAATCATGCCGACGGCCACGCCGAAAATTGCATCACGTCACAATCATATCCTACAGCCTACCTAATATAACCCGAAATTCAAATTGCTCTCCAACGGCTTCTTGATTTCGAGGTCTATAAAATGGGATCATTCTTCATTTTTGAAGAAGAGGTTCAACAAGTGAAAAACGCAAGAACAAACACGGAGACATCGCAAAAGAAGCTAAAGCTACAGCAAATCTCCAAAGAACACTACATCTGAAGATTATTCATAGAGTGTTCATCCTATAGTTCTTAGCAAGAAATCCTATCCACTAGCATTTTGGTTATCTAAAGCACCAGGATAGGTTTCCAGTTGGAACCCCCAATCATTCTTTACCCAAACGCAAGTTAGGTCAAGTCTGTAGAGTGAGAACTCATTAAACATCTCGGCTATCCTCTTTGTAGGATATAAGTCCGGCTGGTTACGTTGTAGAGTGGGAACTCGATAAACATCTCGGCTATCCTGAAAAGGATATAAGTCCTGTAGGTTAAGCTTGAGTGGGAACTCGGTAAACATCCCGGCCATCCTGAAAAGGATATAAGTCCCGCAGGTTAAAGTAGGTTAAGGTTCCCCTGTGTTAAGGGAAGAGTGGACGTAGGACGGGTTTTGTCCGAACCACTATAAAACATCTTGTGTGCATTTACTTGCTTTCTTATCGCTTTACACAAGTCACACAACTGAGTTTAAACTGTATACATATTCTAAAGTTAAAGTTCAGTCTGCACCAAGCAACTGATCTGATCAGTCTGACACTTCAGTCAACTTGTTAAAAACTGACTTAAGAATCTGATTGATAAAATTGGTTTTTCACACGGGTAAAAACAAGCTTCCGCACCATTCAGTTAAACTGACAGATATCAAACTGATCTGCCCTCAGGCACTTAGTAAGATTGAACATCAGTCTAAACTGATACACTAGCACTCTGATCGGGTAATCTGCAGTTCACACCTGATCCGCACGAAAAGTTTTGGAAGTCTATTCACCCCTCCCCTCTAGACTTCCACCCTCACAAAACTCGTTCGGGACCTACACAATCTTAACCCAGATTACGGTAATATGGCTCCCGATTATTATTTCCCGTGTTTAAGATTATTTAGTCCATTAATTAATTAAGCCACTTAAAAGTTTTATATTAATTAATATCTTTATCCTTGGAGTAAGGACATCCCAGCTTTATTATCCATACCGGAAAATTAATTCCACTTGCAAGATTTGTTATGATAAAGGTTCCGGGCCCACCAAGGGGACCAATCAAGCAAGACTTTTGCAAGCACACGATTCTCTATATTAATTTAGCAAATGTCGTGCAATTAATATTATTGCCCAAGATATAGGGTATCGAAGTCGCAATGATTCTCTTCCCATTTATAAGTCAAAGCAATAACTACTAATCACACACAGTCCTTATTAAGTGAAAGAGATTAAAAAATCAACAACCACTGAGGTCTAACTCTTCATCCCTTAAGTCAGTGCGAATGAGTTTATCCTCTCTGTAGGTCCGCTTCAGCGCATCGAATGCACTAGTGTAATCTCTTGGTCAAGGCGAGCCAATCTGAGCCTTACACATCAACTTCTACCAATAGATTGTTCGGATCTCTCCCACTTATACTCAAAGCAGATTGGCTACGCACTTGACAACCATTCCTCCCACATGTCTCTTGAATGTTTCCAGAGGCATACACTTTGTGAAGGGATTAACTAGGTTATCCTCTAATGCGATCTTAGCCACCTCTACATCTCCTCTCTTAACGATTTCTCGTCTAAGATTTATTTCCTTCAGTGTGTTTGTTTGACTCGTGGGCACTTGGTTCCCTTGAATTTGCAATTGCCCCTAGCAAATATTGCTAGACAAATTCGGAACTCCATCCAAGTCCACTAAGAAGATCTAGAGCCAAACTGGTTCCTTCACTACTTCACAAGCAGTTACTTACCCAGTTTCCATGGTTGAGATAGTGATGCATTTCTGCTTCACACTCATCCATTTCATGGCTACACTTCCCAAATGAAAACACACTAATTGAGGCAGATAGTCTGGATTCTAGGTTTGACTGAAAATCCGAGTCCGTGTATCCCACTGGAAATAAACTGTCTGACTGATAAACCAACATTCTATCTCGAGTTCTTTTCAGATACTTCAGAATGTTCTTAACAGTAGTCCAATGTTGATTTTCGGGATTGCTCTGATATCTTGCTACCATGCCTATGGCGTAGCAGATATCCGGTCTCGTACACAACATTGCATACATGAGACTTCCTACTATTGGGATTATACTGGAAAGTATGCTTTTTACTTGGTATAATCGAAACTGAATTTCCAGACTTATTTACTGAAATAAATTGTTTATCACTGATGCTTTAAATATAATTGAATGTTATATATATTTACTGCATAACTATTCAATAATTCGTGCGTGTTACATCGTAGTTAATTTAGTGATACCAGATCACAGAAGATTAAATTAACAGTCCCTTGTAACTAAAAGTACGCCATTCACGACCTAGATGGAAATGAACAACCCATCGCGAAAGGTTGAGGTGTAAGGCTCAGATTGGTTTGTCTTGACCAAGAGATTACACTAGTGCATGACTGATGCACTGAATAGGACCTACAGGAGGATAAATTCTTCAGAACTGAACAAGGAAGAATTAGACCTCAGTGGTTCGTTGTTTCTTAACCTTCGTCCCTTAAATAGGATCACGTGGGATTGGTAACTATTGCTTTGACTTATCATGGGTAGCGAATCAAAGAGATTCAATACTTTTTATCTTGGGCAATATTATTGGTCACATGTGATTGCTAAGATTTAATCTGAAGAATCGTGTGCAAGTACGCTTTTGTTTGATTTGCCCCTTGGGAGGTTCATAAGCTTTATCATACCAAATCTTGCAAGTGGAATTAGTTTTAGGTATGGATAATAATGTTGAATCGATTCCTAACCAAGGACAAAAAGATGTTAATTAATGGAAAGCTATTTCAAAGGCTTGAATTAATTAATGGGCTAGATAATCTTAAACACGGGAAATGATGACCTGGAGCCATATTGACCGTAATATGGGTTAAGATGGATAGTCAATATTAATTATGTAGTGGGATTAATTAATATTTATGGGCTTGAATTATATTGTGGCTCAATATTAGATATTCAAGGTCCATTAGAAGGTCCAATCTTAATTCTCCTAAAGGCCCCCTGAGTAGCCCAACAAATAGTCCATTAACTGAAAAGGTGATTAAAATAAAATAAATATTGTTGCTTATTTTTTCCATGTAAATTTCAAAATTATAGATATAGTAGGGAGAAATATTTTCTTTGAATTTTATTATGGAATGAAGATATGTATTCTTGGAATACAAGATTATCTCATTAAATTCAAGAAATCTCCCACTTGGTTATCTATATAGAATTTTCGAAAATTTTGAATATAATGGGCAAGAAAGATTTTCTTGATTTTCTTGAAAAGATATTATGGAAGATATGTATTTCTTGAAATACAAGAATATCTCATAAATTCAAGAAGATCCAAATCTTGGATTCTTGCATCATTTTTTCAAAAATAATCCATATTTGAGGAGGTGGGATTTTTGTGAAATATTTTAATTATGGGAAAAAGAATATAGGAGATATATTCAAGATTTCTTGGTGATCAAGAAAAGTCTTTTCCCACATTGATTTTCTACTGAAAATTTTGATCACTCCTCTCCTATAAATAGGGGATGATTGTTTCATTCCCAAACACAATTCCATGTGCTGGAAATATTAGCAAATCCACAAAGGTGGTGCAACAAAGTTTATTTTTTCCTTTTGTTAATTGTTCGACGAAAGTGTCCTTCCAATCGGATAGTTGAGCAAGGGCTAAAGGAATACTTGGGAAGTCCTTTTGGTTAGTCTCGTCCGACCGAAGTCAATTTGCCATCCCGAGAGAGGTACGCCACGTAAACCCGTAGATTCCGCGTCGCGTAGGTTTTACGTGGCTTTTTATATGCATGATATGTTGTTGCAATTATTATTTGAATTAATATAGGATTAATCCATGCTAGTAATAATTAATGAATTAAATTTGTATTTAAATATTCACCCCGAATAGATCGTACCAACTCATTCCCCAACAATTGGTATCGAGCCAGTCACTTTGGACTCTCAATTTTTAAATTGTAATTTAATTAAGTGGACATTAAATTTGAAATTGGATAGTAGAACTGTTAGATATGTTTTGCGGTATCCAATTGTCATGGATTTTAATGTGTTTATTTATGCATGCATATAAATTGTGGTTTTAATTAGATTCGTTTGGATTCGTTTTGCCTCGTGAGAAAATCCACGAGTAGACTAGGATTTGTTTGACGGATCAATGTAATAGACTAGTTCTGATTCAGGTTTATTTGTTTTTGTAAATAAATTATAACCGATTGGGAAACTAAGAGACGAAGAATTAAAAGGATAAAATCCGTAACCGGGTAGGCGGCACGGGCGCTGCTACCGCACGCATTTTGCTAGGCGAGGCTGGGCCGTCAAGCGCCAGGAATGTAGAGCATAAAGACGCACGGGGGAGCTAGGAACACGCGGGTACCGTAGGCGACAAAGGCCAGCGATTATGGGGCGAAGACGCGGGCGCTACAAGCGGGACGCGGGTCCTGTGTCCTGAGCGAGGCGAGGCTGGGTTGCTGCTACAGAGCGCGCCAGACGCCGACGACGGTGCCGAGGCGTGGTCGAGCAGTAATGGCGGCACGAACGGGCGGGCCGAGAGCCGAGGTAGGCCAGGCCAAGGCTAGTTTCAGTGTATCGAGACGAAGTATTTTTTCGAGATGAACGAGTGGGAGAAATTCGAGACGTGTTTCTTCAAGATCAAGTCAAGAAAAATCAAACCATGACAATTGGATAATTTGTGCCCAATATGTTTATTTTTCTCTTTTGCTTGATTTATTTGTGATATCTTATGCTTTATTTAATTTGTTTAAATGTGTTTGCATGAGGGTTGCCAAATGGAAAAAATCTCACCTTCAAAATTACTAAGTATGTTTAAATAATTAATTGACAATTTTATTCCGGATAATAAAATTAAATTATTTTTGACCTCCATGATTTATTTATTTGTGAATTCTTTTGGAGAAATTCCCCCAACGGGACGGTCAAAAGATAGGTTTCACATGAATGAATTCCAAACGGATGATTGTGGGTTATTACTAGTGGCGACTATGACCCTCCCAACAAGGCTCGATCAAAGCGAAATAATAATCCTGTATTTAATCATGGTTATTACTTAGGTATAAAATTGATATGCATATACTTTCCCGAAGTCCCTGTCAATTTTATATTGGTCAAGTGGAAGCCAACTATTAATTTGGATATTAAAGGTTTGTAACTGTTCTTGTTTGTAACCTACTTGAATGTGTTTAAATAATGACCCACCCAACGTGGCTTATTTAAACTGTTTTGAGATGTTGGCTGATGCATGTTCATATTTTTTTTTGAGATTTTAATATGATGCATGTGATAGAACCTTGTGATATATTTGTGCTTATGCATATTATTATTTATTTCAGTTCATCATGTTGCAACCTTCTAATCCACTGTCGAATATACCTAAAGACAATTTGCTTTTTGGTGAAAACTATTTTGATTGGAAATACAAACTAAAACCTGTCCTAACCGCATCATCTTCCAAATGGGTACTTGATACACCAAAACCCAAAAAACCAACTAAGGACGCCGGAATATGGGATGAGATGATTTATGGTGAATGGGAGCTGGCAAACGGATTGATGAAGGAAACAATTATTGCACATTTGTCAGATGCGTTGAGACACCTTCATCGAGAATATGAGTTAGCTGCAGACATCTTAAAGAATCTCGAAGCGATGTTTGCACATCAGACCCATATGGCAATCCAAAGTGTGAAGCAAGAAATTGCTCAGTTAAAATTGGAAAAAGGGACAACTGCAGCACAACACGTTCTTAGGGTTATGGTGTTATTTGAGGAACTTGAGATCCTCGGCGAAAAATGTGATTTCAAGGCAAAGATTGATTTCATTCTCCAATCCTTACCAAAGAGCTATAATCACCACTATCTTGAGTATCTAATGGAAGATCAAGATTTTACAGTGGAGGATCTTATAAATGCTTTGACTTTGGTTGAAAAGGAAGTGGAGCGCGAGGAAAAGAACTTGGGAAAACATAAATCTTCTCTTCATCCTAGATCAAGTGGTGATAAGGATGATGAAAAGAGAAGAAGGTTAAACCAAGAAGACTCAACATCAAATAAAAGCATGGGATCAAGTATGAGGAAAACTTTGGAAAGCGGGAGAGTAGGACAATCGAGGTCAGCCTGTTCCGATCCCAAAAGGAAAGGAAAGAAAGGTAATACTCACTCACTAGTTGTTGAAACTTGTTTAGCGGCGTATGCCTCCCATTTATGGGTGGTGGATACGGGATCCACTGATCATGTTTGTTTCACGTTACAGGGGTTCAAATGGACCCGACAACTAAGTGGAAGTGAGATCCTCATCACACTGGGCGATGTTACGAGAGTGGCAGCTGAAGCAGTGGGAGAAGTGCACCTGTCTTTTGAAGACAGAGTTTTAATTTTAAGAGATGTTCTGTACATTCCAAGTTTTAGAAAGTGTTGGGAGATGAATTTAATAAAAGATATATGATTTTGATTTGATCCCAAAACCCCTGAGTCAGGATTCAGTTTTAGAGTATTCAGGATGTTATCTGCAAAATGTATAGTCAGCAGATATAGTTCAGGATAGGTTCTGAAGACTCTGAAGAAATCAATATGTTTCTGAGGAAACTGAAGTTTCAGTATGAAACTGAAGGTTCTGAAGACTCAGTGTGAAACTGAGATACTGAAGACTCAGTAGGATACTGACGAACTGAAGACTCAGCACGAAGATTCAGTGTATCAGTCAGTAGACTCAGAAGACTCTGAAGACTCAGAAGACCCTGAAGACTCAGAAGACTCTGAAGACGCAAGACTGAAGACTGAAGTTTGAAGATCAAGAATACTGAAGGCACAGTAATTACTGAAGACTCAGTAAGGTACTGAATGCTCAGTATGAACCTGAATGTTCCGAGGCACTGAATATATCGATCTGAAGGATGCAATACTGAGAAGATTGCGATTCCTTAGAAAGTTAGATATTGCCAAGACATTCAAATGCAGACAAAAGGAACTAAGTCAGAAGTGTTGTTAAGGTTATATCAAACTCAGAGTTTGTAACCAACAAGAGCCGTTGAAGGTGTCTACCTTTAACTGGAGACAAAAGTCAAAAAGAGGAAAACGACACTGTACCATACTGACACTGACAGTGACAGGTCGCTGAAAAGGATGTCAGATGTACAAAAGTTCCAGACTGCAAAAAGTGAAGACCGGCTACATGAAAGGCTATTGCCTAAAATGTGTTAGGGAGTTTCAAACCCTAAATATAGCCGTTTCTCACACACCATAAGAGGGAACTCACGAAGCTGTCTCTCCAACGGATAGTTTTCAAGAGTGACCTTGGTGCATGCCTATAAATACCGGTGACCCTCTACATTATAAGGTTACGGGAAATTTATACGCAACTCAAGAGCTCAAACTTATTCTTGCAAAAGTTAAAGCACTCGAAAAACTTAGAATTTCCCAAGTGCTTCTACATTTAAGAGAGCTCACAATACTAAGCCTAGCTTGATAAGAATTATCCAAAGCTTAGTCGAGATATCCTAACCCTTTGCATTGTGCTTCATTGTAAAGGATATCTCATTCTAGTTGGAAACCAACCGAGAAACCCCAAACCCTTGAGAAGGTAGTTGGAGTGTGTTTGTTGGTGAGAAGAGTTGTAAAGAGTTAGTAAACTACGCAGAGTAGTCAGAAAACTCTAGAGGAGAAGTTAGTAAGCTACAGGGGTAGTCTGAAAGCTTGTTTGTGTTTGAGTAAGTAAACTACGGAGGTAGTCAGAAAGCTCAAGGTCGGGTTGAGTAAGTAAACTACGTGGAGTAGTCGAAAAACTCGTACGAAGTTGAGTAAGTAAACTACGCGAGGTAGTCGTAAAAGCTCGAAGTTGATAGTGAATTTCTCTGAGGATCAGAGAGAGTGGATGTAGGAGCTTGAGTCTCTGAACCACTATAATTGTTGTGTTCTTTATTGCTTTCCTTATCTGTGCTTAACTATTGCATTGACTTGATTTTGAAAACATATACTTTTCAATCGATATTCAGTTGGAATCAATCCACCGAAGTTGCATAAGTGAATCACGCCTTAATCACTATTTCATAAAGGGAAGGTTTTCAAAGAAAGCTTAAAACGAAAGTATAAACTAAGGGCCAACCATTCATTTGCACGAATCGAGTAGCTAGAACAGATAGTTACCAAACCGAACTCTCATTTGAGGATTCAAGAAATTAGTTATCTCGATCCAAGCAACTCGGGATCTCGACACTCGTGACTTAGTTGGGATTATCTCGAGGTATCCGAAAAACTTCGGGATCACTGCCTCAAGAGACTTTGACTCGGAGCGATCCATGGCTTCTCGTAACCTAATCTTCGAGATTATCGACCCAACCGACCTCTCGAAGAAAAAAGTTTTAAAAACACCGAACACGTGTATTCCCCCATACACGTAAAGACTTCGTTTGCACCGGGACCAATAGAAAGAATTTGATTTCGGTTTAAAACTTTTTTCATGATGGATATTCTACACTTTTAATAAAGTTGTTACCATTTCTCTTTATGATAAATTTATCCGTCATGGAACGTTGGTGAATAATCTCTATACAATTAACTGCGCACACCACTCACTTAAATGCATCCTATAACACATCAATCAAGCTTTCCGAGAAAAGAAAACGCTCATCGACGTGAACGAGACACTTTTTGGCATCTAAGATTGGGTCATATAAATCCAAAGAGGATCCAAAGGTTGGTGAAAGACGGTTCACTAGAGCTTCTCCAAGTTGAATCGTTTCCAACCTGCAAATCATGTTTGGAGGGTAAAATGACCAAGAGGGCATTTGGAGCCAAGGGAAATAGGGCCAAAGAAGTGTTAGAGATCGTTCACACGATGTATGTGGTCCAATGTCCACCAAAGCAAAGAGGAGGTTATGAGTAATTTTATTGATGATTACTCAAGGTACATTTTCCTTATGAAGCATGAATATGAGACCTTTGAAAAAATTCTAAGAATTTAAGGCTCAAACAGAGAATCATAGGGAAAAAACGATCAAGTCTCTACGATCCGATCGTGGAGGCGAATACCTCAAATATGAGTTTTAGAACTGCTTATCCGATGAAGGGATTGTATCCCAACTCATCGCATCTTAAACCCTCACCAAAACGGGGTTGCAGAGCTTAAGAAACATAATTCTTTTGGAAATGGTTAGATCAATGATGAGTTATCTTGATCTTCCCAAAGTCGCTTCCTGGTCATGCCTTGGAAACAACGGCTTACATTCTGAACTTAGTGCCATCCAAATCGGTTCCCAAAACTCCCAAAGAATTGTGGAGCGGGCGCAAGCCTAGCATGAGATACATGAGAATTTGGGGGTGTCCGGCCTACGTGTTAGATAAGGAAGCCGGTAAATTGGATCCTCGATCAGAATTAAGGTTGTTTGTAGGATACCCCGAGGGAACAAAAGGGTGTATGTTCTATGGTCCTGAAGATCAAAAGGTGGTCATAAGCACCCACTTTAGATTTTTGGAAGAAGACTATATGAACCAAAGAAAACCCAGAAGTGAGATTACCTTAAATGAGCTTAGAGGGCAAACCTCAGTGCCAACTGTACTAGATGATATACCAAATGATACGTTTTCACAACCGGAGCCTCGTCGTAGTGGGAGGGTTGTTAGATAGCCCGAGATATTCATGGGAATAGGAGAGTCCTTGGACTTGATTCCCGGACAAGACGAATCAGACCCATGGACATATGACGAGGCACTCCAAGATAAGGATGCAGATTCTTGGCAAACAGCAATGAAAGCCGAAATGGGTTCTATGTTTCATAATAGAGTGTGGGAGCTAGTCGAACCACTTAATGGGGTTAAACCCATTGGATGCAAGTGGGTATATAAGAGGAAAAGAGGAACGGACGGGAAGGTTGAAATCTTTAAAGCAAGACTAGTGGCGAAAGGTTATACTCAGAAAGAAGGGATCGATTATGAGGAAACTTTTTTTCCCGTAGCCATGCTTAAGTCCATCCGTATTCTCTTATCGATTGCTGCGCATTTCGACTTTGAAATCTGGCAAATGGATGTCAAGACAGCTTTCCTTAACGGAAGTCTTGATGAAGAGATCCATATGCAACAACCCCAAGGCTTCATTGAAACAGGCCAAGAACACCAAGTTTGTAAGCTCAAGAGGTCCATTTACGGACTCAAACAGGCATCCAGAGCTTGGAACCAATGTTTTGATCATGTTATAAAGTCTTATGGGTTTGATCAAAACAAGTTATGAAAGTTGTGTGTATAAAAAGCGTGTCGGAACTGCATTGGTATTCTTAGTACTATACGTAGATGACATTCTAATCATCGGGGACGATGTGAAGGTATTATCAAACGTAAGGGCATGGCTTTCAAAACAGTTTGATATGAAAGACTTAGGGAAAGCCGGACACATCCTTGGGATCAAGATAACTCGAGATCGCCAGAAAAGGATGATCGGGTTATCGCAAGTTTCATACATAGACACTGGTTTTGAAACAATTCAGCATGCAAGATTCCAAGAAAGGATTCGTACCTTTCAGACTTGGAATCCATCTATCCAAGAAAATGTTCCCTAAGACGAAAAAGGAGATAGATGACATGAAAGGTATTCCTTGTGCTTCGGCTGTCGGAAACCTTATGTATGCATTGCTGTGTACGAGACCGGATATCTGCTTTGTCGTAGGCATGGTAGCAAGATATCAATGTAACCCATGGAAAGTGCATTGGACGACAGTTAAAAATATTCTGAAGTGTCTGAAAAGAACTCGGGATAGAATGTTGATTTATCAGTCAAATACTCCAATCCCCATCGGCTACACGGACTCGGATTTCCAATCAGTTTTAGATTTTAGTAATTATCTGCCTCAGTTAGTGTGTTTCCATTTGGGAAGTGTAGCCATGAAATGGACGAGTGTGAAACAAAAATGCATCACTGACTCAACCATGGAAGTCGGGTAAGTATCTGCTTGTGAAGCAGTGAAAGAACCGATTGGGCTCTAGATCTTCTTAGTGGACTTGGATGGTGTTCTGAATTTGTCTAGCAAAATATATGCTAAGGGCTGTTGCAAATTCAAGAGAACCAAAAGTCCACGAGTCAAACAAGCACACTAAAGGAAAGACATCTTATACTAGAAATCGTTAAGAGAGGAGATATAGATGTGGCAAAGATAGCGTCTGAGGACAACCTAGCAGATCTATTCACAAAGGGTCTGCCTCTGAATACATTCGAGAGATAAGTGAGTGGAATGGGTGTCATGACTGTTGCCAATCTGCTTTGAGTATAAGTGGGAGAAATTATTAGGTTCGTGTAGGTGACATTAGATGTCACGGACTACGCGAGACATGTTGTAGTATACTTAAAAGCAGACTTTGAGTATAAGTGGGAGATTGTTGGGATTATACTGGAAAGTATGCTTTTTACTTTGTATAATCGAAACTGAATTTCCAGACTTATTTACTTAAATAAATTGTTTATCACTGATGCTTTAAATATAATTGAATGTTATATATATTTACTGCATAACTGTTCAATAATTCGTACGTGTTACATTGTAGTTAATTTAGTGATACCAGATCACAGAAGATTAAATTAACAGTCCCTTGTAACTAAAAGTACGCCATTCACGACCTAGATGGAAATGAACAACCCATCGCTAAAGGTTGAGGTGTAAGGCTCAGATTGGTTTGTCTTGACCAAGAGATTACACTAGTACATGACTGGTGCACTGAATAGGACCTACAGGAGGATAAATTCTTCAGAACTGAACAAGGAAGAATTAGACCTCAGTGGTTCGTTGTTTCTTAACCTTCGTCCCTTAAATAGGATCATGTGAGATTGGTAACTATTGCTTTGACTTATCATGGGTAGCGAATCAAAGAGATTCAATACTTTTTATCTTGGGCAATATTATTGGTCACATGTGATTGCTAAGATTTAATACGAAGAATCGTGTGCAAGTACGCTTGTTTGATTTGCCCCCTTGGGAGGTTCATAAGCTTTATCATACCAAATCTTGCAAGTGGAATTAGTTTCCGGTATGGATAATAATGCTGAACCGTTCCTCGACCAAGGACAAAAGATATTAATTAATGGAAAGCTATTTCAGTGGCTTGAATTAATTAATGGGCTAGATAATCTTAAACACGGGAAATAATGACCGGGAGCCATATTGACTGTAATATGGGTTAAGATGGATAGTGCAATATTAATTATGTAGTGGGATTAATTAATATTTATGGGCTTGAATTATATTGTGGCTCAATATTAGATATTCAAGGTCCATTAGAAGGTCCAATCTTAATTCTCCTAAAGGCCCCCTGAGTAGCCCAACAAATAGTCCATTAACTGAAAAGGTGATTAAAATAAAATAAATATTATTGTTTATTTTTTCCATGTAAATTTCGAAATTATAGATATAGTAGGGAGAAATATTTTCTTTGAATTTTGTTATGGAATGAAGATATGTATTCTTGGAATACAAGATTATCTCATTAAATTCAAGAAATCTCCCACTTGGTTATCTATATAGAATTTTCGAAAATTTTGAATATAATGGGCAAGAAAGATTTTCTTGATTTTCTTGAAAAGATATTATGGAAGATATGTATTTCTTGAAATACAAGAATATCTCATAAATTCAAGAAGATCCAAATCTTGGATTCTTGCATCATTTTTTCGAAAATAATCCATATTTGAGGAGGTGGGATTTTTGTGGAATATTTTAATTATGGGAAAAAGAATATAGGAGATATATTCAAGATTTCTTGGTGATCAAGAAAAGTCTTTTCCCACATTGATTTTCTACTGAAAATTTCGATCACTCCTCTCCTATAAATAGGGGATGATTGTTTCATTCCCAAACACAATTCCATGTGCTGGAAATATTAGCAAATCCACAAAGGTGGTGCAACAAAGTTTATTTTTTCCTTTTGTTAATTGTTCGACGAGTGTCCTTCCACCGGATAGTTGAGCAAGGGCTAAGGGAATACTTGGGAAGTCCTTTTGGTTAGTCCGTCCGACCGAAGTCACTGCCATCCCGAGAGGTACGCTCACGTAAACCCGTAGATTCCGCATGCGTAGGTTTTATGTGGCTTTTTATATGCATGATATGTTGTTGCAATTATTATTTGAATTAATATAGGATTAATTCATGCTAGTAATAATTAATGAATTAAATTTGTATTTAAATATTCACCCCGAATAGATCTGTGCAACTCATTCCCCAACACCTACTGCCGACGCATAAGGAATCCCTCTCATGTCATCTATCTTCCTTTGTGTCTTAGGGCACATGTCTTTCGATAGATGGATTCCATGCCTGAAAGGTACAAAACCCTTCTTGGAATCTTGCATGTTGAAATGCTTCAAAATGGTATCTATGTATGAAGCTTGTGATAAGTCGATCATTCTTTTCTTTCGATCTCGAGTGATCTTGATCCCAAGAATATGACCCGCTTCCCTAAGTCCTTCATATCAAACCTGCTTTTGACACCATACCCTTACGTCCCCGACAAAACCTTTACATCGCTTTTTGATGAGCGTAATATCGCTCTCACGATAGTACTAGGAATACCAAGGCGCTTAAGGCCACACTTTCTATAAACACAACTCTCAAATCGCTTTTGATCAAACCCATAAGATTTTATTACATGATCAAAACATTGGTTCCAATCCCGAGATGCTTGCTTAAGTCCATAAATAAACTTCCTCAAATTTTGACACAAGGTGTTCTTGGCCTTTTTCGTGAAACCTTGACATATAGATTTCCTCGCCAAGACTCCCTGTTAAGAAAGCCGCCTTTGACATCCATTTGTCGATCTCAAAATCTAGATGCGCAATTATTGCCAAGAGAATATGGATGGACTTAAGCATGGCTACAAAAAAAGGTTTTTCATAATCGATACCCTTTTTCCGAAAGTGTATCCTTTGCCACAAGCCTAGCCTTGAAGGTGTCCACCTTCCCGTCTGGTCCCTTTTCCTCTTGTAGACCCACTTGCATCCAATGAGTTTTACCCCATTGGGTGGTTCAACTAGCTCCGACACCTGATTATGAACCATTGAGCCCATCTCGGCTTCCATCGCGGTTTGCCAGGATTCTGAATCCTTATCTTGGACCGCCTCCTTGTAGGACCAGGGTCCGATTCACTATCCCCTGTGGACTAAATCCAAGATTCTCCTATCCCCATGAATCTCTCAGTTGTTGAACAACCTCCCACTACGACGAGGTTCCGATTGTGTCAAGCAGGACGCTTTGGTATATCTACCGCATACTTGGTATAGGAGTTTGCCCTCTTATTTCATTTAAGGTAATCTCACTTTTGGGCTTTCGATTGTTCATAAAGTCTTCTTCCAAAAATCTAAAGTGCGTACTTATTACCACCTTTTGATCTTCGGGACCATAGAACATGCACCCTTTCGTTCCCATGGGATATCCTATAAACAACCTTAGTTTTGATCGTGCATCCAACTTACACGGCTTCCTTGTCTCTTAGACGTATGCGGACACCCTCAAATCCCGAGATGTCTCTGCATCGGGCCCTTCCACAACTCTTTAGGGTTTTGGGAATCGATTTGATGTGATGGTCCCGCTTTTGAAAACCCATTTGCACGCAAGCAAGCAAAACGCTTTGAGTTCGGTGCATATAAAAAACAAAGGTGAGGGCAGAGTGAATCCAATTTTTTTTTTTTGCTTTTAAGAACGATGTGTGTTTTGCTTATAAACGAATGCATAAGGCAAGTAATAACATAAAGCAAAGAAAGAACACACAATTTTATAGTGGTTCGACAACTCGGACATCCACTCTTTCCTTCACGGGCACCAACTAAACCAACTTAACCAACGGGACTTATCACCCTCACGGGATTGCCGATAGATGTTTACCCACACTCAAACGGACTTATCACCTCACGGATTGCTTACTACCCTCCCTTTCGATTGCTAGATGTTTACCGAAGTTCACACTCAAACGGGACTTATCACCCTCACGATTGCTTCACCCTCCCTTTCGGATTGCTAGATGTTTACCGAAGTTCACACTCAACCTACAAACTTAACCTACCAACCCGGTTTTGGGTATAAGGTTTGTTTGGTTTCAACAGGGTGAGATTTTCCTTACATTTGTTTAGCCTCAATGCTAAGGATGGGAAAATCTCTAAGCTTAGGATATGGCATTTTGCTTAGATACAATGAAGAACACTCTTGGGTAAATTTGGATATGTAATGCTCGGTTCTTGAATGGAGTTGCTTGAATATTTGGCTTTTAATTTCACTTTGCGATCCTCCATTATCTTCTTTTGAAGATAGTGCAATGTATTTATAGTGTGGATTTGAATATTACCGCTGGAGAGTAATATTCAAATCCATACTAATAATCTTCCAAATTTTTCTTTATCCTTTTTGGCGTTTTTATGTCACATCCATATATGTTGTTATCTTCTTATTGATCACCGCTTTTGTGTGTCTAACTGATCCGATCACCTTGCTCATTGCTTTTGTCAATTTGATCCGTCCAAAAATCGATCCAGAGATTTCGTGTGTCTTTGAAATCATCGCTCATCGCTTTAAATCACTGCTCATCGGTCAAATCACTGCTCATCATCGCCATAAATCATCGCTCATCGACAAATCACCGCTCATCGATTCTTAAATTATTCATCCGAACTGATTTTTACTTTCATTCATCCGATTTCACGAACCGATTTTATCGCTTCATCGGTCGATTTAAATCACTTTGTCGCCGATTCGATCAATTCCTGATCAGTTCAGACCGTGATCTGGATCGCATGAGCAAACGATCGTAAAAATCCATAAAGAATCGGTTCTTCTGAATGGGTCGGATCACCGCTTCAAGAATCGCCACTTATCGGGTTTTAAAGATCGCTAAAAGAAAAATCGAAAACGTAAAACCGCCCGCTTAACTCGAACTCATCCTTCTCATCCGATCTTGATCGCCCTCGCTCGCAGCACCTCGTTCTCGATCATCTTCGGCTCCGATTTCATGAGTTCCCCTCAACTTGTTCTTCCGCTCCCTCAACTTGTTATCTCAGAAATTAGCTTCAAAAACACAAGTTGATAATGTTTTGGCATAATTAATCAAAACTAAAATATCCCAACAATTTCCCATAATGACGCCTAAAACATTAAAATATATGCACTTTACGAGATCGGGTTTTGATTTAAAAGATCGATTCGTGGTCACTTTGAAAAGTTGTGAACGTTTGAAATCCTCGCTCGATACTTGATGGTATCGATCCATCCATATTGAAAAACAAAGGACCTTTTGAACAACCCGCCTCGATACCAATTGATGGTCCCAACAAAAACCCATTTGACGCCATGGAAGCAAAAACGTTTCAAATTCCTTATATAAAAAAAAAAAGCAAGTGAATCCAATTTTTTTTTTTTGCTTTTAAGAACGATGTGTGTTTTGCTTATAAACGAATGCATAAGGCAAGTAATAACATAAAGCAAGAAAAGAACACACAATTTTATAAATGTTCTGACAACTCGCCCTACATCCACTCTTCCCTTCACGGGGCACCAACTAAACCAACTTAACCAAACTTATCACCCTCACGGGATTGCCGATAGATGTTTACCGATTCACACTCAAACGGGACTTATCACCCTCACGGGATTGCTTACCCTCCCTTTCGGGATTGCTAGATGTTTACCGAGTTCACACTCAAACGGACTTATCACCCTCACTTGATTGCCTACCCTCCCTTTCGGATTGCTAGATGTTTACCGAAAACACTCAACCTACAAACTTAACCTACCAACCGGTTTGGGTATAAGGTTTGTTTGGTTTCATCTAAGTAGATTTTCCTTACATTTGTTTAAATTTCAATGCTAAGGATGGGAAAATCTCTCTAAGCTTAGATATGGCATTTTTGCTTAGATACAATGAAGAACACTCTTGGGTAAATTTGGATATGTAATGCTCTCGTGTTCTTGAATGGAGTTGCTTGAATATTTGGCTTTTAATTTCACTTTGCGTATCCTCCATTATCTTCTTTTGAAGATAAGCAATGTATTTATAGTGGGATTTGAATATTACCGCCGAGAGTAATATTCAAATCCATACTAATAATCTTCCAAATTTTTCTTTGTCCTTTTTTACCGTTTTTTGCGGCTTTATGTCACATCCATATATGTTGTTATCTTCTTATTGATCACCGCTTTTGTGTGTCTAATCGGATCCGATCATTTCACCACGGACATCGCTCATTGCTTCGATTCGTCGCCGATCCGTCCAATAAAATCGATCCAGAGATTTCGGTGTCTTTGAAATCACTTTCATCGCTTTGAAATCACCGCTCATCGTCAAATCAATGTTCATCGATTCATAAAATCATCGCTCATCGGGCATAATCCGCTAAGTAATCACTCTCATTCTAAATTACCGCTCATCCGAATCGATTTTTACCGCTCATCGGCCTCGATTTCACGAATCGATTTTATCGATTTTCTTTGTCACCGACCGATTCGACAAATTGATCGATCGGACCGTTTCATATGAGCAAATCGTTCGTAAAGAATCTTTAGAAAAATCACCATAATCAAATCTCGCTACAAAGAAAATCGCTGATCGTAAAAACCCAACGTCGCTTAACTCGAACTCATCCTTCTATCCGATCTTGATCACATCATCTTCGCCCGATTTCATGAGTTCCCCTCAACTTGTTCTTCCGCCCCCTCAACTTGTTATCTCAGAATTAGCTTCAAAAACACAAGTTGATAATGTTTTCGCATAATTAATCAAAACTAAAATATCCCAACAAGATGGTACCAGATTCGTGACGAAGTCATTGCTTTCCAAGGCATGACCCCAAAACGATATGGGTAGATCTCGATAACTCTTCATGGATCCGACCATTTCTAAGAGTGTTCTGCTTTTCGCTTTGCAACCCCATTTTATTGAGGGTTCCGTGCGCACAATCGGGAAACAATGCCCTCGTCTGACAGGTAGTTCAAAAACTCATCGCTGATGTATTTGCCTCCACGATAAAATCGTAGAAACTTGATACTCTTTTCCCTATGATTCTCCACTTCGGCTTTGAACTCCTTGAATTTATCAAAGGTTTCCGATTTGTGTTTCATGAGGAAAATGTACCCGAACCTTGAGTAATCATCGATGAAAGTCACGAAATACTCATAGCCATCTCTAGCTTTGGTTGACATTAGACCACACACGTCAGTGTGAACGATCTGCAACACTTCTGTGGCACTATTCCCCTTGGCTCCCAACTGCCCTCTTGGTCATTTTACCCTCCAAACATGATTCGCAGGTTGGAAGTGGTTCTAACTGTAGGTCCGACAGTGAACCGTCTTTCACCAACATTTGGATCCTATTTAGATTAATATGTCCTAATCTTAGATGCCATAGAAGTGTCTCGTTCACGTTTTCTGAACGTTTTCTCTTATTACATGAAACAATCGATGTGTTATAAGATGCATTTTGTGAGTGGTGTGCACAGTTAATAGTATAGAGATTGTTCTGTAAAGTTCCATGACAGATAATCACATCGTTACGGTAAACAGTAACTTGTTTAGAAAAACGAACAAAATATCCATCATTAAATAGTTTTGAAACTGAGATAAGGTTTTTCCGAAAAACTGGAACATAAAGAACATCTCTCAAAACTAAAATTTTGTCTTCAAAAGACAGGTGCACATCTCCCACTGCTTTAACCACTACTCATGCAATACTGCAAAAACTGCTACTTCACATAGCATTGCAGTAATGCTACTTTCGTGGAATTGCAATACCCGCTACCTTCGTAGCATTGCAATAGTCGTTACTTACGTAATGTTGTCCATGTGATGAGGATCTCACTCCCACTAATTTGTCGGGTCATCTGGGACCCTATTACGTGAAACATACATGATCAGCAGATCCCGTATCAACTACCCACGACTGAGAAGTATACGCCGCTAAACAAGTTTCAACAACTAGTGCGTGAGAATTACCTTTCTTTCCGACCCTTTTGGGGTTTGGAACAGGCAAACCTCCATTGTCCTCTTTCACCGCAGTTTAAGCACTTCCCCTTTGGATTTTCCTTGACACCACCGGCATTCCTCATCTTACCATTGCCCTTGGTAACAGTTGAGTTTGATTGCTTATGGATTTATGTCCTCTTCTTTTTCTTGTCTTCCCTTAACCTAGAAGATGAAGACGGACCACTTGCCGCCAAAGCTTGAGTTTGGTGCCCCATCAACGTCTCTGCCGTGACCAAAGCTTGCAACAAATCAGCTAGCGAGGCCAAAATGCTCAAAACTTTTGGGCAGAGAGTGGAGAACCAAATCGATCTGGGTCTCCAGATCATAATCTGCACCCAGAACCTCAAGTTTGTTCAGATGGGCCATCTATTTTGAGGACATAATCCCTTACGGGGTTGCCCTCCACCATTTTCAGCGACAATATCTCTCGCAAGGTGATCTGACGAGTCCCGTATTTTTGACTCGTCAGTTGGCTCATCTGATTTTGGTGTGTCAAGAATCCACTTGTGCTTTTGTGCAGTTAGGACAATTATAACTTTTCGTTTCCAATCAACATAGTTTCCTATACAATTCTATTCACTTTAAGTATAGTAACAGTGGATTAAAAGGTTGCGACATGCTGAACTGAAATAAACAACAATTGTGCAAACACAAAATTATCACATAATTCGATCACATTGTTCATATCAAAATCTCAAAACAATATGAACATGCATCAGCCGACATCTCAAAACAGTTTAAATAGGTCACGTGGGGTGAACTGTCTATTTAAACACATTCAAGCAGGTTACAAACAAGTACAGTTACAAACCTTTAATTCAAAATTAATAGTCGGCTCCCACTTGACCAATATAAAATTGACAGGGACTTCGGGGAAGTATATGCATATCAATTTTATACCTAAGTAATAACCATGATTAAATACAGAATTATTACTTCGCTTTGAACGATCCTCGTGGGGAGGGTCATCGTCGCCACTAATAATAATTCACAATCATCATTTTGGGAATTTATTCATGTGAAAACCATCTTTTGGCCGTTCCGTGGGGAAATTTCTCCAAAAGAATTCACAAATAAATAAATCATGGAGGTCAATTTGACATAATTTTATTATCCGGAATAAAAATTTCAATAAAACATACTTAGTAATTTTCGAAAGTGAGATTTTCTTTTAGACAATTCTAAATCATGCAAACACATTTAACAAATAAAATTGCATGAATTTAAAACAAGCATCAAGACTAAATAAATCATGTTGGGCACATATATCCAACTGTCATGGTTTAAATTCCAAATCTTAATCTTGAGAAATCGTCCCTTCTTTTACTTTCATCGTTCGTCTCGAAAAGCTCCCACTTAATCCGCAATAATTCTTTAAAACGTCCTCCGTTTTGGGTTAGGACGACGTCCGGAAAAATGAGTAGCTCACGACCCGGAACCGAGTCGCATGCGCCTAGGGGCACGCCCCGGTCCAGATTGGCCATCCCGCCCCATCGCCCGAAGCACATTCGCACGGAGCATCGCCCGGACGCGTCCGCGTCCGGGGTCCCGTGCCCCGCGCCCGAAACAGTCCTCCTAGGCTGCCCGCATGCACGACATGCATAGCCCGACGAACACGTCCAACAGCCCCGTCCGCATCCCGCCTAGCGGTGCGCGCGGTCGCTAGGCGTTCCGCCTAGCCCTTGTGCTCCGCCTTAGCTCGCGTACGTCCGGGCACATGGACGTTCATCTTTAACTCTCTGTCTCCGTCTTAGTTCACGATCCGGTTACAATTTATTTACGAAAAATAAATAAACCTAGATCTAGACTAGTCTATTACATTGATCGAATCAAACAAATCCTAATCTACTCGTGGATTTTCTCACGAGGCAAAACGAATCCGAACGAATCGAATTAAAAACCAACAATTTATTTGCATGTAAATAAGCACATTAAAATACCATGACAATTGGATACCTGCAAAACAGATCTAACAGTTCTACTATCCAATTTCAATTTTAATGAACAACAATTTAAATTACAGTTTAAAAGATCAGAGCCCGAACTGGGGCTCTGATACCAGATGTTGGGATAACATATGCCAGGATCTATCGGGATGACCTCATAAACACAAATTTAAATTAACAATTATTACTAGCATGAATTTACCTAAGTGAATTCAAATAATAATTCATCCAACAACAACATGCAAATAATATTCACGCAAAAGATCCTAGCATGCGGAATTTCTAGGAGTTTACGTAAACTTACCCGTTGGAGAGACGATCTGAGATAGACAGGATCAAGTATCTGGATACCCACCAAAAGTCCTTCTCAAGTATTCCCAAGTCCTCGTCCAATAACCCCGGTGGAAGGTTCTTCGATGAACAATTTATAAAACAAGAAAAATAAAAAATATTGTTGCACCACCTTTGTGGATTTCTAATATTTCCAACACATGGAACACTGGTTGGAGATGAAAAATTCATCCCCTATTTATAAGAGGAGGGGGTTCGAAAATTTTAACCCCAATTAGGGCTAGGAAAGATATTTTCTTGATCTCCAAGAAATCTTGAATATATCCAATATATTCTTCTTTCCATGTGTATTTTTCCACAAAAATCTCACACCCTTATTTGGTCCAATTTTTTGAAAATTACAAGAAAGAATTTCAAGATTGGATCTTTCTTGAATTTATGAGATATTCTTGTATTCCAAGAATACATATTTTCCATAAAATATTTCCAAGAAAATTTTTCTTCCCTTTCTTATACAAGATTTTCAAAAAATACCTATTAAAGAAGCCAAATGGGAGTTTTCTTGAATTTATGGGATAATCTTGTATTCCAAGAATACATTATCTCATTTCCATAAAATCTTTTCAAGAAAATCATCCTCCCTCTTTTCTTTAATATTTTCGAAAATAATAGGAAATATTGCAACAATAAATTTATTTTATTTTAAACACCTTTTATTTATTGGACTATAATTTGGGCAACTTGAGGGACCTTTAGGAGAATTAAGATGGACCTTCCAATGGACTTCTGAATTCAAATATTGAGCCACAATATAATTCAGCCCATTAATATTGAGCCACAATATAATTCAAACAGTGCGTTTTTTTACTTTTTGTTGTTTCACTATACTTGACGAGTGACGTGCAAATGCAAAAAAATAATTAACATCTCATAATTATTATGACGTTGTGTGTTAAAGATTATGAAAGATTTGAAAATTAATTCAAGGGATATCCCTTATTTAATTTTGTATCAAATTTGAAAAAAAAAAGGCTAGGTCTTGTATGCACCAGGGTGCACCGTGCACTCATAGTGCATTTTAGAAGCGTGCAATCTGTTATGATGAAAAATGCGACTTATTTACACAGAAAAGTACAACTGTTAATATGAGAACATAGTTGCATGCTTCTGTTTTCAAGAGTTGCACGTTACTATTTTGTATAGTTGCACGCTTCTAAAATGCACTATGAGTGCACAGTGCACCCGAGTGCACATGAGACCCACTCAAAAAAAAAATTATTGAAATGGGTAAAAAGTTATCAAATGGATGACAACGGATAAATTTTCCATAAATAACGGTTTATTGGTACGACTTGAGAATGATAATTGATATTATTGTAGGGTCAATCACTGTGGAATTATTGAACCATGAGTATCATTTGAGAAGGGTTGACTGAGAATGAAATTAGGTAATAAAATTAAGATAATCAATTACTTTCTTCTATTCTCATTTCAAAATATCAAAACTACCAAGTAATATTAATGAGAATAATTCTCATTAACCCTTCCATTTCCATTACCTCCAACCAAACAGTCCCTAAGATTTTGTCAATGAGTTTATCTCAATACTCAGATTTAGTATGCTTTTTTAAAATGTCAAGTAAGCAGGTGATGAATTGGATATTATCATCATGAATTGGTTTTATGTGTATCTGCACTAAGCCATTCAAATGAATTTTTAACCGTATAATTTATTCAGTGTAAAAATATAAGTTAATTTCAAGAAAATAAATTACATTTTAAAAATGCATTTAAATTACATGATGCATTAACTAGTATACAATACTTTGTCTGTTATCATATCTCGATTTAGACATTCTCATGTGCACCATTTGCAATAAGTTTTTTTTTTCAACTTTTTTTTCCAGTTTTTATCTGACCTGACTGGTTCATGGTTCACCCGACCTCGAATGGGTTTAGATTTTTATTTTTATTTTTTTAACCCGATCCGTACTCGGTCCAAGTGGTCCATGGTTCACCCGACCCGAATGGTTAATGATTTAGGGTTTAAGGTTCATGGTTTAGGGTTTAGATTTAGGGTTCATGGTTTATCTAAATTAAAATTGAATCAAATTGCACCAATTGCATCTTATGCAATTAGTGCACACAAGCATCACTTCTCGATTTATCCCAAGAGAATAGCCTTGGAAGAATTGGGTAATAGTTATAAATATATACTATTCGTTCCACATTAATTTTTATATTGGCTAGGTCTTGTATGCATCTGTATGCGGGTTGCACCGTACACTTATAGTACATTTAAAAGCGTGCAATTTGTTATGCTGAAAAGTGCGACTTATTTATACAGAAAAGTGCAACTGTTAATATGGGAACATAGTTGCATGCTTCTGTTTGGAATAGTTGCATGTTTCTGTTTTATATAGTTGCACGTTTTTAAAATGCACTATGAGTGCACGGTGTGCACATGAGACCCACTTATTTATATTTTGTGTAAATGAATACATGACTGAAGTTAAATAATTATATTATCTCTATTTTGGAATTTTAATTCCAAATTGGATATTAATTATTGGTTGTATAGCACATAAAGTCATTAATGGTTGGTGGTAAAATTAACGATATACAAAAGCTTATCTTGTAGAGACAATAAATATTGAGATATAAAAAGATTTTGCTAAATCAAGAAGTATTATTCATTTATTCCAAAACGGGGGAGCTCAAAGAAATCTCAAAATGTTGAGAAAAGTCTTATGCGTATACAAATCTCAAATGACGAAAGGAACTGTCATTTTCTAACACTGAAAGTTATGTTGCCAATTTTTGAACAAAAAAACGTTCCACCCATATTTCGTTGGCTTTGATTTTTATTTTTTTCAACAAAAGACACTCATAGAAAAAAAAAACAAAAAAAAATCATAATATTATAGTGATATATTTTTATGATTAATATTTGAAAAATATTTTCATGTACTAATTACACTATACATGCAATTCAAGTGTATTTTTAAATAATATTAATTATTTTATTTAAAGTATTAGTTAGTCAATTAACTATTTTTATTAAAAAATATTAATTGATCAGTATTTATTAATTTTATTGAGCAATATTAATTGTACAACTTATGCATCAGGTGATATAGCTAATAATTTACATTTTAACTTATGTGCAGAAGGCTTTAGTTGATTAATAGGGCAATTAGTTGATTAATTTCCAGTCCATCTAGAAGGCTTTAACAATTGGACTATTGACATTATAATTCCACATTTATCTTTACATATTGCATCACCATTTTGAACTTATAGTCTTTTGTCAAGCGGCTTGACAACGTCAAAATTTATAAATAAGATGACTGGATATATCGGGGTAATTGTAACTAGATACATAAAACTCACACCCTCTAGCAATTAGGTACAATTCAATTTTAAAATAGCAGATAGATACAAAATATTGACCAAAACACCTTTCACAATCAATTACACGGTTTATTCTCACATATATCTCTCTCTCATCATTCATCACACACACACACACACTTGTTATCTCTCTTTCTCTCTACCAATTCAAATCAAGTTTTTTCTCTCCCATCCAATTTTTTTCTCTCACGTAAAAAAGTCCTCATGATACTCATCTCTCTCTCTCTACACAATGGTGGACGGCGTGTGAGGGCACACGACGGAGGTGGTGGAGAAGGGCACACGCAGATCCGCCGGCCAAAGGGAGTATTTATGTGGGCGGTTCTTGTGGGGGGTTTTATGGATCGAGGAGGACGAGGATGGAGGATGGTGGCGGGTATGTGATGGAAAACACGACGGGGACAGTGTTTGGCGGTGGCGGCGATGGAAACGGGGATATGCTACAGCAGAGAGGTGTGGCAGTGTTTAGGGTTTTCTGGTGGTGGATCTGGGCGTTGATGGGGTGGCGCGTGTGGATCTGGGGGGCGGCGGTGGTTTGCTGGTGGTGGAGGGGCGGCGATGGGGGTTTGCGGCGTTTGAAGAAATTGTTTCGAAAGAAACAGGGGTTCCAAAAGAAGCTGCATCTAATGTGGATTCAACATTTGAAAAAGGCAGTAAAGTATCATGTTGAGACCTAGTCTTGAGGTTATGTGTGTATTATTTTATTTTAGCGGGATTTTCTCCCTTTTTTTCCAACAGATCCTCCCTGTTTTAAGAATTGATAAATTGGGATGATTTTTCATTCCTTTTGGACATATGAAATATGTGTGTATTATTTTATTTTAGAGGGATTTCTTTTTTTTATTTTATTTGTGTGTGTATTATTTTATTTTAGAGGGTTTTCTTCTAACATGTGATTGAGTTGGCTTCCAACAGATTAATAGGTCACTCGCAAGCTGATTTTTGGGAAGCATTCATGATTTGGTGGGTTTATGAGAATTTATATTCAAGCATTCAATTAGAGTGATGTAACTGGAATATGTATGCAATGTATTATGTTATTATATATACGATGTATTATATTTGTATGCAATGTTTTTAGTTTATATGCAATATTTTTTTAACAATGCATTTTCAGGGGCACATATGTAATATATCATGTATTTATGCAAAATAATTAGTGTATATGCAATGTATTTTTTAATAATGCATTTTTGTTAGCACATATGCAAATCTATCGTGAACAATGCAGTTTTTTGTTGGGTGTGTGCATTTTTCTAAGACCTGTTGGGATAACATATGTCAGGATCTATCGGAATGACCTCATAAACACAAATTTAAATTAACAATTATTACTAGCATGAATTTACCTAATTGAATTCAAATAATAATTCATCCAACAACAACATGCAAATAATATTCACGTAAAAGATCCTAGCATGCGGAATTTCTAGGAGTTTACGTAAACTTACCCGTTGGAGAGACGATCTGAGACTGACAGGATCAAGTATCTGGATACCCACCAAAAGTCCTTCTCAAGTATTCTCAAGTCCTCGTCCAATAACCCCGGTGGAAGGTTCTTCGATTAACGATTTATAAAACAAGGAAAATAAAAATTATTGTTACACCACCTTTGTGGATTTCTAATATTTCCAACACATGAAAAACTAGTTGGAGATGAAAAATTCATCCCCTATTTATAAGAGGAGGGGGTTTGAAAATTTCAACCTCAATTAGGGCTAGAAAAGATTTTTTCTTGATCTCCAAGAAATCTTGAATATATCCAATATATTCTTCTTTCCATGTGTGTTTTTCCACAAAAATCTCACACCCTTATTTGGTCAAATTTTTCGAAAATTACAAGAAAGAATTTCAAGATTGGATCTTTCTTGAATTTATGAGATATTCTTGTATTCCAAGAATACATATCTTCCATAAAATCTTTCCAAGAAAATCTTTCTTCCCTTTCATATACAAGATTTTCGAAAAATCCCTATTAAAGAAGTCAAGTGGGAGTTTTCTTGAATTTATGGGATAATCTTGTATTCCAAGAATACATTATCTCCTTTCCATAAAATCTTTTCAAGAAAATCCTTCTCCCTCTTTTCTTTAATATTTTCGAAAACAATAGGATATATTGCAACAATAAATGTGAATGAGTTTATCCTCTCTGTAGGTCCGCTTCAGCGCATCGAATGCACTAGTGTAATCTCTTGGTCAAGGCGAGCCAATCTGAGCCTTACACATCAACTTCTACCAATAGATTGTTCAGATCTATCTAAGTTGTGAAACATGCACTCGTATACAAGGAACTGTTAACTTGATCTTCTGTGATCTGGTATCTCCACGTTAACTACAATGTAACGCGTGCTACGAACGGTTTGCAATAAATATATATAACATTAAATCATATTTAAAGCAACAGTGATAAACAATTTATTTCAGTAAATAAGTGTTTAATAAATAGGTTATGCAAAGTAAAAGCATACTTTCACGTATAACCCCAACAATCTCCCACTTATACTCAACGTCTGCTTTTAAGTATACCACAACACGTCTCGTGTAGTTCTACGTGACATCTAATGCCACCTACACGAACCTAATAATATCTCTCCCACTTATACTCAAAGCAGATTGGCTACGTACTTGACAACCATTCCTCCCACATGTCTCTTGAATGTTTCCAGAGGCATACACTTTGTGAAGGGATTAACTAGGTTATCCTCTAATGCGATCTTAGCCACCTCTACATCTCCTCTCTTAACGATTTCTCGTCTAAGATTTCTTTCCTTCAGTGTGTTTGTTTGACTCGTGGGCTCTTGGTTCCCTTGAATTTGCAACTGCCCCTAGAAAATATTGCTAGACAAATTCGGAACTCCATCCAAGTCCACTAAGAAGATCTAGAGCCAAACTGGTTCCTTCACTACTTCACAAGCAGCTACTTACCCGGTTTCCATGGTTGAGATAGTGATGCATTTCTTCTTCACACTCATCCATTTCATGGCTACACTTCCCAAATGAAAACACACTAACTGAGTCAGATAGTCTGGAATCTAGGTTTGATTGGAAATCCGAGTCTGTGTATCCCACTGGAAATAAACTGTCTGACTGATAAACCAACATTCTATCTCGAGTTCTTTTCAGATACTTCAGAATGTTCTTAACAGTAGTCCAATGTTGATTTCCGGGATTGCTCTGATATCTTGCTACCATGCCTATGGCGTAGCATATATCCGGTCTCGTACACAACATTGCATACATGAGACTTCCTACTGCCGACGCATAAGGAATCCCTCTCATGTCATCTATCTTCCTTTGTGTCTTAGGGCACATGTCTTTCGATAGATGGATTCCATGCCTGAAAGGTACAAAACCCTTCTTGGAATCTTGCATGTTGAAATGCTTCAAAATGGTATCTATGTATGAAGTTTGCGATAAACTGATCATTCTTTTCTTTCGATCTCGAGTGATCTTGATCCCAAGAATATGACCGGCTTCCCCTAAGTCCTTCATATCAAACTGTTTTGACAGCCATACCCTTACGTCTGACAAAACCTTTACATCGTTTTCGATGAGCAGAATATCGTCTACGTATAGTACTAGGAATACCAAGGCAGTTCCGTCACACTTTCTATAAACACAACTCTCGAAATGGTTTTGATCAAACCCATAAGATTTTATTACATGATCAAAACATTGGTTCAAATCCCGAGATGCTTGCTTAAGTCCATAAATGGACTTCCTTAGCTTGCACACAAGGTGTTCTTGGCCTTTTTCGTTGAAACCTTCGGGCTATTGCATATAGATTTCCTCGTCAAGACTCCCGTTAAGGAAAGCTGTCTTGACATCCATTTGTCAGATCTCAAAATCTAGATGCTCAGCTATTGCCAAGAGAATACGGATGGACTTAAGCATGGCTACAGGCGAAAAGGTTTCTTCATAATCGATACCCTCTTTCTGAGTGTATCCCTTTGCCACAAGCCTAGCCTTGAAGGTTTCCACCTTCCCGTCTGGTCCCCTTTTCCTCTTGTAGACCCACTAGCATCCAATGGGTTTTACCCCATTGGGTGGTTCAACAAGCTCCCACACCTGATTATGATCCATTGCGCCCATCTCGGCTTCCATTTCGGTTTACCAGGATTCTGAATCCTTATCTTAGACCGCCTCCTTGTAGGACCAGGGTTTGATTCACTATCCCCGGGGACTAAATCCGAAGATTCTCCTATCCCCATGAATCTCTCAGGTTGTCGAACAACCCTCCCACTACGATGAGGTTCCGATTGTGTTGGTGTGACGCTTGGTATATCTACCTGTACAGTTGGTATAGGAGTTTGTCCTCTTATTTCATTTAAGGTAATCTCACTTTTGGGCTTTCGATTGTTCATAAAGTCTTCTTCCAAAAATCTAAAGTGCGTACTTATTATCACCTTTTGATCTTCGGGACCATAGAACATGCACCCTTTCGTTCCCATGGGATATCCTATAAACAACCTTAGTTTCGATCGTGCATCTAACTTACCGGCTTCCTTGTCTAGCATGTATGTCGGACACCCTCAAATCCTGAGATGTCTCAGACTGGGCTTGCGCCCGGTCCACAACTCATTAGGGATTTTGGGAACCGATTTGGATGGTACCAAATTTAGGACATTAGCCGTTGTTTCCAAGGCATGACCCCAAAACGACTTGGGTAGATCTGGATAACTCATCATGGATCTGACCATTTCTAAGAGTGTTCTGTTTCTTCGTTCTGCAACCCCATTTTGTTGAGGGGTTCAGGGTGCAGTCAACTGGGAAATAATGCCCTCGTCTGACAGCTAGTTCAAAAACTCATCGCTGAGGTATTTACCTCCACGATCAAATTCGTAGAAACTTGATACTCTTTTCCCTATGATTCTCCACTTCGGCTTTGAACTCCTTGAATTTATCAAAGGTTTCCGATTTGTGTTTCATGAAGAAAATGTACCTGAACCTTGAGTAATCATCGATGAAGGTCACGAAATACTCATAGCCATCTCTAGCTTTGGTTGACATTGGACCACACACGTCAGTGTGAACGATTTGCAACACTTCTGTGGCACTATTCCCCTTGGCTCCCACTGCCCTCATGGTCATTTTACCCTCCAAACATGATTCGCAGGTTGGAAGTGGTTCTAACTGTAGGTCCGACAGTGAACCATCTTTCACCAACATTTGGATCCTATTTAGATTAATATGACCTAATCTTAGATGACATAGAAGTGACTCGTTCACTTTTTCTGAACGTTTTCTCTTATTGTATGAATGTTGGGATTATACTGAAAAGTATGCTTTTTACTTTGTATAATCGAAACTGAATTTTCAGACTTATTTACTGAAATAAATTGTTTATCACTGATGCTTTAAATATGATTGAATGTTACATATATTTCTTATCGCATAACTGTTCAATAATTAAATGCGTGTTACATTGTAGTTAATTTAGTGATACCGGATCACGTAAGATTAAATTAACAAATTCCTTTGTAACTAAAAAGTACGTTATTCATGACCTAGATGGAAATGAACAACCCATCGTGAAAGGTTGAAGTGTAAGGCTCGATTTGGCTTGTCTTGACCAAGAGATTACACTAGTGCATGATCGATGACCGAATAGAACCTACAGGAGGATAAATTCTTGAGAATCAACAAGGAAGAATTAGACCTCAGTGGTTCGTTATTTCTTAACCTTCGTCCCTTAAATAGGATCACGTGGGATTGGTAACTATTGCTTTGACTTATCATGGGTAGCGAATCAATGAGATTCAATACTTTTTATCTTGGGCAATATTATTGGTCACATGTGATTGCTAAGATTTAATACGAAAAATCGTGTAAGCACGCTTTGTTCGACGGTTCCCCCTTGGGAGGTTCATAAGCTTTATCATACCAAATCTTGCAAGTGGAATTAGTTTCCCTGCATGGATAATAATGTTGAACCGCTTCCTTGACCAAGGATAAAAGATATTAATTAATTAGAAAGCTATTTCAAAGGGCTTGAATTAATTAATGGGCTAGATAATCTTAAACACGGAAATAATGACCGGAGCCATATTGATCGTAATATGGGTTAAGATGGATAGTGCAATATTAATTATGTAGTGGGATTAATTAATATTTATGGACTTGAATTATATTGTGGCTCAATATTAGATATTCAAGGTCCATTAGAAGGTCCAATCTTAATTCTCCTAAAGGCCCCCTAAGTAGCCCAACATATAGCCCAATAACTGAAAAAGGTGATTAAAATAAAATAAATATTGTTGCTTATTTTTCCTAATATTTTCGAAATTTATGGATAAAAGAGGGAGAAAGATTTTCCTTGAATTTTGTTATGGAATGAGGATATGTATTCTTGGAATACAAGATTATCTCATTAAATTCAAGAAATCTCCAACTTGGTTATTCATGAGGATATTTCGAAATTTTTGAATATAATGGGCAAGAAAGATTTTCTTGATTTTCTTGAAAAGATATTATGGAAGATATGTATTTCTTGAAATACAAGAATATCTCATAAATTCAAGAAGATCCAAATCTTGGATTCTTGCATCATTTTTTTCGAATATAATCCATATTAAGGAGGTGGAATTTTTGTGGAATATTTTAATTATGGGAAAAAGAATATAGGAGATATATTCAAGATTTCTTGGTGATCAAGAAAAGTCTTTTCCCACATTGGTTTTCTACTGAAAAAATCGACCACTTCTCTCTTATAAATAGGGGATGATTCTTTCATTCCCAAGTACAATTCCATGTGCTGGAAAAATTAGCAAATCCACATAAGTGGTGCAACAAAGTTTATTTTTTCCGTTTGTTAATTGTTCGACAAGTGTCCTTCCACCGGATAGTTGAGCAAGGGCTAAGGGAATACTTGGGAAGTCCTTTTGGTTAGTCCGTCCAACCGAATTCACTGCCATCCCGAGAGGTACGTTCACGTAAACCCGTAGATTCCGCATGCGTAGGTTTTACGTGGCTTATTATATGCATGATATGTTGTTGCAATTATTATTTGAATTAATATAGGATTAATTCATGCTAGTAATAATTAAAGAATTAAATTTGTATTTAAATATTCACCCCTAATAGATCTCATGCAACCTATTCCCCAACAAAGCATCGAGCCACGGTTTGAGACTCTCAATTTTTTAAATTGTAATTTAATTCGTGGACATTAAATTTGAAATTGGATAGTAGAACTCGTAGATCTGCTTTTGTGTATTCAATTGTCATGGATTTTAATGTGTTTATTTATGCATTTATATAAACTGCGGGTTTTTAATTCGATTCGCTCGGATTTGTTTTGCCTCACGAGAAAATCCACGGAAGAGACTAGGATTTGTTTGATTTGATCAATGTAATGGACTAGTCTCGATCTAGGCTTATTTATTTTTGTAAATAAATTGTAACCGGATTCCGGGAACGGCAGGACGGAAGAATTAAAGGACAAAATCCAGAATCGAAGGGCGCTGGCGCGCTGCTACCGCATGCTCGGGCGTTAGGTGAGGTTGCCGCCGAGCGCAAGGCGAGGAGCAGGGAGCCATCACAAGACGGGGGCGGTGCAAGGGCGCTGGGATACCGCATATGCCGCGATCGCCAAGCGACGGGCGGCTGGGCGGCGCCAGCAGGGACGCTGGGTCAGCCGGGTCGGGCGCGTAGGGCGGAGGCGGGAGGAAGGCCGCCGCCGAGAGCCGAGAGCCGCCGACGCCGCCGACGGGCGCAGCCGAGGCATCAAGGCACTGGCGGCATGGCCCGCCGAGGCATCTCGCCGAGGTCGCCGAGGTTGGTCTAAAGCTGTGCGGCCGGCGGGATCTCTTGTGCATCCCACCGTGGAGCTACTTGGCGTGGGCGTTTGAAGACGAAATATTTTTTCGAGACGAATGAGTGGGAGAAATTCGAGACGTGTTTCTTCGAGATCAAGTCAAGAAAAATCAAACCATGACTATTGGATAATTTGTGCCCAATATGTTTATTTTTCTGTTTTGCTTGATTTATTTGTGTTATTTTATGCTTTATTTAATTTGTTTAAATGTGTTTGCATGAGGGTTGCCAAATGGAAAAATCTCACCTTCAAAATTACTAAGTATGTTTAAACAATTAATTGACAATTTTATTCCGGATAATAAAATTGAATTAATTTTGACCTCCATGATTTATTTATTTGTAAATTCTTTTGGAGAAATTCCCAAACGGACGGGCCAAAAGATAGCTTTCACATGAATGAATTCCAAACGGATGATTGTGGGTTATTACTAGTGGCGACGATGACCCTCCCAACGAGGCTCGATCAAAGCAAAATAATAATCCTGTATTTAATCATGGTTATTACTTAGGTATAAAATTGATATGCATATACTTTCCCGAAGTCCCTGTTAATTTTATATTGGTCAAGTGGGAGCCAACTATTAATCTGGATATTAAAGGTTTGTAAATCGTTTTGTTTGTAACTTCGCTTGAATGTGTTTAAATAATGACCCACCCAACGTGGCTTATTTAAACTGCTTTTGAGATGTTGGGTGATGATGTTCATATTTTTTGATATTTTTAATATGATGCATGTGATCGAACCTTGTGATATACTTGTGCTATTGCATATAGTTGTTTATTTTAGTTCAAAGATGTCGTTACCTTTTAATCCACCAAGTATTATACTTAAAGTCAATACAATATGTATGGAAACTATATTGGAAACGAAAAATTATTATTGTCCTAATCGCACAAAAAGCACAAGTGGATTCTTGACACACCAAAATCGGATGAGCCAACCGACGAAGTCAAAACATGCGGACTCGTCGATCACCTTGTGAGAGATGTCGCCCCCGAAAATGGTGGAGGGCAAACCCGTAAGGGATTACGTCCTCAAAATAGATGGCCCATCTGAACAAACTTGAGATTCTGAGTGCAGATTATGATCTGGATACTCAGATGAATTTGGTACTTCACTCTCTGCCCAAAATTTTTTGAGCATTTTGGCCTCGCTAGCTAATTTGTTACAAGCTTTTGGTCTCGACAGAAATGATGATAAGGCACCAAACTCAAGCTTTGACGGCAAGTGGTCCGTCTTCATATTCTAGGCCAAGGGTAGGCAAGATAAAGAAGAGGACCAAAAGACCATAAGCAATAAAACTCAATTGTTGCCAAGGGCAATGGTAAGATGAGGAATGCTTGTTGTGTCAAGGAAAATCCAAAGAGGAAGTGCTTAAACTGCGGTGAGAGAGGACAATGGAGGTTTTGCCAGTTCCAACCCCAAAAAGGGACGGAAAGAAAGGTAATTCTCACGCACTAGTTGTTGAAACTTGTTTAGCGGCGTATACTTCTCATTCATGGGTGGTTGATATGAGATCCACTAATCATGTTGGCTTCACGGGTTCAAAATGATCCGACAACTAAGTGGAAGTGAGATCCTCATCACACTGGGCGATGCTACGAGAGTGGCAGCTGAAGCAGTGGGAGAAGTGCACCTGTCTTTTGAAGACAGAGTTTTAATTTTAAGAGATGTTCTGTACGTTCCAAGTTTTAGAAAGAATTTGATTTCAGTTTCTAAACTTTTTCATGATGGATATTCGGTTACTTTTAATAAAGTTGTTACCATTTCTCTTTATGATAAATTTATCTATCATGGAACGTTGGCGAATGATCTCTATACAATTAATCTTATGCACACCACTCACGAAATGTATCCTATAACACATCAATCAAGCTTTCGAGAAAAAGAAAAACGTTCATCAGACGTGAACGAGACACTTCTTTGGCATCTAAGATTGGGTCATATAAATCCAAAGAGGATCCAAAGGTTGGTGAGAGACGGTTCACTAGGGCTTCTCTAAGATGAACCGATTCCAACCTGTAAATCATGTTTGGAGGATAATATGACCAAGAGGGCATTTGGAGCCAAGGGGAATAGGGCCAAAGAAGTAGAAATAGAAATCGCTCACACGTATGTATGTGGTCCAATGTCAACCAAAGCAAGAGGAGGTTATGAGTAATTTTATTGATGATTACTCAAGTGCGGTTACATTTTCCTTATGAAGCATGAATCAGACCTTTGAGAAATTCTAAGAATTTAAGGCTCAAACAGAGAATCATAGGGAAAAACGTATCAAGTCTCTACGATCTGATCGTGGAGGCGAATACCTCAGCGATGAGTTTTTGAACTACTTATCTGATGAAGGGATTGTATCCCAGCTCACTGCACCTGGAACCCCTCAACAAAACGGGGTTGCAGAGCGAAGAAACATAACTCTTTTGGAAATGGTTAGATCAATGATGAGTTATGTAAATCTTCCCGAGTCGTTCTGGGGTCATACCTTGGAAACAGCGACTTACATTCTGAACTTGGTGCTATCCAAATCGGTTCCCAAAACTCCCAAAGAATTGTGGACCGGGCAAGCAAGCCTAGTATGAGACACATGAGAATTTGGGGGTGTCCGGCCTACGTGTTGGACAAGGAAGCCGGTAAATTGGATCCTCGATTAGAATTAAGGTTGTTTGTAGGATACCCCGAGGGAACAAAAGGGTGTATGTTCTATAGTCCCGAAGATCGAAAGGTGGTCATGAGCACCCACTTTAGATTTTTGGAAGAAGACTATATGAACCAAAGAAAACCCAGAAGTGAGATTACCTTAAATGAGCTTAGAGGGCAAACCTCGATTACAACTGTCTTAGATGATATACCAAACGATACGTTTTCAACCGAGCCTCGTCAGAGTGGGAGGGTTGTTAGACGTTCCCGAGAGATTCATGGGAATAGGAGAGTCCTCGGGACTTTCCCCTGACAAGACGAATCGACCCATGGACATATGACGAGGCACTCCAAGATAAGGATGCAGATTCTTGGCAAACAGAAATGAAAGCCAAAATGGGTTCTATGTTTCATAATAGAGTGTGGGAGCTAGTCGAACCACTTAATGGGGTCAAACCCATTGGATGCAAGTGGGTATATAAGAGGAAAAGAGGACCGGACGGGAAGGTTGAAACCTTTAAAGCAAGACTAGTGGCGAAAGGTTATACTCAGAAAGAAGGGATCGACATGAGGAAACTTTTTTCGCCCATAGCCATGCTTTAAGTCCATCCGTATTCTCTTATCGATTGTCACAAGATTTCGACTTTGAAATTTGGCAAATGGATGTCAAGATGACTTTTCCTTAACTAAGTCTTGATGAAGAGATCTATATGCAACAACCCCAAGGTTTCATTGAAACAGGCCAAGAACACCTAGTTTGTAAGCTCAAGAGGTCCATTTACGGACTCAAACAGGCATCCAGAGCTTGGAACCAAAGTTTTGATCATGTAATAAAGTCTTATGGGTTTGATCAAAACAAGTTTGAAAGTCGGTGTATAAAAAGCGTGTCGAACCGCATTGGTATTCTTAAGATCAGACATAGATGACATTGTGATCATCCGGAACAATGTGAAGGTGTGATCAGACGTAAGGGCATGTTTTTCAAAACAGTTTGATATGAAAGACTTAGGGAAAGCCGGACACATCCTTGGGATCAAGATCACTCGAGATCGCAAGAAAATGATGATCGGGTTATCGCAAGTTTCATACATAGACACTGTCTTGAAACGCTTCAGCATGCAAGATTCCAAGAAAGGATTCGTACCTTTCAGACTTGGAATCCATCTATCCAAGAAAATGTCCCCTAAGACGAAAAAGGAGATAGATGACATGAAAGGCATTCCTTGTGCTTCTACTGTCTGAAACCTTATGTATGCAATGTTTGTGTACAAGACCTGATATCCGCTTTGGTCGTAGGCATGGTAGCAAGATATCAAAGTAACCCAGTGAAAAGCGATTGATTGACGCTTAAAAAAACATTCAAGTGTCCGAAAAGAACTCGGGATAGAATGTTGATTTATCGATCGATACTCCAATCCCCATCCGCCACACACTAACTCGGATTTCCAATCGATTTAGATTCCGAAATTATCCGCCTCGCTTAGTGTGTTTCCATTTGGGAAGTGTAGCCATCAAATGGACGAGTGTGAAGCGGAAATGCATCACCGACTCAACCATAGAAGTTTGGGTAAGTAATCTGCAGAAGCGTTGAAAGAACCGATTGGGCTCTAGATCTTAGTAGTGGACTTAGATGGTGTTCTCAATTTGTCTAGCAATATCTGCTAGGGGCGCTTGCAAATTCAAGAGAACCAAGAGTCCACGAAGTCAAACAAGCACACTAAAGGAAAGACATCTTATACGAGAAATCGTTAAGAGAGAGATATAGATGTGGCAAAGATAGCGTCGAGGACAACCAAGCAGATCCATTCACAAAGAGTCCGCCTCTGAATACATTCGAGAGACATGTGGGTGGAATGGGTGTCAAGACCGCCGCTAATCTGCTTTTGATAAGTGGGAGAAATTATTAGGTTCGTGTAGGTGACATTAGATATCACTGACTACGAGACATGTTGTAGTATACTTAAAAGCGCACTTTTGAGTATAAGTGGGAGATTGTTGGGATTATAATTGAAAGTATTGCTTTTTACTTTGTATAATCGAAACGAATTTTCAGACTTATTTACTAAAATAAATTGTTTATCACTGATGCTTTAAATATGATTGAATGTTACATATATTTACTGCATAACTGCTCAATAATTAAATGACGTGTTACATTGTAGTTAATTTAGTGATACCGCATCACGTAAGATTAAATTAATGTCCCTTGTAACTAAAAGTACGTTATTCAAGACCTAGATGGAAATGAACAACCCATCGTGAAAGGTTGAAGTGTAAGGCTCAGATTGGCTTGTCTTGACCAAGAGATTACACTAGTGCATGACTGATGCACTGAATAGGACCTACAGGAGGAAAAAATTCTTCTTAAATCGAACAAGGAAGAATTAGACCTCAGTGGTTCGTTATTTCTTAACCTTCGTCCCTTAAATAGGATCACGTGGGATTTGTAACTATTGCTTTGACTTATCATGGGTAGCGAATCAATGAGATTCAATACTTTTTATCTTGGGCAATATTATTGGTCACATGTGATTGCTAAGATTTAATACGAAGAATCGTATGTGCAAGCACGCTTTTGTTCGATTTGGTTCTTGGGAGGTTCATAAGCTTTATCGTACCAAATCTTGCAAGTGGAATTAGTTTCCTGTGATGGATAATAATGTTGAACCGCTTCCTTGACCAAGGATAAAAGATATTAATTAATTAGAAAGCTATTTCAAAGGCTTGAATTAATTAATGGGCTAGATAATCTTAAACACGTGAAATAATGACCGGAGCCATATTGACCGTAATATGGGTTAAGATGGATAGTCTTGAATATTAATTATGTAGTGGGATTAATTAATATTTATGGGCTTGAATTATATTGTGGCTCAATATTAGATATTCAAGGTCCATTAGAAGGTCCAATCTTAATTCTCCTAAAGGCCCCCTGAGTAGCCCAACATATAGCCCAATAACTGAAAAAGGTGATTAAAATAAAATAAATATTGTTGCTTATTTTTCCTAATATTTTCTAAATTTATGGATAAAAGAGGGAGAAAGATTTTCCTTGAATTTTGTTATGGAATGAGGATATGTATTCTTGGAATACAAGATTATCTCATTAAATTCAAGAAATCTCCAACTTGGTTATTCATGAGGATATTTCGAAATTTTTGAATATAATGGGCAAGAAAGATTTTCTTGATTTTCTTGAAAAGATATTATGGAAGATATGTATTTCTTGAAATACAAGAATATCTCATAAATTCAAGAAGATCCAAATCTTGGATTCTTGCATCATTTTTTTCTAATATAATCCATATTAAGGAGGTGGAATTTTTGTGGAATATTTTAATTATGGGAAAAAGAATATAGGAGATATATTCAAGATTTCTTGGTGATCAAGAAAAGTCTTTTCCCACATTGGTTTTCTACTGAAAAAATCGACCACTTCTCTCTTATAAATAGGGGATGATTCTTTCATTCCCAAGTACAATTCCATGTGCTAGAAAAATTAGCAAATCCACATAAGTGGTGCAACAAAGTTTATTTTTTCCTTTTGTTAATTGTTCGACAAGTGTCCTTCCACCGGATAGTTGAGCAAGGGCTAAGGGAATACTTGGGAAGTCCTTTTGGTTAGTCCGTCCAACCGAATTCACTGTCATCCCGAGAGGTACGTTCACGTAAACCCGTAGATTCCGCATGCGTAGGTTTTACGTGACTTATTATATGCATGATATGTTGTTGCAATTATTATTTGAATTAATATAGGATTAATTCATGCTAGTAATAATTAAAGAATTAAATTTGTATTTAAATATTCACCCCGAATAGATCTGTGCAACCTATTCCCCAACAATGAAACAGTCGATGTGTTATAAGATGCATTTTGTGAGTGGTGTGCATAGTTAATAGTATAGAGATTGTTCTGTAAAGTTCCATGACAGATAATCACATCATTACGGTAAACAGTAACTTGCTTAGAAAAACGAACAGAATATCCATCATTAAATAATTTTGAAACTGAGATAAGATATTTGCGAAAAACTGGAACATAGAGAACATCTCTCAAAACTAAATTTTTGTCTTCAAAAGACAGGTGCACGTCTCCCACTGTTTTAACCACTACTCATGCAATACTGCAAAAACTGCTACTTCACATAGCATTGCAGTAATGCTACTTTCGTGGAATTGCAATACTCGATACCTTCGTAGCATTGCAATAGTCGTTACTTACGTAATATTGTCCATTTGATGAGGATCACACTCCCACTAAGTTGTCGGGTCAACTGGGACCCTGTTACTTGAAACATACATGATCAGCAGATCCCGTATCAACTACCCACGAATGAGAAGTATACGCCGCTAAACAAGTTTCAACAACTAGTGCGTGAGAATTACCTTTCTTTCTGGCCCTTTTGGGGTTTGGAACAGGCAAACCTCCATTGTCCTCTTTCACCGCAGTTTAAGCACTTCCCCTTTGGATTTTCCTTGACACCACCGGCATTCCTCATCTTACCATTGCCCTTGGCAACAGTTGAGTTTGATTGCTTACGGATTTATGTCCTCTTCTTTTTCTTGTCTTCCCTTGGCCTAGAAGATGAAGACGGACCACTTACCGCCAAAGCTTGAGTTTGGTGCCCCATCAACGTCTCTGTCGTGACCAAAGCTTGCAACAAATCAGCTAGCGAGGCCAAAATGCTCAAAACTTTTGGGCAGAGAGTGGAGAACCAAATCTATCTGGGTCTCCAGATCATAATCTGCACCCAGAACCTCAAGTTTTTTCAGATGGGCCATCTATTTTGAGGACATAATCCCTTACGGGTTGCCTCCACCATTTTCAAATGATAATATCTCTCGCAAGGTGATCTGACGAGTCCCGCATTTTTGACTCGTCAGTTGGCTCATCTGATTTTGGTGTGTCAAGAATCCACTTGTGCTTTTGTGCAGTTAGGACAATTATAACTTTTCATTTCCAATCAACATAGTTTCCTATACAATTCTATTCACTTTAAGTATATTAACAGTGGATTAAAAGGTTCGACATCTTTGAATCGAATAAACAACAATTGTGCAAACACAAAATTATCACATAATTCGATCACATTGTTCATATCAAAATCTCAAAATAATATGAACATGCATCAGCCGACATCTCAAAATAGTTTAAATAGGTCACGTGGGGTGAACTGTCTATTTAAACACATTCAAGAAGGTTACAAACAAGTACAGTTATAAACCTTTAATTCAAAATTAATAGTCGGCTCCCACTTGACCAATATAAAATTGACAGGGACTTCGGGGAAGTATATGCATATCAATTTTATACCTAAGTAATAACCATGTGATGGTCCCGATTTGAAAACCCAAGAACGCGGAAAATACCATGTAATGCATATAAAATAGGGGTGAGGGCAGAGTGATTCCAATTTTTTTTTTTGCTATTAAGAACGATGTGTGTTTTGCTTATAATCGAATGCATAAGACAAGTAATAACATAAAGCAAAGAAAGAACACATAATTTTATAGTGGTTCTGGACAACTCGTCCTACATCCACTCTTCCCTTCATGGGGCAATCAACTTAACCAATCGGACTTAGTTTACCGTGTTAGTCCAACACCCAATAGATGTTTTACCGAGTTCACACTCAAAGGGACATATCACCCTCACGGATCGCTTATAGATGTTTAATGAAGTTCTCACTCAAACGGGACTTATCACCCTCACGGGATTGCCTACCCTCCCTTTCGGATTGCTTAGATGTTTATCGAGTTCCCACTCACCTACAAACTTAACCTATCAAACCGATTTTGGTAAGGTTTGTTTGGTTTCAACTAGGGTGAGATTTTCCCTTACATTTGTTTAGCCTCAATGCTAAGGATGGGAAAATCTCTCTAAGCTTAGGATATGGCATTTTTGCTAGATACAATGAAGAACACTCTTGGGTAAATTTGGATATGTAATGCTCTGTGTTCTTGAATGGAGTTGCTTGAATATTTGGCTTTTAATTTCACTTTGCGGATCCTCCATTATCTTCTTTTGAAGATAGTGCAATGTATTTATAGTGTGGATTTGAATATTACCGCTGGAGAGTAATATTCAAATCCATACTAATAATCTTCCAAATTTTCTTTTGTCCTTTTTGCACCGTTGTTTGCGGCTTTTATGTCACATCCATATATGTTGTTATCTTCTTATTGATCACCGCTTTTGTGTGTCTAATCTGATCCGATCAAATTTCACCGACCATCGTTTCATCGCTTCATTCCCTCGTGATCAGATCGATCCCTGTGATCGCTTCGAATCGATTCGGTTCAAAGATAACAGATCGATATGTTCAAAGATACCGATCTGATTCTGATCATGATCTATTCTTCCTGGATTCGAATCGATTCGATATCGATCTTCGCATACCGATCTTCTTCTCGCATCTTCTTAATCTCATCTGATCGGTCTTGATCGATCTCGATCTCGATCATCTTCATCGATTTCATGAGATCTTCCCCTCAATTTGTTCTTAGTTTCTTCCTTTCAACTTGTTATCCGATTATCTTAAATAACACAAGTTGATAATATTTTGGCATAATTAATCAAAACTAAAATATCCCAACACTTCACTTAATCTCCCATAATCATCTTTAAATCTGAAATAAATTAGCTTGATATTCTTGATTGTTAAGCGTTTTAGATTATCGATTTAAAATATCTCACTCTAAAGAATCCCATATATATAGACCTTGAAATCAAAGAGATCGTTGGAGTCAATTTGAATTTGTTATATTTGGTAGATCAGAGTCTTCGATTCTGTATCGGTACAAGATCGATCCGTGATCAAGATCGTGATCAAGATTTCTTCTTCAAAAATCAAAGATGTTTTCTTCTTGTTCAAATTTTATCACATTATTAACTCATCCTATTTTATTCGATCTTGATCAGCCTCGTCTGCAAAACCTCGCCTCGATCTCGATCATCTTCATCCGATTTCATGAGTTCCCCTCAATTTGTTCTTCCGTTCCCCCCTCAACTTGTTATCTCAGAGATTATCTTAAATAACATGAGTTTGATAATATTTTGGCATAATTAATCAAAACTAAAATATCCCAACACTTCACAAATTCTCCGCAATCTCCATAATCAAAGATTCGAGTAAATCTGAAATCAAATTAGCTTGAGCTTCTTGATTGTTCAAATAAATTTTAGATTCGTTATTTCCAGTATCTCACTCTAAAGTGTAATCCCATATATATAGACCTTGAAATCAAAGAGCCGTTGGAGTGCAATTTGAATTTCTCAGGCTATATTTGGTGAACTTGGCAGCTTGATGTGACTAGCTTCGAGAAACGGCATGGCGGCGTGAATTTGTACTTTGTAGCCGCTTTGAGAGGTAAAATCAAATCCGCAATTGCCGCTCTCCCATCATACGTGTCTTGTTCTTATTGATAGCGCAGACTCACTTTTCAATGTTGTTCTTCCAACTAAGCTTGACATTCTTCTTGTTTAGATCATCGACGTATGATTAGGTGAAACATCGATTTCACTCAGTGAGGAACTGATCGAATCGATCACCATCTACTGATAAGTCTTCGTGGTGCGGTTGACTTAGCTTCAACTAGCGCATCTCTACCGATGTAGGTCTTTTTCCGTCCCGATCATCCGAAGTCATCCGATCTTCGAGTATCTCGAGTTTGAGCTTCACGACTTCAAATTGAGATATCCGATCGGATCGATCGATCCGATCTTCGCTCTTTTCTAAGCGTTCGGCCCGGATATGACATCGCCTTGTTCTTTGAGTCTTCAGATTCGACCTATACATATTGAGTTCCCCTCAATATGTGACCTATCTATTACATCGGTTGTTCTATACAAATATTATCAATCGGGTCTCCTATGCGTATTATAAACATCACAACCAATGTCCGATCGTCTCTATTACAAGTGTTGTTGGAACTTTCATCAAAACTATAAATTTCCCAACAATTTCCCCTTTGATGAAACCAAAACACTTTGAGAAACCACCAAAATGCTTGATAAGAAATAGAATCAGTTAAGAGCATGTAATCAAGACAATGAGACTTTGTCTTAGATCGAAAAAAAAATAAACTTTTCTCATTAAAGAATGATGATTACATGTTACATCGTAAAAGTTTGAAAATAAGCGCAATTTGATCCCGAGTAGTCTTCGATTCTTCACTCTTTGGGCTTGTATCCTTCGCATCTCTTTTGATCTTGAGGAACGTTGAAAATCGATAAAAGTTTCCATTTGACATCATCGGTTTGTCGAGGATCGCTTATTTTGCGCTTCCGCTTCAGATGTCAAAGTAGAATCTTTGAAATGCCAACTGTCGAATGAGCCATCTGCCTTCTTCGAGTACACCAGATGATCATACTCTTGGCGAAGTTATTTTTACATTGATCACTTGGCCTCATTCTCCGTGATACTTCGAAAATCCGGGTATTTATTTTCTAACCAAATGAGGAATTCTTCATCGAGAGATTCTTCTCTGTGGAACAAGATTAAGAACAAAGGCATCCGAAGCCATTCACTTCGATCTTGTTCCATTCCTCAAATTTCTTAGCATCTTGCGCAAATTGTTTTTGATGATCTCATCAACTCTTGTCGCGGCTTAGGTTACCAGTTCGGATTTTCCAAATTCTTCCTCTTCACTCTCAAATTGAATTTCTTCTTCGATTTTCCTTCGCCTTTTTTTTTTTTCCGCCCTTTCTTTCTTCTTGGCATTTTCGGGCTTCTTCGCTATCCGCTCTTTGGACATCTTTTCACCAAAGATTTTGTCCGTCATGTCTGGTTATTTTCTCCGAGTTTGTGATGTCCTTCATCGGTTGGTTTCTCACTCTGTCCTTCCCCTTTTGGTTTGATCAAAATGAGTAGTGAGATGGGAGGTCGAGAACCAAAGTTGATCGATGCGATCGCCTTGTTGAGATCTCGCAATGATATGCCTTGAGTTTGAGCAAATTAGATTTTGAATCGTTGATATCATTTCCGTCTCGGCGATTCCATGGCAAGCATAGAGAGTGTTGTATCACTTTGTCAAGTTTCTCTTCACAATTCTAGCTTGTCGAAAGCATCGTAAAAGAAACTTGTTTTTTATCCACTTGAGCCGGGCCAGGCATCAATCGGTCTTTATCGCGGTTGGACGCAGGGACACAGCTTTAGGAGAACTCGATCTTTGATTGCCCCAATGTGGGAAATAGCTATTTCCTTTGATCTTTTTATTTCGCTGATGGCACTAATTCGCTTTTGATCGCCTATCACCCTCAACTTCTTCTTTTTCAGAGATCTTTGAGACAAGATCCGATCTCCCCAAGTTTGATCAAGAAGCGGTGATGTTGGAACGTTAGGCCACTTGATCCAGTTCCGTTGTTTGTGCCTTCAGGGTTGGTTGGTCATGAACTGACAGCGGTTCCACTATCATTACCCGCAGCCTCCTCGTGATCCTTCATGGTGGCATCTGCTTGGGAGCTTTGTCGCTAGCCTCCTGCTCGGCCCCTGCTCCTAAGAACCCTAGCTTTCCTCGCGGATCGAGTTTTAACAGATAAATTTGCTTTTAATGAGAAGATCACCACCGGTGATCCCACTTTTGCAGATTTCCTCATGTCGAATCGAAGTCTCAGAAACTCATCTGCACCGCCCATCTGTTCTATAATTATTATGAAGTCTCGAGAAGCTTTTTAATCGAAGATCTCCGTGTGAAGATCTCCAAAACTTCCTCTTTTATGACAAAGTTGGGCGACCCGTGTCCGGGTACAACTCATCAATCTCTCTTTCACGATTAGCACTCATCAATTTCCTTATGATTTTGTTGATCCGACTCGTGGATTGTCGGGTCCAGATTCAATTTGATGAGGTATAGGTTCTGCGCTGCGTTTCGAGTCATGAAGTCAAGTTGGTCGACGGCTTCGACCAGCAGAGGTTCTGGCCAGGAAGAAAAAGCTTCACAATGTAACCGTTTTTGCCGGCTAACCGATGCGCCAGTTCGCGGGCAGTGGGATAGAGAGACATGCTCAGCAGCCGTTATTCCGATGAAAACAATGGAGCTTAAGGTACGAGATTGATCGGCTTGGGTATGAGATTGATCCGCCAGAAAGATTGATTTCTTTGTGCTTCCTCGATGATCTCGAAGATTTTTTAAAACCGTGGTTCGATGTTTCACCGATTTTTTGTGGTGCAACAGACCTCATCGACCTTCTTCATCCTACCATCTTTCTAGCATCGAGTAGGGAGCTTGCTTCGCCTTTCTTCGGCCTCTTCTCACCCGGCCTTTACCGGGTTTTTCTTTTCTTCTTCTTGGGGGCATCCGTGGGGCCTTCGGGGGTCCTTCACCGGTGATTCGCCTTGATTCCGTGCGTAAGAAGTTGCCTTTCGCCTTTTCCTTTTCTTGGACTTTGGAGGGTTTTTCGCGATATCATCGTCTCGTGGCCCAAAATGATGAAGTGGAGTGACTGAGAGAAAGCCTTTATGGGACTTCACCCCATTCTGTTCCCATTTGCCTTTGGCAATTTATCTTGAAGGATAACCGCGCAACCTTGTTGAGATGTCGATCTTCTTCTTCGCATATACCGCTTCCACTCATCTACTCCAAATTTCTCATGTTCCCGGAGCGTAATGGCCTTCAGAACCCGTGCCAATTGATGTTCTTCGCTTCATCAATTATTGCAAATGGCGTTCAGTATGAAAGATGACCGATGTAATAGATCTGGTTGAATGCAATACCCATTATTTTTTTTTGACAATATGTCAAACAACAATCGGTATTTTCTCTTGAGCATCGGGCACAAAAATCTCAAGTATGATGTTTGTCACCTCTCAAGAGCTCTTTTTTTCGATCAAATTTCGCCTTTGGTCTCCCTCAGTAATGGGCAAAAAAGAGATCCGCCCTTTGGGTAGCCGGTGACCAGACGGGTTATGTCCGTTATTCGATCACCGATTTTTCGCTTGTGGATCGCCGAAAGTAGTTCTTCTCCTGGAGCATCCGTATCCACTCTTAAATTCCTTAGGAATTCTAGTGCTTCATACTGCATCACTGGATTGCAGTGAGCAACGCAAAATTTCTCAAGGCCTGCTTTTTGAAGAATTTGCTCGACCTCCATGGATTCCTGATCCCGAAAGTGATATTGAATCGCATTTAACTTATCATCCACGATCCTTTTTTGCGATTCCGCGATAGTTGCACATAATTTTGCCCATACCGTGAGTGATCATTCACAATCTACGTGATAAGATAGATTCGGTTAGAGAGTTGTGCATTAATACAAAGAATATCACACAGGCGGAAACTAAGAAGCAATAAAGCATAACTCAGTAGAAACATTTAAGATCAATGGATTTACAAAGATGCATCAAATAAACATATATTACCGATTCGTTTTTTTTCGAAAAGATGATTTTGAAACTTAGGAAAACACTTTGAATCGATAGAAGAATCTGGAGTTTTCACAGTAATAGATCGCGGTGTTTGTGAAATGGAAAACTCGTCCTGCTTTTGATGAACTTTATAAAGACGAGGAGGAAAGAAGAAGACACGATTTTGAAGATCAACCGCTTTGAAAAGATTAAACGCCCAGTTTAAGCGGTTTTTTGATCGTAGGTCGAAAAGCACGCGTTTAAAAACTTTTTGGATTTAAAAGCACGTTTAATAGCAAGTTAATACATGTACCCCGTCCACATTAAATGATTTGCAGAGAATACGCCACACGATAATGGGTACAAGAAGGGCAAATAATATCCGATAAGATCCGATAAATAAGCAAAGAACAAGAGAAAAGAAAAGATCCGTCGTTGATCGATATTGTAATCAAATAATACCACTTGTCCATGTTGATTTCACTTGTTGATCTTAGTATTCTCTTTAAGATTGTTGAGGTTCCAACTATGAAATCTTTTTCACAGATAAGTAGCCTAATCGGCTAGATGAAAAGATTTATATGCTAAGAACTTATGGGATGAACACTTAATAAAAATATTCTTCTTGATCGTGTTCTTGTGCGAAATCAAATTAGCTTGAGCTTCTTGATTGTTTAGCGTTTTTAGATTCGTTATTTCCGTATCTCACTCTAAAGTGTAATCCCATATATATAGACCTTGAAATCAAAGAGCCGTTGGAGAGCAATTTGAATTTCAGGCTATATTTGGTAGACTTGCAGGCTTGATGTGACTAACCGAGGGAACGGCATGGCCGAAAGCGTGAATTTGTACTTTGTAGCCGTTTCAGAGAGGTAAAATCAAATCCCGCAATTGCCGGCTCCGATCATACGTGTCTTGTTCTTATTGGATAGCAGACTCACTTTTCAATGATGTTCTTCCAACTAAGCTTGACATTCTTCTTGTTTAGATCATCGACGTATGATTAGGTGAAACATCAGATTTCACACAAGGTGAAATTTCGATCGACCGAATCGAATCGATCTACCGATAGAGTCTTCGGTGCTAGGTTGACTTAGCTTCAACTAGCGAACCTACCGATGTAGGTCTTCTTCTCGTCCGATCATCCGAAGTCATCCGATCTTCGAGTATCCCGAGTTTGAGCTTCATGACTTGGTGAGATATCCGATTTGGATCGATCGATCCGATCTTCATTCTTTTCTAAGCGTTCGGCCCGTTTGATATCGCCTTTGTTCTTTGAGTCTTCAAATCTGACCTATACATATTGAGTTCCCCCTCAATATGTGACCTATCTATTACATCAGTTGTTCTATACAGATATTATCAACTGGTCTCCTATGCAGGTAATATAAACATCAGTCAGCTAACAGGTCTGACTGGTCCTATTACAAGTGTTGTTGGAACTTTCATCAAAACTATAAATTTCCCAACACCATGATTAAATACAGAATTATTACTTCGCTTTGAACGAGCCTCGTGGGGAGGGTCATCGTCGCCACTAATAATAATTCACAATCATTATTTTGAGAATTTATTCATGTGAAAACCATCTTTTGGCCGTTCCGTGGGGAAATTTCTCCAAAAGAATTCACAAATAAATAAATCATGGAGGTCAATTTGACGTAATTTTATTATCCGGAATAAAAAATTTCAATAAAACATACTTAGTAATTTTCGAAAGTGAGATTTTCTTTTAGACAATTCTAAATCATGCAAACACATTTAACAAATAAAATTGCACGAATTTAAAACAAGCATCAAGACTAAATAAATCACGTTGGGTACATATATCCAACTGTCATGGTTTAAATTCCAAATCTTGATCTTGAGAAATCGTCCCTTCTTTTACTTTCATCGTTCGTCTCGAAAAGCTCCCACTGAATCCGCAATAATTCTTTAAAATGTCCTCCGTTTTGGGTTAGGACGACGTCCGAGAAAATGAGTAGCTCACGACCCGGAACCGAGTCGCATGCGCCTAGGGGCACGCCCCGGTCCAGATCGGCCATCCCGCCCCATCGCCCGAAGCACATTCGCACGGAGCATCGCCCGGACGCATCCGCGTCCGGGGTCCCGTGCCCCGCACCCGAAATAGCCCGCCTAGGCTGCCCGCATGCACGGCATGCATAGCCCGGCGCCCACGTCCAACAACCCCGTCCGTATCCCGCCTAGCGGTGCGCGCGATCGCTAGGCGTTCCGCCTAGCCCGTGTGCTCCGCCTTGGCTCGCGTACTTCCGGGCACATGGACGTTCGTCTTTAACTCTCCGTCTCCATCTTCGTTCACGATCCGGTTACAATTTATTTACGAAAAATAAATAAACCTAGATCTAGACTAGTCTATTACATTGATCGAATCAAACAAATCCTAATCTACTAGTGAATTTTCTCACGAGGCAAAACGAATCCTAACGAATCGAATTAAAAACCAACAATTTATTTGCATGTAAATAAGCATATTAAAATACCATGACAATTGGATACCTACAAAACAGATCTAACAGTTCAACTATCCAATTTCAATTTTAATGAACAACAATTTAAATTACAGTTTAAAAGATCAGAGCCCGAACCGGGGCTCTGTTACCAGTTGTTGGGATAACATATGTCAGGATCTATCGGGATGACCTCATAAACACAAATTTAAATTAACAATTATTACTAGCATGAATTTACCTAAGTAAATTCAAATAATAATTCATCCAACAACAACATGCAAATAATATTCACGCAAAAGATCCTAGCATGTTGAATTTCTAGGAGTTTACGTAAACTTACCCGTTGGAGAGACGATCTGAGATAGACAGGATCAAGTATATGGATACCCACCAAAAGTCCTTCTCAAGTATTCTCAAGTCCTCGTCCAATAACCCCGGTGGAAGGTTCTTCGATGAACAATTTATAAAACAAGGAAAATAAAAAATATTGTTGCACCACCTTTGTGGATTTCTAATATTTCCAACACATGGAACACTAGTTGGAGATGAAAAATTCATCCCCTATTTATAAGAGGAGGGGGTTCGAAAATTTTAACCCCAATTAGGGCTAGGAAAGATATTTTCTTGATCTCCAAGATATCTTGAATATATCCAATATATTCTTCTTTCCATTTGTATTTTTCCACAAAAATCTCACACCCTTATTTGGTCCAATTTTTCGAAAATTACAAGAAAGAATTTCAAGATTGGATCTTTCTTGAATTTATGAGATATTCTTGTATTCCAAGAATACATATCTTCCATAAAATCTTTCCAAGAAAATCAAGAAAATCTTTCTTCCCTTTCTTATACAAGATTTTCGAAAAATACCTATTAAAGAAGCCAAATGGGAGTTTTCATGAATTTATGGGATAATCTTGTATTCCAAGAATACATTATCTCCTTTCCATAAAATCTTTTCAAGAAAATCCTTCTCCCTCTTTTCTTTAATATTTTCGAAAATAATAGGAAATATTGCAACAATAAATTTATTTTATTTTAAACACCTTTTATTTATTGGACTATAATTTGGGCTACTTGAGGGGCCTTTAGGAGAATTAAGATGGACCTTCCAATGGACTTCTGAATTCCAATATTGAGCCACAATATAATTGAAATTTTATTAATATTAATTAATACCACTATATAATTAATATTGCACTATCCAATCTTAACCCATATTACGGTAATATGGCTCCCGGTTATTATTTTTCATGTTTAAGATTATTTAGTCCATTAATTAATTAAGCCACTGAAAAGCTTTATATTATTTAATATATTTATCCTTGGAGTAAGGACAAATTTTACTTTTATTATCCATAATTTAAAAATTAATTCCACTTGCAAGATTTGGTATGATAAAGGTTCCGCCCACCAAGGGACCAATCAAGCAAGACTTTTGCAAGCACACGATTCTCTCAGATTAATTTAGAAATTGTCGGCAATTAATATTATTGCCCAAGATATAGGGTTTCAAGTCGCAATGATTCTCTTCCCATTTATAAGTCAAAGCAATAACTACTAATCACACACAATCCTTATTAAGACAGAGATTAAGAAATCAACAACCATCGAGGTCTAACTCTTCATCCCTTAAGTCAAAGGTGAATGAGTTTATCCTCTCTCAGAGGTCCGCTTCAAATAAGATCGAATGCACTAAAGGTAATCTCTTGGTCAAGACGAGTCAATCTCGAGCCTTACACATCAACTTCTACCAATAGATTGTTCTGATCTATCTAAGTTGTGAAACACGACTCGTATACAAAGAACCGTTAACGTGATCTTCGTGATCTCGTATCACCACGTTAACTACAATGTAACGCTATATACTTAATCTGAGCGGTTTGCAATAAATATATATAACATTCAATCATATTTAAAGCAACAGTGATAAACAATTTATTTCAGCAAATAAGTGTTTAATACATAGGTTATACAAAGTAAAAGCATACTTTCACGTATAACCCCAACAAGACCGAGATAGCAAATTGGCATAGTTGACAAATAACTCAAATAAAATTATTTTATTAATTACTAAAATAGTAAGAAGCATTTTTTTCAATTAAAATAGAGATGATATATTAAATGAGAAAAAAATAAAAAAAATAAGAGATGGAATAAATATTATCTTAAGTGTTAATATTTTTTATTTTTTAGAATGTTATTGTAAATTAATTTGTGTGTGGTCCCCCACAAAATAAAATACATCATA